>JAZDUA010000509.1:442500-980000 GCA_038098605.1 Gryllus longicercus
TAGTTTGAAGTTGTCTTTATTTATTGTTCTTGGTGCACTCGGTTGTGGTTTATTTAGAGTTTGGAAAAAAATGTAGTCAGAGGGTGAAGTTCAACTAGAACTCGGGAACTGATGGCATTTTTGGTATTACATTCATTATGGGAATGACTTTTCAGTAAGTGTGCTTCATGGTATTTATTATTGTAGAAAATTTTTTTTTGGGCCTTTATACTCTTTGATCGCTATGTTCTTCTTGATAGTTTTTTATGCCTTTTGGAGAATTTTTGCATGAAAAATTCTACTGAATTATGTGCTGTTTGTTTTTGGCAGAATCTTTGACTTGCACATCATTGTGAATATTTTAATGTTTTGTTCCATCCATATATAAGTTTAAACGTATACCTTTTCTCATAATTACACTAATATTTTGTTCAAGTTTGTAAACTTGTAGTAGATGTGTAGTTTTTTTTAAAGGTTTTCTGGCACAGCACTTTTGAAATGAAACTTGGACTTCAACTAAACTAGGAGTCATTATTTCATTTACTTTGGAAGCATTTTTCTTTTTGAAACAGCAAAGTGAAATGTTGTAATGGTGTCATTTAGCGCTCTTCTGTTGGTGACCTGGTTTCCAGAATAGTGGATCAATGTCCATCAGAAGGCAGTTCATCAGTAGACCATAGATTTCTTGTAGTGGGGCTTTTTTACCTATATGACAATTAAAGTGCACTGTACTGTTTTTACTCAGATTCCCTGGACCGAAGGCTTCAGGCTCTGTCACGTAGTGTGTGCTGTATTTTTTTCTGGATATGCTCAAGTATTTTCTTCCTATTGCCTTGAATTTCAAAAGGGGGGCGTTGGAAAGAACGGGTCAACAGTTGCTGTAAGTGCTATAAACTGAACCTTGCATTCAGATTTCATAAATTGTGGATCTGAAATTTCAGGCAGAGGGAATATGTTCTGTTATTTTGTTTTTAAATTTGACTGTATCTTTGTGGTTACGTTTGTGTTTTTGTCTTATATTAGGAAGAATATCTGCCTGCTTAAGAGCAGTATTTTCACAGAGCATTTGTGTTTGATCCAAAATTATTGTTGTGTGTTTGTGTATATACATAGTTATGCAGTGCCAGATTTAGGTGGGAATTGTTTTACAGGGAATGTTGCTCAGGGGCCACTATAAATTAGAGGACATCACTAATTATTATGTAGTAGGCGTTAGGTAATCTGTTAAACATATATATTTTGTTTCTCATTGTTAAGCCATGATATATTGAAATTATTGGAAATATTTTAATTGTATTAAGAAATGGACTTCATAATTGTCTTTTTATGGGAAGGGACTGTCAAACTCAATAATTTTAAGAATTTGTTATACTTACAATCTTGAATTTATTAAGTGTTAACAACATGAAACAATTGGAATATTAATGCATGTTTATACAAATATGATGCAAACATACGTCTTTCATTTTAAATGAGCTCTTACAATGTGCTTTTTCCAAGACACCCCCCCCCCCCCCCCCCCCCACTCTCTTAAATCTGGTCCTGCATAATTATTCACATATACATGTATGTATTGTTGCCTTAAAAGCTATCACAACTCAAAAAAGAAGTCAACTCATTCCTGAGGGGAGTGTCAATAAAAGATTTTTGAATAATTCAATCTTCAGTGTATGTAATGATGAGTGGTGGTGCTTTATTGGTTATTGTTATAAACCCACTTGTGATAATTTGCCCAAAGAACTTGCTTTCTTAGTTATGTTGAATAAACAAACAAAAAGCATTTTTTGAGTTATGATCATCTTCCTCCAAACTGAAGATGTGTGACTGTATGTTGATGCGAGTGTGATTACTTGAGGGTGTGCAACCATTTGTGTGCGAGTCTGAAAAGGTAACTGTGATTATATGTCAGTTTGCCAAGTGTCTTTTCCTGTGTGCATGTAAGATCTGTGTGCCATCTTTTTGTGAAAACAAAACTAAATGGTAATTACTCTCTTTCATATCTTAAAGTTGTGGGGGTATTGAAATAACTTGGTGATTGGTGTAGAAAAAACTAATTTTCTTAGGCAGTTCATAAAAGTTGCTTTGGTGTGTGCTTTATTTTTTTATTATTTTTTTAATGAATGCTAATTGTTTATTAAAATAAAAGGCATGTGGAAAGTTCTAAAGAATTTTTTTTCTTATGTCTTGTGGAACTGGTACACTACATCAGATTTAATTAGTTACACTTACACTTCACTACATCACACTTAAAAAATTCCAATATTGTTTTCTCATTAAGACACGCAGGAACCAGTCGAATTGTATATTTAGCTGAACTGATAAATATTAGTTAATCCATCGTTATTGTCACGTGTAATATTTCTCCACCTACGAAAAAATAATTACTGTAATTGGTGATCAGTTTTATTTATTTTGTGGAAAGTTGATTAAAATTCCATGCAAAATAATCACATACTTTTCAAACACTGTTCTTCCATTCTTGGATTGCAAATGAGAGATTAGAACATAAAACAATTGGTCACTTAATTTGATTAATTATGGGTCAAGTTGTTCCGTTAATATTCAGTGAGAAACAATGGTTTAGTTTTCAAACACTGTTCTTCAGTCGAGTGGAAATGGACAGGTAGTTCTGCAAGTTGTGTTAAATCAAAAAGTTGTCTCTAACATTATCATATATCTGGAATTTGGAATACCCCACTTATTGCACATATGGTAATCAAAATAATTGTGATCACTGTCCTTATATTTTGTTACATATTTATGTATCTTGTAGATTTGTTGTTGAGTGAATACCAACTTTGGTCAGCTCTAAATCGGTGATGTGGATGAAGTTTTTTACCTAACCCTTTGGCAGGTATGTCGCAGCACAGAGTTTGGCATAGTTAGTTTTTGTATAATTCTAAGGGTTGCGTTGCTGGTGTACTCCAATTTAAGACATTTGCAGTTGGTGGTATTGGCCAGCAAATTGCATCATTTTTTTGTTGTATTTTATTGGTGATCAATTGAAATTGGAATGTTTAGTGAAGAGAGTTTTTCTTCATGCTGTACCCGATCATTCATGAAAGTTTCTTCATGTAGTAGACAAATTGTTACACATTTTTAAATGTATTCTAATGTAAATGTTCTTATGAACTGGGCATATAAAACATATAATGTTCTTCAGAGATGGAGTGCCAAGGAGAGTGGATAAAAATCCATCCCCTTAGGCAGAAGACCTCCAGATTAAAAGGTTGGAATATATTCACTGTATTATATTTACACACCTCCACATAGTTTCCTTTGATTATATAATTTATTACATTAGACCTATGCACTTATATAAAAGATATTGCTGTAGCTTAAATATTTTTTTCATTAATGTAATACGTTCAATTTAAGATTTCTTATGAATTTTATATTTATTCGAAATTCTTCTGTCGTTCAATATATGATAGAAATACAAATAGTAAAACAAGATACTCTCATAATTGTAACCAAAACTACAAGTATTCCTTCCAAAAACCAAATTGGAAGAATTTGAGACCTACATTCAGATCACCATCATTTTACCCTTTTAAACTATAAAACAACAACAAATAACACATTACACAATGTACTCCATTACATGTTTTAGGTTCCCATTTTTCAAGCGAAATCATGTCTTTAATAGTCTATTTCAAAGGGGCTGAACCGAGTGTGCTGCAAGTGTCAGCTCATGCAAGTATCAAAGACTTGCCTGCCAGAGGGTTAATTAAAATAGCATTTGTTTTGTTACTTGTTAATTCTTTTTGTTTTCACGTGTTTGAATAAATAATATAGTGCTACTGTGTTCTGGTTTGTTACAAGGTACATAATAAAATTATTTGCAAATAGATTTTTCAACTATTTTATTTTCCCCATGGAACAGATACGATAAACTTTTTCAAATAAAAACTACACTAATTCAAAAAGCTGATTGTTTATATTCTTTATGTACTTATTTTTGCCATGGAAAATACTGTATTTCTAAAATTTGTGGATATGGACATTTTTAATCTAAAATCAGTAGCTTTTTAGGATCTTATGACATTGTATGTAAAATCATCAATGGATAAATATATAAATTATTTCTATTTGTAAGTTGACAGAATTTAGACATTTGAAGTAAATTTGATCTCGAGCTGAAATGTTGTTTCTCGAACATGCTAATTACTTGAGAGCAAAAAGCATCACTAAAAATACTCATTCATTGATAATTAATTATTAATTTTATTTACATGTTTATTTATAACAGTCTTCCCGAGTGTAAGACGAGGTTTTTAACCTAATTATCTCATTCGAAAGTTAGTAGGTCGTCTTATATTCGCATATTAAACGTAGTCGGTTGGGATCTATCTTCAGACTTGGGTGAAGAAACTCGAATGCAGCCCTAACAGCAAAATGAGCTGCAAATGTGATAACTAAAAATCGTTCAAGAATGCCTTAAAAGTGCTCTAAAACATATCCACTTCATGATTTGTACACTACCAAATATTTCTTTCTTCGCTTAGGCCAATAATTTGCCATGATAAAATATTCAGAATAAATTGAATATTATAAAACTCAAAGTACAAAACATCAGTTCACAAAACTGTATACCAAAGACATAAATTCCGAAGATACGACCTCCACTTCCTCTGCATCACCTTCGAAAACCATTGACACCGCGTTGACAGGATCTAGTTACTTTTACCGATAATAATTAGGGTGGCGACAGCAGCATTTTTGTATTTAGAGTTGAACTCTTTAAGTACTAAAAAATTAAATGAAACAAAGTAGAAGTGTTTCTCAAGAATGAGAAAAAAGATGCAAAATCCTAGCCCTAGTGTAACTTCACGCGTATCTCTAGTACTTCATTATATTCGGGGGCACCCACAATGGATTTGCCACGCGATTTAGACTAATATTTTTAATGGAGCGGTGAAGTGACAATATCCGACGAATGCGATTGTAGAAAGTTAAACGCTTTGTAAAAATGAAGCGTTGCCGATGTTTCGTTACATGATGTTCGGCGAGGTCGCATGGATTCTCAGTTCGGGTCGTGTGGCCTCGCCGCGCGAACGCCCAGCGAGTGCGAATTTGCGCTTTGCAAGAGGGAAAAGAAAAAAGTCACATAGGTAGAAATACACATTCAACGTCCAACCATAGAGACGGAATTCACAAAACAAAATACTGAAACTTTTGTTACTGCTCTCTTCCGTATTATCCGCAAAATTGAGACGGAGATGTACGGATTTGTAATTTACAACTGGTTCACGCGAATTTAAAGTTAATGCTTGTTACAGAACAGAAGTCACGAACAAGTGCGCCTCAGGAAGAAAATCTGGTAGTAGAGAATGTGGAGTGAAATGAAACACTAAGAACGCAAATTCAAAGCCCAAAACTTTTAGGAGGGGTAGGGGTGGCTAAAAAGTCAGAGGATGACCCAGTTTGGGAGGAGGATCAGAAAGAAAGAAAGAAACAATTGACCATTTAAAGATGAAGATGGAAGTGACATGATGATGATGATGATAATGACTGATTTTGAGGAATAAGAAAATAGCGAGAGCTCAAGCAAAAGACAATTTTCTAGTCAATTAGACAAATTGCGATTTTCTTTTTGTCTAAATAGTATGAATAAGTTAAAAACTCTCAAGAGGCCTGTTCAAATTCAAGGGGTTGTCTTATATTCGGGGGAAAATGGTACATCAGCCTGCAGTTTTTAACAACATTGACCAGGTATCTAAACCCAACTTTTCAGAACATCAACCTTGTAGTAAGCTGGCTTCTAATCTGCAAACTATTTTATATTTTATTTTTTTACAATGCTTTAAATGTCTGAAATGCTGTAAGACAATCAAATATGTCAATTTAAATTTTCTGGAAGTTTATAATAATTATACAAGGTCTAAACGTTTCCTAGAAAGTATTTTTTCATCTTCTTTTCCTTTCTTACAAGTGTTCATCTATCTATACCATTAGGTATTCCAATAGCTTGGGTAAGGAAGTCAATTATTACAGTGACTTGTGATTTTTGCTATGTTGAAATTCATGTTGCTATGTTGTTCATTTAGTGTAACAAAAACACCATTTTATAACCAAAATTTAGCGTCATCTAGGAGAATTGTACCACATCAATCGATATTCCCTGACAATGCTGTAGGTACATTGAAAAGTGACAATTGACAATTCGAAAAAAATAATTTCCTATTGATCGTTTAAATCTTTTAAAAGTAATATGCATTTAATAAGTTAAAAACTCACAAATTTGATCTTGTTACACAGTGTTTTAAGAATTTAAACATACAGCTAAAACAATAAATCTCTGTACATTTGGAAATTTCAGTCCACATAAAAAAAACAAAAAAAACATGTGAATAAAAAAAAAATGTTTGCAGGTTCGAGTTCTACATACCAAAATAGTAATTTCAATGTTATTGTGCAGAATCATTGTATGAGTGTTATTGTCAGAAAAAACATGAAGAATAAATTTAAGTAACCACTTCTTAAGTGGTGTTGGTATTATGTTAACAAATAGTTGAGCATTTGGTGCTCACATTTCATTGTCTTGTACTTTGTTTTATCTTGGTTGTCTTGAACAAAAGGCAGAGGACACACAGACAAGTAACCTCAAATTAGTGATTGGAGAATTTTTTAAAAATTCATATTGCATTTAGAAGCATTAATGTGGTTTTATGTGACCGCCTCTTTGCTCTAGAAATAATTTCTCATATTCATGGAAATACATGCATATCAGTTTTGCAGACATGGATGTCAGAAGTATGGGATAAGGGAGGATAAAAATCTCCTGTGCATGAAAGTGGGTGTTACCAAAACACCTCTAAGAACTAGGGTGAACACTGAGCCAATCAAGTGAATCAAATGATGAAGTTCTTTTGGTTAAGCTAATACGAAGACCAAATACATAATTTAGTTGGGATAGTATAATTTACTTTTGTGATAGGAAGGAAAAATTCATGAGAATTGCTTGAAAGGGAGGAGTGGTACTAATTTTTGTTTTCCATGGTACTGTTGTTCACCATCTCTAATAGATAATCTGCAAATAGATAGATCTGCCTCCCCAACTAACAGAAAATTCTGAAGACATAGTTCTTTTTCTTTTCTTCTTTCTTCCCATAAAGTTCTCTCCTAATTAATAGTTAATGATTTTTTTATTAATTTCTGATCAACTGTAATAAATTATATTCAAATTTTATTTTTCTAGAAATCTGAATTGATTGATCTGTATTATTGAAATTTGATGTTAGCAATATAGATAAGATATATTTGGAAAATTTTAAAATAATTTTGCAAACTGAGTCTTAATATAGAGAATATAAAATTAGGTAGTCTAAAAGGGAAATTATTTTAAATTTCAATTAGTGCAATAAAAGTAACAATTACAATGAAGTGAATTAAATTGCCAAACCTGAGCAGAAATAATTTTACACAGTTATTTTTAATATTTTATAGTGTTAGGTTCTTTTTGTAATAGTAAAATATTTTTTTTATATTGAGACATGATTTCAACTAATACGTTTTTTTGATCAGGAATTCTTGTGTACTGAAGAAGAGAAGGCGTGTTTGTAAATTGTGGGCATTTATGTAGAATGTGATTACTTTATTAACCTTAACATACAATAGAACTCCAATTTTTCAAATTGAATGGAGGTCGGGTTGATTTGGATGTGCGGAAATTACATTAATAAGTTAAGGTCAGAAATTAGGTAAACAAGAGTTCAGAGTCAAGTAAAAAGTCAACCTAATTTAAATTTACAAACTGAAGTGTAATTGAAATCATTGACTATAAAGATCTACGAAAAAAGAAACTACTCTGTGTTCTTACCACAACTAGTTTTAGTTGCATTCCAACATATTACAGTAAGTTAATTATTAATATATTGGTATGAACTTTTTTTCTTCAGTTGTTTGTCAAGAGAACAATTACATCTATGTAGTAAAAAAAAGTGTTTTCCATTTTTCACATTTTTTTTCTTTCTTCTCCCAAAATTGATTTGGTTAATTGGAGATCAAGATAATTGTGTTTAATGTAATTGAAGTTCTAATGTATAAATGATGGTTTTTAAAAATATAGTGCCCTTGGAAGTGAAAAATATGTACATGTAGTGTAATGTTCTTTAATATTGTTTCTTATTTCTGCTGCTTTCTGCCTGCATATAATGAGATTGATAGTTTTCTTCCTTCTTCACTATTGTGGTATCAATTTTTTATTATTTCATTGAATGTTTTATGTACCGAGAATTGCTATCCCCATTAATGATGAAATTATTTAGTTTTCTATAATATATTATTGTTTAATACAGTCAGTTTAAAAAAATATAAAATGTGCATTAAAACTGGCATCCATTTTCTTATAATTTAATCAAATCAGCAGAAGGTAGCAGTACTATTTTTGTACAGAGGCATTCTGGCATTGTGTGTGTGCTGTTTCCTGCGTTGTCTGTGTCTTCACCTTAATGTTGCAGCATATTTGCATTTTTAAAGATTGCTTTACTAAATATATGATTTCCAAATATTGCATAGGTAGGCAGATCATAACACCATTAAGTGAATAAGTGGATTTGGTTTTCTTAATAAATGCTCGCTTGGGTTTGTGTTGTGTGACTTCCTGTTCCCTTCTTTATACTAAAGAGTTTTTTAGGTGATGTGTTTAACTTCTTGTATAAAATATCACTGGCCTTTTGGTATGGTTTGTGTGAACTTCAAGGTGGTTTCTAATCTTGGTGGTTGTGTTTTAATCTAATGTGCGTGGTGATAATTTTTTGTTATGATGTAGCTTCCATGGCTAAACATGGAACTGAAGTTAATTCCCATCTATGTGGCTGTCTTGGTAGCTGTTCTCCTTGCGCAGTCAAAAGTGGCGATCATTATAACTGGTGGTGTGGGCAAGAATGGGTCCACGGTAGCTGTAAGTGGGCTGCAGCACCCAAAATACTAGCTTCATCTCGAGTTGAAGTTCATTCCTTTCAATTTTTGATACATTAATTCAAAATTTTGCTTTTCGTTGAATTCTAATCTGTAATTAATTTGTGTTTACACGGATCTTCTGGATTTGATGAATAAACACAAAATGGGTGAATAGAAAAATTAATATAATATTATTTGAACTGAAGGAACAATGTGCATCAACGGTTTCTCTTACACTCAGTTTTAAATATTTTTTGTTGTTTATAATTTTGTCACTCCTTGTCAGACTTTATTTTTTCCTTCCTTTATGTAAAATCATAGTCAAATTTGTTACACTTCTGATGTAGTTTCAATTTAGTTTTATTTCATTTAAGACAAAGAAAACTGTCATATAGGTGATAAGAAAAATATTATTTTATCATCTCTCCATCTTAATAGACTAGCTGTGTAATTGGAAAGCTAACAAATTTTCAGACACACGTTATGATGTATATTTTCGCATTATTTCATAAAATTTGTCATTTTAAAAGTGCCATTATCTATCTATATTTTATTTTTTCTTGAATTGAAATTATTATTAAGTCGGGTATTTATCACATTGTTCCTATTGAAAAGTGCTGGGTACAGCTGAAGGAATGATTTCAATTCAAGACCAGTCACAGTAATTAGTGGGATTTTCTGCTGCATGTGGTTCTTTTTAATTATCTTTTAATTTTTTAATGCACTGTTAATTTAGCAAATGGATTTAGTTCCATATTTTGCATGGGCACATTTTTAGAAATTTCCTTAATTTGAAATATTTTTGTTGCTTTCCTTGTGCTTCATTTTGTGAATGTCAAACATAAATATACACCTCTTTTGTCACAATGTGGAAGAATTTTTTTTATGCATGTATTTGCTGCATTTTCTTACAATTATAAAATGTCTATATTTGCACACTTGATTGTTATGTTTTGTTACATATCTTATAAATTGTTATAGAATAATTGATGGAATTTTTTAATTTGAACAGTTTTAATGTAGCTTTTTGTAATGTTAAAATTTAAAACCCTTATGAAGAGATCAATATAATAGGAATGTATAGTTTTCATTATCAGACTGAAATTAGGTATTACCACAAGATGAGTAATCATATAATATTATTTGGTAATTCACGTTTTCATTGCATAAAATAAAATGTTTTTAGTTTCTGGATTTTCTAATTTATGAAATAAATTTCATAATAATCTTTTAAATATTTGAATTAATTAAAAGATACTTGGTTGAGGCTCTTGTCAATTAATTGCATGGTAAATATTTAAAGCTGTTTTAATTTCTTGTTTTGATGTACTTTTTTTGTATGTGTAGGGAACAAGCGTGTTATCGCCTATAATCCCTTTTAGTCTGGTAGTTGTACCAGCCTTTATAATTTATCGGAAAAGTATAGAACATGTTTATGAGGAGCATCCAGCATTGTATATATTGGCATTTGGTATGGTTGCTGCAAAAGTGACCAACAGATTAGTGGTGAGTTTTGTAAATACTTATTTCACTCAGTTGATGGTGCTGGTGTTATAACAATTAAGTTCTTTAATGTATTGAGTTTTGTGGGTGGAAGTTGGGTACGTATTGATGTGATGTCTGATAGAAAATCAATTTTTTTGAGCAAATACAAATCCTGTTTCCTTATTTGTCATTGGTGAATACTATACATCAGAGCCAGATAAACATAAGTCATATCTTGCCAACTTTACTTTAAAGAGGACATAAAAACTAAGAATCTTGTTGCCTGGCTACAAAGCTAGCATCTGAATTATTATAATATTAAAAATTAACATATGTTATCCATTGTTGGCCAATTTTATCTAATTTTTTGCTTATTAACCCTCAAGTACTCAAGCGAGCTGCAGGAGTAGCTCAGCCCTTTTATTTTTGTTCACTCTCAACTTCCAGTGAATCCAGAGTGGTAGGACTATTGGTAGCTTCATATTAATGTTATTCTTACCATTCAGAGTGCTTGTGATGTTTTCATAGTAGTCAAGTTGTAGCCAGATAGTTTTGAAGTTTGTTGGGTAGTCTGCCCAAGCATTACGTGTAACCTACCCAAGTATTACTTTTATGAGTGATAGGAAGTGTGCCAGGCAGGAAGTTGTAAGGCAATATATGCTGTTGGCGAAGTCTTATGCTATAGTGAAATAATCAAGTTTGCTACTCTATTGCCATGAGTGCTGAATTACTCTTGATTATTTTGTATGTCAATAAATGTTGGATATCCAATAGTTCATCCGAGAGGCAATATTATATGGCTAGATTTAAACATCAAATGTCAAGTTTAATGACTTTCATATTATATTCACTTAAACAGTTCTTGTTTAGAAAGTTAATATGGAACCCATAATGGCTAAAATAATGTAATTTTAGCTTGTTCTACGTATGCATCCCACATGATCATTTCCATTATGTAATGGGGTGTGAGTACTGCAGGGTTGAGACTGGACTGGTTTTGTGTTATTGTGGTATGTGGTAAAAAGGTAGTGTATGATTTATTCATAGCACTTTAAAAGGTTTATTGAATAAACTACAGGAGCAATTGTCTAATGCTATCAATTTTTAATGTCTTTACAGTCATGTCTTCAATACTTTAAAACAGTAAAAGTGTGAACATATTGTATAGATTGCATGTTGTAAGTGCCTTGAGACCTACAGATTAATGTAAAACTTTTCTCTAGAGCAATTGAGTCTCTGGAAAGTTTCCTCCCTACTTTCTGTGTGGAAGGTTTTCGAAAAGTTCACTTAATTCTTTGAGCACACTCAGTTTAATTTCATTAGCTCTGTGTACTTTTATTACATACCTTCTTTTGTGCCACAATCTTGTGTTCTCTTATTTCTCTGAAATTCAACAGTTTAAAACCTGAGTGATCTCCCTTTTTCACCTTTAAAAGTAAAGACTTTTCTCAGTCGTAGTTAGATTTGTACAATCCCGGTAAAATTTAGAGTTACACGAGTCACTTTCAATATAGTCTCGCTGATTTGGCACACTGTTCAACATTAAAACCTTGTCTTACAATCTTCTTATTATTAGTTTTCACTGCATGGAACTGTGACAGACATGTGGCAAAATGGGGATGTCCAAATTTCAAATAATAAATGAAATAACACAAGCACTCACTTTGATATTGTTCGAAATAAAAGAGCATACGCTTTGATATTCATGTGATATTGAATTTCAAGTAATGAATGAAATAAACAAGCACACACTTTGATGAAATAACACAAGTGTGGACTCTTAATCAACTCAGGCAGAAGGAAATCAAACACGTCTACAACGCTTGAGAACTCCACTGTGACTTCATATATAACATATATTGCTAACTTAACTACAGTGGGTGTTTATTTTTTCTAAACCATTTAAAAAAAAAATCAAAAATGAGTGAAATGAAAATTTATGATGGTGTTTAAAACTTCTTCATGCAAGCATTTACAAATGTTTGAATGTGAAACTTCCCCTCAGGCTTTAAAATGTATCTGGAGTGGCTAAAGAAACATTTTACCTCCACAGAAGTAGGTGGATACTACATTATTTCTCACTATGTACACGTGTTTTATACAAAATATTAAATAAGTACATAGTAGATACAATGTTGTTTACAAGGTGCTGGTGTGCACATGAACAGTCTTTACTGCATAGTAAGTGACATTGGGGAGGGGGAGCAGCTAAAAGATTGGATTTCCTTTTATATCCCTCATTGTATTTGAACTCGCTTTAATAGCAAACAATTACCTTATATTTATTGCATTTTATTACAAGGAATATTCTTATTTAGCCTTACCAGACACAATTTCATAAATAAGATCTGATTTCTGCATACCAACCACGGCGGTGTATGTTTCTTGATGGGCTGTAGAAAGCGTGATACTCGATCTGTATGAAATGTCAATTTCAATTAAGTTAAGCACGAGCATCTACAAAACACGAGCAAGCGTTGTCTGCAATTAATTCTTTTTTGCAAATGTCTGCTCAACCTTGATTTCGAGTATGCTATTTCCATGTAAGAATTTTGTAATCATAGGTCAAATATATAAATATAAATAATTGTACCAAAATCTGTATTAATATGTAAAATAAAAATGGCTTTGCTTCAATTAGAATGTCTTGCAAACTAAAAATTATTGATTGCTAATAACTTGCCATTTAAAAATATGCATTTACATGAAAATATGATCCCTAATGATAATGAACATAGCATAAACCATTTTGTTTAGTAAAATGCTAAGAAAAAAATTGTATTTGTGTTTTTGAGAAATACTATATTGATTTGTGATGGAAAAGGTAGAGATTTTGAAAAGTAGAATGCTCTTGACCATTGTTAAAATAGAAATTCATGTTCTAAACTTTTTTTAGATGTGATGGTTAAGCTTTGATAAATGAAAACTAGTGATTTCCTTCAAGCTTTAACACTTCCTTTTTTAATGTGGGACTTGCAAGTGGTTGGAATATTTGTTGTAAATGCTGTTGTTAATATTTAATACTATCATGTCATATTCAATGACTTACAATTCTATCCTTATTCTCAGTCCCCCTGTGTACTTACATGTCTAATAAATAACATTTCAATTTCTAATTCATAGATTTTATTTCATATGATCATCATAATAATAATAATAGTAATAATAATAATAATAATAAGTATAATAATAGATATAATTATATTACAATTGCTTTCAAGAATTAATTTTAATTTCTCATTACTAGTTAGCACTAAATTGTCACAACTGGCAATACTGAATATTTGAAATATATTGCATTTATTACACCAAAAGTCACGCCTGTTTGTGAAAGCTCTTTTATTAGGAGTGTATTCGAGGCAATGGCTTGCCCCTTTCTTGGATCTGCTCTCCCTGGAGTCTTGAAATGTTTTAGTATGTATCCTCTGTTCTTTTTATTGTATTTGAATTAATTAATATTGTATAAAAATTTATTTGCATATTTACAGATATAATTAATAACTGCAAATTCAGATTTTCCGGTAAAGAGCACTTGCTGATCTTCATGAGCCCCTCCCCTTGCAATTCTGTACAATTTCTATCCCTCCAACTTCATTCTACCAAATAGAATAAACAAGATTTTTATTCAGCTCACTTTTCAGTTTCAAATAGCTTTTTATAACTCATTTTCATCGGCACACATTTAAAATATCTTAAGTTTTGGTTCATAAGATTTTGAATAATAAATTTTAAAGGAATGTTACCAAACTTTGTTCATGTAGTTCATCATGTTCTTATATTTCCAATTATCATTACCAGTTACATTTGTTGAAAGTCATTGATTGTTCAGGAAGTGTTGAAAATGATGTGTAGAACCTATTTGAATGATGACATTGAAATTGTCTTTAAGAGATTTTGGTAATCCCTTTTTGATTAGATTTAATTATTTTCATGTTTTTTTTTTTTTTTTTTTTTTTTTTTTTTTTTTTCTCCTTTTTTTTTCACATCTTTACCAATAAGAATACTTGAAAGAACCATAATATTTTGTGAATTTGCCTAATGTGATTTGAATCACTAAATTTTGTAACAAAGCAGGAAAAAGGATCTTGAGTTCAATAACTTCATATTTCATTTATAAAGGCAGTAAATTATGAGAGCTTTTATTCTTCCTTAGTGATAAAAATGAAAAATTTATATCCTGATTACAAGAAAGTGCCTAATTCGTACAGAAGGTTGATTGCCTAATGAAAATCCCAGAGCTTATGCGACATCATCACAATAATTAAGAGATAATTTTCTTAATGTGAATTATATTTCCAAAGATCGTATAGATATTTATTATTTATACTGAGTTTCTTTCAATTTGGTGATAGACAACTATAATTTAGATACATTATGTTAAATGATGGAATAATACCAATGGACAAATATTTAAATTTATTATGAAACTACCTGAAACACCCTGTATTGCTTAAGTGTTTCTTTTCCAAAATCTTTTAGATAGGGGGTGGAATGAATTATATCTGTAGTTAAACTTGCCCTGACCCCCACCGTGTTGACCCAGCCCCTGCCTCACCTTGCCATGTTTGCTACAGTCAATGTTGATAATCAAGGCTCCTGGCTGCTGAAAAGAAAGGCATTGTGTACTTGTGCCAAATTTCCAGTAACAATTTTGACTCACAATTACTCAAAGCTTAATTTGCTCTAATAGAAAGAATTGAAATCTTTTAGTTGGAAATTTAATGGGCTTTCAGTAATGTGTAAACTACTTTGGTAGATTCCCTCTCCATTTCAAGATATTTGCAAAAACCCGAAAGTGTGCTCACTTAAATTTTGCTTATTTCCCTTTTGAATGCATTCTTCAGTTTTAACACGGCTGTTATGAGAGTTTGTTACTCCAGTTATGGGGTGACCGTAACTGTTTCACTTGTGAACTTCGGTATGCTGCATTCTATTTTTAGATGTTAACTTAAAAACCATGATAATATTCTGGTTTTGGCCACTAATTAGCTGTCCACAGTGTTAAGTTTTCTTTAGGTCTACCAAGATTTCAAAGCTCTTTGTTCACTAGTGTGAATTGAAATGTTGCGAATTCATAATCCTATTAAGTGGACTTAAATTTGACTAGCTCAAAAAGGAGCATTTTTAAAACACTAATGTTATCTTTTGTTGTCAAATCAGATTGAACATGGAAAACTAACATGAAAATTGTCATATTTGGACTTATGATCATCTGGTTCTGAGGTATAGAATAACAAGAGTCAATTTGAATGATATACAGTTTTTTGTTGGTTTAAGCATACATTTTGTCATAAACGATATTCATGTCTTTGCATTACTGGAAAGGAGAGAAAATCATGAGAGGTGTTGGTGAATGTTTTAGAATTTATTGGAAAGATCTTACTTGCCAGATATAATTACCTTTAACTTATGTAAAATAGTTACATCTATTGAACAATCTCTGTATAGTTATGTATGTTTCATAATAGTTTTTCATGTATGGGTAAATGTTTTTTGGAAATTTTAAAGTATGTATTTGTCGTAATTAGGGATTAAATATTAAGCAAGTATAATTGGTTCTCAGATTTCAGTTTCAAAGATTTATAGTGTTCTTAAAAATTGTAATAATTATCTGATTTTTGCAGGTGGCACATATGACGAAAAATGAAATGGAATATTTAGACTCTGCACTTATTGGCCCTGCTATGTTATTCCTCAACCAATATTTTAATTTCTTCATCAAGGAATATATTGTGTTGTGGTTGTGTTTGGTATGTTGTAAAATAAGGCTAATTTTAAATTTTATCAATGAAATAAGATTTTTACTTCATATTTAGGGTCCATTGATTTTTTTTTTTTATTAGGTTTGCCTTTGTTACTTAAGTACCTTAAATTTTGCTTCTTTATGATCTTGGAGTGTTGGTGCTTTTTACATCCCTTTTGTCTATTTCTGAGAAACCACTTCTGACTGGGAACAAATTTTTGTCCAGGGGTGTGTACATGCAAGAATAATGGATGTGCACACTATGTGTGCATTCGGCATAGGCTGTATCAGAAAAGTAACCCAACCTTCATTTATGTATAGTATGTGTACAATAAATAAATTCAAAAAAGTTCATAAATAGGTATGTGTGTGTGTGTGTACAAACATGGTTTGAATCTTTACCACTTGTACAGTCGAAATCCATTTGTGGGTGATTAGTACTGATGCACAAGTATGTACAACACATGTGCCTAAGACTTTCACCGAAACTGATATTCCCTATTTGATCTAGATGGTATCACGGTCCCTTGAATTTGAAAATTTTTTAATTTTTGAAGGGTATGACATTTTCATAGTTTATAAAGTTCATATATTTTTCAAAAGTTTCTCATTATTGCTCAAATATTTTTCTTAAAATGTTTTCTTGAACAGAAAATAGTGCACTTGAAACAATGGCTCAGGTCCAATTTTCAATAGAACATTAAATTTTTCAAAAATTGTGAATGTTAATTTTCTTGTACCTCTCTTTCTACAGCTACATTATTAAAGATGGACATTTTTTCTTGATAAAATATGTCATGCACAATATTTTGAAACTGTCATGTTTTTGCATAATTTTGAATAAAACCATGACCATAAATACATAAGATTTTCTTGAAAAGGATTCACATATTTTCTCTTTTCATTTTATACTTAAATGGAACCTCAAAATTGAACCCCAAACTTCAAATTTGTAAATCAGAGCGATAACCACATGTCAGTTGGGCCGCTTGATACATGCATGCTAATACTTACTAATCAAATGATTGTGGAACCGAAGAAAATCATCTTAATTTAAATTGATTTAATATTTAGAAATGAAATTGCATTAAGAAAAAACTCTCTTAAGGAAAGGGCAGGACAAATTAAAAAAACAAAAATTGAACTTTTGTAATTTTTGATTTCCTAGAGCGTGTAGATCTACAATAGTAACAGTGCTAACTTACCAGCATATCTACTAATAGTTCTCTCATTTTCAATGGCAAAAGAAATAATTTTACTTGAAAATTTTTGAAGCATTGTTCATGAAAATGACATTAAATATACTTCTTTTCCAATGTATGACCAATTGTTCGAAAAATTACAAGTGTTTCTTATTTGGGTAATTGCAGGTTGTAATGAAAAGCGCACTTATACCCCAGTATTCAAGGATTGTAGATTATACTATTGAAATATTTAAAGTGTTGGAATCTTTGAGAAAATGTAATTTATGTTTGTTGAAATTCATCAAGAGTTCTCTGAAAATCATGTGAAAACTAAACGCTATATCTTTTAAAGATGTAATTTTCAAAAAGATTTAATTAAGGAAAAAACTACATTCATTAATAATGTGAGAGTGTTTCTAAATATTAAATTTTGCCATTTTAGAGGTTTTATTAAAAAATTGGCCCAGTGTTGTTTTTATGAGCTTTTGCTAAATAATAATTTTTACTTATTAAATTTTTGGTAAAATTTTGAAATTATCCAACAAACTTCATATAAAGTATCCCCAAAAACTAAAACTAGTGGTGCTCCACCAGTACATACTTTCTCACATTATTTGTAACTTACGCAGTTTTGGAAAATTCAAAGAAATCAATGAAAATAGGACTTGCGCCACTTTTATAAGCATACTTTTTCTATTCAAAAACAAAATTGAAAGAAAAATTTGAAGCCATTTTTGAGAGAATAATTTTTTTTAAATTGCCTATATTCCATGCAAAAAAAAATTTGAACTTAGGCGTTTTTTGAAAATTCACAGATTCCGACAATGTAAACTGTGTCAATTTTTTAAGCACGTTGCCCTATTTGAGAAAAAATTTAATCCAAAATTTGGAAATGTTAGGTCTTTATGTAAAGAACTCCCACCCCCCTCCTCAAATCAAATTTGCAGGGCCTCGAGTTTGGTCAGATTGATCAGGGAATATCGATTTTAGAGAAAATCGCGTGAACAATTTAGGTGCCAATGTTGACTTTGACGGATGGTCTATAAATTTTTCTGTATCGTGGATCTGCAAAACATGGATTCTGACTACACAATGAGCTACAGACAGATGGACATTTTTTGGTATCAAGTACACACAAACCAGGACTACACAACATGCTAAAAGAAGTAATTTACTGCATATATGAGCAAGATTTATCCTTT
Source organism: Gryllus longicercus (assembly GCA_038098605.1). Lineage (NCBI taxonomy): Eukaryota > Metazoa > Arthropoda > Insecta > Orthoptera > Gryllidae > Gryllus > Gryllus longicercus. The sequence continues at coordinate 460,998 of JAZDUA010000509.1, forward strand.
TTTTATATCAGGACACAGCAATAAATTTTTTGTCAAAGAATTGCCTTGTGCTGTTGCAGCATTACAATACTTTCTTTTTACTACAAGACTATGTAGTAGGTGAGAACATAAAATCTATTTCTAATTTGCAGGGTCTTGAGTGTAATCAGTTGAAATGGAGAACATCCTTTTTACATAAAAAGATAAAATTCTGTGAATAGTTCAGGCAAAAATGATGTTTTCTGATAAAGGGCAGACAGATTTTTTTTGGAAGAAATGTTCTGGTTCTCGCTCTCGCGCTCGCTCTCGCGCTCTCTCCCCAGCATGTAGGTATTTCCAACAAAATTTTGATATCAATTTTTTGCAGCATTACAGTACCTTCTCCTTATTACAAATAGGAAATAGTAAAAATACGTAAGTTTTAAAGACATGGGTACCTCAAACTATTTGACATTTAGGGGGATAAAAGTTACGCACCGGGTGGTGCACCCTCCCCTTCCCCCCATATCTTAAATATGTATGAAAAGTCAGAACTGAAATGCTCCCCCTGAAATATGTTTTGGATCTGCTCCACAATGAATATATTTTCTTTTTGCATTCGTAGTATTGACTTTAACATTCATAGTATTGATCCACAATTTGAAGAGTATCCTTTGATTTGACTGTGTTGGTTAAGATAATATTGTATTTATTTGAATTAGCCCGTATATAATGAAAAGTTAATTTCACCTAGTCTTATTCTATTTCTGTAGGTTTATCTCAAATTATCTTACATATACTTGAACCCAGTCTATGATACACCGAATAATATGTGTGAATATAACAATTATATTTTGCTGTGAGAAAGAGACCAAACCATTTCACGTAAGAATGTCATCAAAGATATACTATGAGAAGTTGCCTGGTAAGGTGCTGACACAAGAAATCATTCCTCATGTTGAAGTGTTGGGGAACAGGAAATTAGAAACTAGAACTTTCAAACAAATTGTGCTGCAATTGTTTCTTACCATGCCAGATTGGTTCCTCAGCTTCTATTAGCTCTGGACAGACATTCAAGTGGAGTACTCTTGAAGGTTTTGGTCCTCTGGCAAACTTATCAAAAAGAAGTTTTTGTGTCTGTTGCGATAGGTAAGAAAATTATGGTTTATCATGACTAAAAGAGACTGGTCCAATCTAAATCTGATGGGATATCACCAAGGAAGTCCAGCATTATTTAATCCCAGAAAAAGATAGTGGCTACAATTTCCTGGAATTTTAGAGTTGTTCTGGAGGTGGACTTTAAAGAAATGAACACTGCTGTTAATGCAAGAAACTACTGTAGCCTATTACATAGACTATGTGATGAATTTAATCAGGAAGGTCATGATACGTCTCATGATGTTTGATTGCTTTACAGCAATGCACAAGTACTCACAGCCCAGATTAGAAGGAATGTCATGATTGTACTCACAGCCCAGATTAGAAGGATTGTCATGATCTTCAAAGAGTGGGACTGATCACTGAATCGTGCAGACTTGGTACCCAGTGAAATAATTGTGAGTCATCATTGCCAGTAATATTGTTGGCAATGACAACTCATATAATTATTTCATTGTAAATGCCAACAAAAACTCACCACAATACCAATTGGTACCCAGTGACTGCAGTCTTGTTAAAACTGAAGGGAGTCATTCACAGAGAAGAAAAATGTGAATGGCAGTGAAATGAAGATGTAAACTGTTTTGTAGACTAAATCTCTGACTATTTTTTTTAAGGACATAGAAATGTTCATCCCTAGATGTGAAAAGTATGTTGTGTCGCGAGTTCAGGGGGAGAGGGAGGACCCCACATACTCGTGCAGGAAGAAAAGAGAGAGTATTCCTTTAAAGAAGTTTATTTACTTACCCGGGCTGTGGGCCTGCATCCTGGGAGCGGGTGGCGTGGCGACTGCTGGCTCCGGCAGGTGGTCGAGTTACAAGAGAGAGAGGGAGGTGCGAAGTCCTCCCCAATATATAGCCTCGGAACGCTGGCGTCGGCAAATGACAACTGGTCAGTTGCCGACGGCAGCGTGTCGCGAGGGCCGGAATGCCATATCGCGACACCACCCCCTCCCCGGAAAAAGGGGCCGCGCAACCGCGGAATTTGATATATACATAATTTGAATTTGATATATACATAATTTGAATTTGATATATACATAATTTGAATTTGATACATACATAATTTGAATTTGATATATACATAATTTGAAGTTGGTATATACATAATTTACATTACAAAAGCGGGAACCAATAATGCACCAAATCTGCTCTTGTTTGCAAGGAAAGAGGAAAAAAAAAACAGAGAAAAGAGAAAAATAATATACTGAAAGGCCTTTGATGGAGCCCATTGGTGAGGGCACATAGGCTGCAGCCTGCTAGTGGGAAAGATGATACTACCAACGTTTCCTCACCGTCATTGGTCTGCCATTGCCAAGTGCAATCCACTAGTCCAAGCACCTGGCCCTCTGCTCTTTGTAGAGAGAGATGATTGGTGGGGCCTTGTTGGCTGCAGCCTGCTAGTGGGAATGATGGTTCTACCAACGTTTCCTCACCGTCAAAGGTCTGCGAACGCCAACGCGGTCGGACGGATCCAAGCTTAGAGCTCCTAATTCAGAGAGGATCTATTCGCGCGGGCCATTGACTGCAGCCTGCTAGTGGGAGATACGATTCAATCAACATCTCCTCACCGTCATAGGTCTGCCTTTGTCAACCCCTGTCCGACCGCAGCGAGTGTGCTTGGATGCGGACAAACCTGCACCAAGGGTAGGAGGCAAACGATACAGGAAGTTAAAAAACAAAAAAAAACAAAACAAAAAAACAAGCAAACAAGAACAGTGCTGGAGCATTTCTAAGCCGCTCGTATGATACGTTCCATATCCAAATGAAAGATGTAGTGCGAAGGGCCTAGAATTAAGGGGCGGTCCTCAATGAAGAGGACGCCAGACGGTTCGCACAGATGAAGGGAAGTCAAAAGGAAAAGAGGAAGCAAAGATGAAGAGAAGTCGACAAGGAAAGAGTGGAGCATTTCTGTCCCGCTCGTACGCTTAGAGCGTGCCCACGGTGAATTGAAAGACGGCTCGTGATACAAGGAAGTGCTGACTGCCTCGTCGCCCTCGGCGCGTGGCGTTGGCAGCTACTGCTGGTTGTGTCCCTGTGCCGTGAGTTCAGGCGGGTTGCGTCAGTGCCGGGGCTGGGCTGCGGCGGCGGCGTAATCGCGTGCTGAGTAGGCAGATTCGCCTCCTGTAGTGGCCGAGGTGTTGTTCTGCAAGAAAAAATTTCCTTAAGTACCTTACCCGAGGTAAAAACACGAAATGGGAATGAAAAGGAAATATGGCGGAAAAGTGGGAGCATAGGAATTACGGGCATGTCTTATATAATGATGAACGGGTTGAAAAAGAAGAGAAAAAAAAATCATTTTGATGCCTGTGGAGACAGCAGATGTGCAAAGCAGCGACGAGAGTCTCCGGGAGCGGCGGTCCGGGAGCGGTAGTCTCCGGGGCGTTGCACAGCTGCAACGCGACACCGCACATATCGCACACATTCAGTCATTGTCTGAAACTTTAGAAATTGATTAATCGTCTAAACTTTTCTTCCTCCTGCTAGCGGCGTTTGCGGCTTTAAGTGCAGCCGAGCGCGTGACTGGCCCTAAAGGGATAGAAGAAGGAGAAGAAATACTGGGTTTCCGTCGTCATCATTGTCTTCAGCGTCAATGGTTATGCTGACGTATTCAGGGCGTTCATTAGGCGCCGACGCAACGGTGTCTGCCTTACCGATAGTATTATTGGATAGGTCATCGGCGTCCTTGACACTGCCTCCCTTAATATCTAAATACTGATTTTCGGATTCTGAAAATACAGAATTTCTGTTATAATTAGGCTTAAAAATTAATTCACCGACGTCACCGACGCTGGTATCTTTGGAACTTATGTCTAAAGTGTCAATGTCCCCGACACTGACTCCCTTATTAGCTAAATGCTGCTTTTCAGCCTCTGAAAATACAATATTACTCTTATAATTAGGCTTAAAAATTAATTCACCGACGTCACCGACGCTGGTATCTTTGGAACTTATGTCTAAAGTGTCAATGTCCCCGACACTGACTCCCTTATTAGCTAAATGCTGCTTTTCAGCCTCTGAAAATACAGTATTACTCTTATAATTAGACTTAAAAATTAATTCATCAACGTCACCGACGCTGGTATCTTTGGAACTTATGTCTAAAGTGTCAATGTCCCCGACACTGACTCCCTTATTAGCTAAATGCTGCTTTTCAGCCTCTGAAAATACAGTATTACTCTTATAATTAGACTTAAAAATTAATTCATCAACGTCACCGACGCTGGTATCTTTGGAACTTATATCTAAAGTGTCAATGTCCCCGACGCTGGTTTTCCTTTTCGTCGATAAGACGAGGTTGAGCGTACCTGCTGAGTATGCTTTATATTTGCTGGCACTGGAGGTGACTGTCCTAACGGCGGAGAGGCGTCGCGTCGGCAGTGTGCTGACGGCTGGGAAACACCAGAAGTAGGCCGCGCCGCGTAATGGCTGAAGTAAGCGCGGTGAACGGCCGGGCTGCGTGGCGAGCATGTTGAATGTCGATGGCTGAAGCGGAACTCAAATTTTGGAAATTGGGAATGACTGGCGTTGGTGTGTGCGATTGGCCGTATCCGTGTTGAGGTGTTGCGCAATGTGCCTGTAGTGCGTGAGAAAACTGTCCTATGGGTTGGGAGGGGGATTTCGTATCATTTGAAGCACCCATCATATTAACGGCCGGGGCATAGGGGGTCGGGGTCGGGTACTGCGCTGGTTGTGATACCCAAGAATCGTGGTGCAATTGCGTCACGTGGGCAGGAGCCGCCGTTTCGCAATTGCAGCAAGGCCGCCTCTCGCCGTCTCTCCGAAAAGGATCGCAGCCCATATTAATTGATACATAAGAATCCCGCTGCATGTTGAAAATATATTTTTTAAAAAATTAAATAGAACTAATCGAGTGGAAGCAAAAGTGGAAGAATTTTTCTGCACCAGGGACGATGGTAAAAACGGAGAAATGAAAAGAAAGAAAAAGAAAAAGAGGAAAAAAAAATAAAAATGTAGGGGTTCCTTAACACCCCACCTGACACCAATGTCGCGAGTTGAGGGGGAGAGGGAGGACCCCACATACTCGTGCAGGAAGAAAAGAGAGAGTATTCCTTTAAAGAAGTTTATTTACTTACCCGGGCTGTGGGCCTGCATCCTGGGAGCGGGTGGCGTGGCGACTGCTGGCTCCGGCAGGTGGTCGAGTTACAAGAGAGAGAGGGAGGTGCGAAGTCCTCCCCAATATATAGCCTCGGAACGCTGGCGTCGGCAAATGACAACTGGTCAGTTGCCGACGGCAGCGTGTCGCGAGGGCCGGAATGCCATATCGCGACAGTTGGAAGTCATGGGTGATGGCAGAAAGGAATACGGGTTTTTTGTTTAAACTCGTAAAGAAACTGCAAACTTATGGAACCATCCCATAATTTTGATTTTCATGTTACATTTGGAACCACTTCTCCCATTTTGTCTTTCTTCTCTTGTACCATGAACATTGTTTCAGTTTCTGTTCTGCAGAAGTAAAATTATACTTGAGTGAATTTTGTTTTAGGAACTATATTGTGGTCATTTACTAGAATATTTGGTTATAATGTAATAATGTTTTTTGTTTCTTTCTTGATTGATATATATTTCTTTCTTTTCAGATATGGGTTACGTTTGATCTTCTACGATATTCATGTCAAGTTTGCGTAGAGATTTGCGAACACTTGAAAATCCAGCTATTCCGAATTCCTGTTAGATCTGCCATTGTGGGATCAGAAAAGAATGGTATGGGCAGTTTAAGTATTCATGGTGGTGGTGGAGGAAGTGGTAAACAGTCTCGAAGTAAACATTCAAAAAAATTTCAGCACTAATTTCAGCACTCTCTCAGAGATGCACGGTATTTGTGACCCAATGAAACACATTTCTTCTCAGTTTAATGATGAGTGAGCTTTGTTGATGTAGCTGGTACTGCATTTTGCAATAAACTCATCTTGGAACCTAAATGATATATTTTTAGCTCATTGAAAGGCATTATAATGCATGAACTCAATAAGAGAAAACTAGTTTTCATGGCTTTGCAATTTCTTGCCTATGAGATTTTGTAAAGGCGATGGAAAAGCACATGTTCCATTGACAGAAATAGCGTAATGCTTTTGAGGACACAAAATATACTAATGATAAATTGACACTTTGATATGTAAAAAATGAAAAAAGAAAAGGAAAAAATTTGTATTGAACCCAGAATAGGAAATAAATATGCAGAGTGTTGAGCAATTAATTAGCAGGATATTATAGTTATCTACTGTCCATATTATTTGTGGTTATCTAAATGGCATGCATACTATCTCAGTGAGAGGTGCATATACTTCATGCTGCATATGTTGTTATCTGTGTGAATATGCAAGAAATTACATGGAGCCTACATGTATTCATTTATACATAGAGTTATTCATAACCTTTTTTTATTTAATTGCCAAATAATTCATAGTATTTAGAATTATATATTAGAAATTAATGATCTACATGATTTTATGTAAAGAATTTTCCAGTACTGCTTTCTGATGACCATTAGTAATGTGCATTACCACCTGTGATATATTTGCTACTGTTCAGTGGTGAAGACTTTTCTCAATGATGGTAGTTGTAGTTGAGGGTTAGGCCCTACATGGGCTTGCATGAAAAGTTGTGACATATTCGATAGTTTATTTTGAATAGCTTATTACAGTAAAACTCCATTCATATATTTTACACTTATACATTTTTCATATTTATCAGTAATTGTTTTTAAAATCCCACCTAAATTCCTATTCTTCCCAATTTTAAATTATTTCAGTTATGCATTTCATGTTAATTTGTTTTTCATCCGTAAATGTTTGTATAAACATCTGTGTAACACCTGTATAATAACCAAATAATGGCACAGATGACCAATAAGTAAAAATGATTGTCATCTTAGAAGAGACCAAGGAATTTGTGTTTGGTTTAGAGTTTGAGTTGTTTAGTTTTATTGGTAAGCAACATCGATCAGCTTCCGATTAGAACTTGATAATAACTGTAGAGATTGGACTAATCGACAGGGTGTAAGGATAAGAGTGCTAGTGACTCTCGGTAAGGCTTTGCATAATGTTTACCAACATTGTACTGTAAAAATCTGACATATTTGTAGGAAATAACAAAATAAGCAGGATTCAGGTATTACAGGCAATTATGTTGCCGTGATCACACGTTTTGTAAGGAAGATTTTGGCATTATGTAACAAGGAAAGTAGTCGTTGATCAGTTTCTTTCCAAAAATTAGAAATTTCTTTGTTATGAATATTATATTTTATTTCTGTTGGAGAGAAATGCATAAGCAAAGTGATACAACTTAACAATACAATGATTTTGTGCAAGTAAACTTAGATGGTATGAGCCCAAAATACTTTGATTTAAATATTTTTTTGAGAGCAGTATTGTAAAACACCAGTAATTCAATATCCTTTCACCTGTACAATTTTGTGAAATTTGTGCATATATTTAAATAGTGAGTTTCTAATACATAAATATTATCAAAATATTGATATAATATTTTTCACAGAGATTTTCCTCATACATTTTCCCCTGTCACTTCCCTGAAAAATAAGTATATAGGGTTTTACTGTAATTTGTATATTCAACAATTCAAAATTTCATTAACAATATTGCTATTGAATTAATTTTACATTTTCATGTAGAATCATTAAAATCACTTCAAATTTTAATATTACAACGTTGATTTCAATGACAGTTTATTGCAAAGTTTTCTGATCTAATGCTCTGTATAATTATTTGAAATCTGTTTCCATTACAAATTCAATGTCAGACTCTGTAAGAATAGTGACTTCACCTCTTTCATTGTTCAATTTCCTGATCCTTTAATGAATTAGAAGTGAAAGTGTGACACTTCATTTCTTATGAAAATTGTACTTTACCCTTCTGAAACTTCGATTTCCTTGTCTCCATTTTCATTCTGGAAAATATTTTGTGTGATTTATATGATAAATACAGCATGCCAAGTGTACAACATGTCCATTATTTATTAGACTTAGAACCAATAATGACTGTTTTGTATTTGTTGAACTTGACTTGTCTTGTAACTTACTTGTTTCCCTTGAAAAAGAAAGGGATGTAGCTGTATATAATGCTCTATAAGTGAAGGGTTAGTTTCCCTGTTTATTTTTTATTTTTTTTACTTTTCAAAAGTTATTGTAAAAATGGTCTGTACATATTTAATTAAATTTTATGTGTAAATTTTGAATGCCGTTATTCTCAACTTGTGGCTCAGATATTTTAGAAAATGTATGTTTAGTTATTTTTTGTAGCATGTTTCTTCAGTTAATAGGCAAATATTTATTTTGGAAAAAAGTGCTTAGCACAATTTTTTTATGTAGATATGGATTATTGGTGCATTGTTCATAATGGAGTATAAATATTTCATTAATAATAAAAAATTATCATTTGAAATAATAAATCATTATTTCAATTATTTACAACAATTTTCCTTTCTATTTCTTGTAAGATCTTGCATAAATTTGGATTCTGCTATTCCAAGAGGCATTTAAATAACTGTTTTGTATTTCCAAATCTTAGTCATTTGTATTTGCTACTCTGCATTGGTAATCCAAATTCTGTTAATGTTTGTCGTTGAACAGGGATTTCCTGCAGCTTCGTCCAACCCACATTGGGTAACAAACTCTCAGCATTCATTTTCACGTTTCATTTGACAGAGAGCCATTCGTTTGAGATTCACTCTTTACTGACCCATTCAAAAATATTGATCAGAATTGCCTGGCAAATTCACGGTGGATGCCGAGAATACGACCGTGAATATAATTATGTATTGTAGATACGTGTAATGTTTTTACTGTTTTCACAGTTTATAGTTACATCAACATTTATGAGTTCCGTGACATGGAATGGAAACGTAAAACTTAAACCCCAACCAACTAGGTTTAATGTGCAAAAATAAGACTACCTCGCCTTTTTCAACTGAGATATGTAGGAAAAAACTCGTCTTATATTCGGGTAAATACAGTATCTCAACTAAGTAGCAGTTTCTTTATTGTTCCTTAACTATGGTCCATTTTACTTTACTTAGGCAGATTTGTTAACATAATGATTGACATTGCTGAATATTGCTGTAGCCCAGGGGATCCTGATCAAATGATTATCAACTTCTGTCAGTTTTGGTCTTTTGACAAAGTATCAATATATAGTCTTAAATTTGTTTTGAAATTGTAGATTTCAAATGAAAAAAGATTTTAAATGTCTTCATTTTTTAATAACTGGACTTTAATTTAACTGTATAGAGAAAACTATACACAGACATTAATATGGAAAAATAAAATTATTTTTAAAAAGTTTTCCAAGATATTTTCAATTACTTCAGAAGCCACAATTCTTGGTTTTCCAAGTACAGTTTCTAGTAAATGCAAATTCACTACTAAGATTAGGTTTATCGACTTCTTGAATCTATGAAATGAATTAAATTGTGCAAAATCTTCTACTTTATCAATGCCTGAATTTGCACTAGCAGAATCTTTCAATTTGTGTAATTTTATGTAATACTGAAATTGAACTGTATTGAATAATACAAAGGGAAAGAGTAAATAACAATGAGTTATATTCTACCTAATGGATGATTTACATGGACATTTGTTTCACCATTCAGGTGTTACTAATACACATAAATAATCAGTGTCCTTTACTCTTCTCAGTGTTGAAGGTATTTTTGGATATTCTGCAATTTCTTTTCGATTACATTAATTTTTTGTTGTATGGGACATTTATTCAAAGCAGTGAAGTCATGGGGTGCTGAATTGGGACCAAGAGGGGGTGTCAGTCAAGGTGATGGCTCTTTAAATGCACAAAATATTTTTAATTTGTTTTTGTTAGCGAAAAGTTTGTGTGCCATTAGTTAAAATCAGTATTTTCTTCTTTTGAAATTTCAAGCCTGCACAACTAATGTGAAAGAGGAGACTTGCTCAGACATAATGTAAATTTTAGTGTAAGCAAAGAATTTTTTCTATGGTGTGATTTCATTTGTAATAAAACAATGTTAACAAAGTTACTGCTTGAACATGGCATTAAAAATGAGTATATATAGACTCTGAAAGTTAATTCCATAATTGATTACATGAGAAATTAACACTTTTAGACCCTTTGTTTATTTGATTACAATAAAATGACCTCTTCGTCAGCAAAGTTCTGTAATTGATCATGTGAATATATTAACTGTTGTAAGCTAAATAATTATTGTTGTGCTGGTTTCATGTACAGTGTAAATCTTTTGTGTGGTTTTGGAAGAGCATTTATTGCTCATAATTGTCTTCTACAATACTTGCACATTGTTCCTCTACGATTCTTAAGTATGAGATGTTTTATGTCTAGAAGAGAATGTGTTTCTGATTTTAAGTGAAAGAAACATTTCTCTTCTGAAATATGTTTGAAGTATGGACTACATGTAATGTGATATATTTGCAACTTAGTGTCATTGAATTACGTCCTTATTCACTGAGAATATTGTACATGTACAAAGGACAGTCATATTCAACGTAGTATAAGTGCATGGAATCATCTCTTATGTAATTACATATTTGCAAATGCAATATGCAATATTTGCAATTACATATATGCTTCTTTACCATTTCATTATTTATAATTTTTGTTTTAATGCATTAAATCATGTATGTTTAAACAGGCATACCAACTAAAAATGAATTGAAAACTGCTGTAAGTTCCACTACCTTTAATTTAGCCTAATTGAGTTCATTTAAACTTAATCTTAAATACATGCTGTTAAGGATGATTAATAAACGAATCATGTTCCTACATAGGCAATGAAGGAAAGAGTTTATTAATTGTATAAATTTTTGTTTTTGATGGGTAGGCTATGACTCAAATGTTTCAATAGAAATCTTTCTCAAGGGCAGGATAAATCAATGTACTGTAGTTGGTTCAATGTATTCATGTGCTTGAGTATTATCCTTATTTTTGTCTTATATATATATATATATATATATATATATATATATATATATATATATATATATATATATATATATATATATATATATATATATATATATATATATATATATTTCATTGTTTTGGAGAGATCAAGTGTGTAGAAGTAAGTTGCTAAGAAATTTGATGTCTATTGATGTCCACCGTTTTAACTATTATATTTTCATTGACAGTACATCTGCAGTTAAAGGACAAAAAAGAAGAAAATTGCAAATTGTTGTAATTTCATAATCTTGTTAAATGTCTCATTTTCGCAGAATTACGTGTTTTAGAATAAGTTGTGATGGGAGTTAGATTTTTCTTGTCAAAGAAATCTTAATATATAGTAAGTGTTGAATTATTTTGGAAATAATGTCACATTACTGCTACAATATAACTTTATTGTTGGGAATTTGCTACTGTAAGAATATACAGAGAAATATCATTATAGCAAATGTTGAAATAATGAAAATTTCAGTTTTTAGAATTCTTTTCATTTCCCCCACCAATATACCTATGGGTTATTTATAAATTAAATATTACTTAAAAGTAATCTGAACTTAAAGTACAACAAATGGAAAACTGCTTTTCTTGCTGAAGTCTTTATCTTTATTTCAAAAATTATTTTTATCTGAAATCTTATCTTTTTTTGGGTTTTTATCTGTCAATAAATATTTTTTTAATTATAATTATTATTATTATTATGCAAATGATTCCCCATAGTACTTATTTTCCAGAAATTAATGAAATGGGTGGAGATATGGGAGCCTTTTTAAGAAAGAAGCCATACTGTTAGGTGGGGAGCACAAAGATAACAAAAAACCAAAGAATGTTGAGATTTTGTTTCTTGATTGTATTGTTCAGTTTCCATTTGTATCTATTGAAAAAGCGAACCTAAAAAAAGAGAAATTATTAAATTCAGGATGAATTAAAAATTTGGTAAATAATTATGAAAACCTTCATATCAAATAAATACCATGGTTTTTTATTTGTACATTCATGTTGAAGGAATGTATATCTGCAATAAATGAACTGTGATAGATTTTCTGAAGAATTGACTTTCTTCAATGTAATGAAATTTTACTTTAACATAAAAACTCCTCATATATTTGTTATACTGGTATTTTACTGTACTATCATACTTTTCTGGTCCTGTTTATTTGGTCCTCTACTACTTTTGAGTGTATATTGTTGTGCACAAGACTAAGTAACTGTATCTTTCTGAAATAACCAAATTTTTCAAAATGTTAATTATCCTTAAAAAATAGTTCTAGGATGGATGAGACAGTATAAAGAAAGTCTGTCTAAAATAGAAGAGAGCCAGTGTAAAAAAATGACCGATAAAATAAGTGTATGAGAGCCATTACAAAACTTCTCATCAAAACATTGTTCTCTTCTTGTTATATGTGTATATGATGTGCTTATTTTGTTCAACATTTGAGAACCAAAATATTTCTGATTTTGTAGAATGTTCCAAATATTTTTAAGGAAAGGAAAGCAAACTAATTGTCAGAAGTTTTTTGTGTAGATTATTCAATAAAATTCAGCTGAAAAGTCTTGATAATTTCAAAATAAATTAATTTCATGTGTAAAGAAATTGAGAATATGATTTTGAAGGAGGACATTTCGATCCATTTTTTTTTTTTCTTAAAAATTTTCAACCATATATAGAATATTGGAAAGAGAATATTTTTTTACAATTGACAAGGATTTCTAAACGTAATGCGCAAAATGTTTATTTGCTTCTCTAACATATGGCTCTCTGTAGATTAATTGTTTCCTTTTTAAAATAATGAATAAACTTAAAGGTTAGCATTAGCCACTTATAATTTAAATACGGTATAATAATTGATTTGTAGATCAGTGTTATGTAGAAATAGCGTTATTAGGGGAAAAAGTCTGTATTATCATAAATATTTTTAATGTTCCATTATCCTCATATTTAATTGATATTTTACTCTTTTTTTCTTAAATTACGAGTTTAAGTAAGACCTTGCAAAATACTTAAACATTTCAGAATTTTCTTTGTACTCAGATGAGTTTGATAATATCTCTCTTTATCCGTTTTTTTTATATTCTCCTAAATGAATGATTCTTGGCCTATCAAAGAAGCTATTTAACATTCATGACCATTACAAGTAAAAAGGGACTTAAGTACATTAGTTGTAGAACTAAAATTTGGTTTTGAAATGCATCTTCTTGTAAGAGCCTGTTCTCGGGTCTTCTCTCAAAGGACTGTTTGCTACTTATTTGAAATTCTTCTCACTTCGAGTTCCATGTGTATCATTTTCAGCTAAGGGGTTTTAGCGTAGGGGGTCATGTATATGAAAATAATACATACTTTCAAAAGTCATCTAAGCTTTCAAATGTAAACATTTTTATATTATTCCTTATCATCTGTGTCAACCCAAAGCAGTTCCAGTTCATAGATAACAAAAGTTTGTGTACAAAAGGTTTAGATTTTATTTCGGGTAGCAGAACTGTATTACAGAGCTCTAGTTGGTATTGTTAATTTGAAAGTGACTGACGAGAATCTGAAACAGGATGACAAATATAACTTTCGATTGTTAGTGTTTCATCATCATCATCTTGAAACTATAACTATTATTTTGATAGTGAAATTTCATAGTGTGCAGTCTTTAGTTTATGTCTGATGGAATTTTCTTGTATACAGACAAGGAATCTAGTTCCGGAGGTAGTTCGTTGGGCATGTGAGTAGCAGTGATTTAGAATATTATTCATCATTGAAATGTGAAGGCACTCTTTAAGTACAGATGAGTAAAATGAAATACCAACAAGGAAATGGAATCATATCGGCAGTAAAGATAATTTGTTGTGAACTATTTTTGTAACACTTCCTGGTCAATAAGGTAGATATGCCCATTTATTTGAATTGTAGAATAGAATTAATTATTTGATGGGATACATAGCAGTCTGCCTTTGCCTTCCTAGCCACAACCACACGAGAGAGATCCATCCTTTAGACTGGACTCGCTTCCCTTAGCTTGGAGAAATGCTGTGTGGCCAAATGAGCTAAATACTTTAAAGTCAACATTTATTGATGTGTCAATTATGACATGTATCATTTATACATACAGTGGCATGTGGAGAGAGAGAAAGAAAACATTGTTGAGGCCACCTGGATACACTCGGCAATATAACCACGGAGGAGGTCCAGGGGAGGGACAACCCAAAAACCAGGCACTTGTATTTACATTGAGACTAATTTTACACGTTCCTTTTAATACTATATTATAAACTTTCAGGTGTCATGAGTTTCAATATCTTATACATCCATTTTAAAGAAGACTTTTGAGAATGGTGTGGATTAGGTTAGGCTTCATCCTATAACTATTTTTATTGAGGGAGAGAGAGATATACAATTTCTTGGCCACATCATTAGAACGTTCAATAACAATCTACAATCCACCTATCAAGACCTTCAAATTGATTGCAAAACTCCTAGATGCTATGTTTTGTGACTGAAGACATTCACATCATGGAAAATCAAGCTCTGTAAGGATTTCTTTAAAAATTTACTTCATTTAAATATTGCACACATGTATAACATGTGTTCTGTGTAGGTTTGAAAATTCTCATTGTTTCTATAATTCATATGAGAGCTTAGTCACATTTTGTGTTATGAGATTTAATAATTTGTTGTAGATTTTCCAAGATAGTAAGAAAAGAAGTAATTGCATTGTCTGAAAAGACCACACAAGAATTGGCAACATAAATATAGAGTATTCTCCTACAATCTTCCTTTGAATTAAAAAATGGTCTTAAATTTCAATATACTTATTTTTATCAAAGATTATGTTATTAATAATACAGCTATATATTTAGAAGATTTGTTTTTCTTATTTCCAGTATGTTTCTCACCTTTTTAAAATCATTAAGATGTGGGTGACTTGTGATTTTCAGTGGGTTGTTTCTCCCCCCCCCCCCCATTTTTTTTCTTTCTTTTCTTTCCTTTCTTTCTTTCCTTTCTTTCTGTACATTAGTTCACGTCTTTGCTAGATCACAATCATGGTAATACTATTGAAAGGGAATGCTGCTCATTGAGGCTACTTATGATGTGAAGGTTTTTAGTGGCAATCTAATTTAGTATCTTAAGCTTCCTTTTGTTATTTTAATGTGATATTACGTGAAGATAAAATATTAAATTCCTGGAACATCTTTCCTTCTTGTCAAACTTGAGCAGATAGAAATTGCATAGTTTTTAATTGAAATGCTTTGTGTATTAGTGCGAATAGAAATTGAGGAGTTTATTTAGTTCTACATAATTTTTTATAATATGAAACAAATGTTTTCATTAAACGGGATTTTGGAAGTTGGTTTCTGCAGAATACTTTGTCCAATTTGTTAAATATTCTTTGAAAATTGCATTCCGAATTGCAAATTATATCAACAACTGCAGCTCTGTAAATTTTACGTTGGTGATGATTAATTGAAATAATGAAACACTAGTTGAGCATCAGAATTTTTTTGTTTTCTTTTATAAAACTCATCTTAACTGTTGTTAATACGAGGCTTTATTGTTAGTTTCCAGTAGCTTTAACATACATTCATTCTGCATTATTAGTACGATCAGTGTATAGTGAAGGAAAATGTTCGATGTTTGTGATTGGCTGTAAGACATAAGAATCAGCATAATTCTCAAGGAATGTATAATTATCAGTCTTAATGTTTTACTTTCTTGAAATGATCATGAAGATTTGTTGAGAAGCTTGAATATGTTAAATGATTTCAGAAAGTCCATGGGAATTTTGGAGTGAGCCCACTATATTTAAGAATTATGCAGTGTGATGAGAATTAAAAATCATTAAATTTCAGATATTAGCAGGTGCAGATAATTACCAGACAATAATTCTGGATGAATAGGCTAGATCTGGAAGCTGGTATCTATAAGGATGAGGTACATAATCAGATTTGATGCCTTTGTTGTCAAAATATACAAGTTACATTGTGTGAATACGTGTATATCATAAATAGACACGACTCTACTGAAAACATTTTTCTTTCATTCTTGTGTGTTGTTCTAAGTACATCTTCCCCTTAAGGTGGGTGGGTGTGTTGAGTCAAAATTAAGTTAAATAAGTGTTTCACATTACTATACAAAATTGCCTGTATAAAAGCGTGCTTCCTAGTAAAATAATATTAGAAGACATCTATCTTATCTGGAATCATAGTTAATGAAATTACTACAAGCTTAATATTCTCCCAAAGTTTGACTTTTCATTGTTTGTTTATCTATATTGAAATAACCATTCTTCAAAAATAATAAAAGTTGGATACTTGTCTAGTTTTGTTTCATTGACCTTGCATTACATACAAACTTTTTAACAGGTTGAAAAGTAATAACTGATAAGGAAGTTTTTTATTGAAATTGTAACTTCCATGTTGTAGACGCATATATTTGAAGCATTGTTGAACAAAGAAGCTCATAACAAATGTGGAAAAATATACATTTCTTCAGTTTTCATTTCTACAGTAGAAAAAAAAATTTAACATTCATGAAAAGTGTGTCCCAACAAGTCTCCAAGTTATGCAGTGATCCTTAAATAGATTAAGAAAATATCATTATCTGCAGTATTTTCATCATTAAATCATCTCCAATCTTGCCATAAATTAGAATGTAAAATTTACAAGAGAAATACATAAAACTTCTTATATTAGTTATAAATAATTATTTTTACATCATTTCAAATTGTTATATCTATTTGTTTATGAACTCTTATACATTTATAGAATCCAACAGTGTGTTAATTGACATGTGGGTGTATATAATCCATATTTGTTTATTGTGTATTGTATGGTTTTAAGTTGTTTTAAAAAATGGAGACTAATGTCTCGACACCTACACAAATATTGTATTACATTTAAAATGAATGTCTGGGCCCTAATAAGTAATGCTCTCTCCTGACCTCAATTTTTTGTAATATTGTGTTCATATTATATTTCATATTGTGCTGTGGGGAAATTCATAGCAAATATAGTGTTAATGCAGACCTTGTTATGTTACTATATTCTAAAATACCTTATTCTAGTATGACTAGATGTGTCCTATTCTGTGTGTAATTTTGTTTTGTACCTGTACTTTGTCTCGTATCTTTCTAATTTTTATTATTATTAAAAGTTCCATTTTCACGAACCATCTCAGTAGATAACTTTAGATTTAATGTGCTTTCAAGCAATTCTCTGGAATGTATTTGGCTCGTGGAAACATTGCTCATTGCTCATAGTGTCTTCTTGACTCGAGTACTGCAGAGCAGTTCATGTGCTGGTTGGTGATTGTTGTAAATATGTTCTGGTAACTAAAAATATAAGGCATTGTGATAAATGTTGAGTATGTATTAAAGACAAATTGAAGAGACTTGGGTCTGCTGTAAGACTTATAAGTAGTGTTTCATATTCTTTTGTTTTGCCTCTAAAATTAAATTTTCACATAATTGTTTAACAACTTTTCAAAAAAATTGAGATGTATGTAAAGGCAATTCTCCTTTTTGTGAAGTTTGTTGAAATAAAGACTGTAGTTATTGAAAGAAGATACTGTATGCTCTTATCTTGTACTTTTTTTTTTCACCTTTTTCTGTTTTATTACTGTTGGTCCATGTTTTCTCTAAGCACCCTTGCACATTTTCTAGAAATATGTGTATCAAAATTATTTATGATATGTGGGTGTGTTGTACTCTTGGTCATTCTGTTGTTATGGTTTGCAAGTATTGGGGTAGGGGGGTGTTGGTTTTGTCCTCAAATGTTTGTTACCATTGTTATTGTATGCAACTATTTGATACTTTACAAATAACTTAATGGCTGTGATTTTTTTTACCCTTATATTCAGCAGTTAGTAGATTACTGTTGCAAACATTTTTAGTAAGCAAAATACAAGGTAGTTACATTTGCTATGAGTGAATACTTGAGTGATGTAGTTGATAATTTGCTTCTTCATCAGAGGTATTGTTTTGACTTTGGAATTTTTGCTCCTTCTTAGTAAGAAGTTTATATGAATCTACTTCCTCTGAAATTGGAGAATGTTATTTTCTTTCTGATTTAGTTTTGCTTCTGAAGTTAGAAATTAGTATAATATTTTCCCGTAAAATGTTTAAGATCAGTATTATTTGTCATTATTTTCTTTTCACATCATTTTCTGTGAAAACCTGCTGAATGTTTCCTCATTTTCTTAAACACTTTTTAATTACAATTATATAAATCTAGAACTTACATTTAATCTGAATTAACGGCTACTATTTTTCCTTCATAAATATTTTCTATGGTGACATCTTTCACTGTAACACTGTTCATAACACATAGGTAAGTATACTATTAGGTAAATTTAAGTTTTTAGAAAAAAGAAATCAACTGTTTTAAATGAGAATTTATGCATAGTTTGCACTTTAAAAAACCTGAATAAAGCAATCTGCTCTTGAATTGAATTTTGGATGTAACAAGATGTTATTGTTAAAGTTGAATAAAGGTGAAGGGTACAGAGAAAACAATGAGGGTCCAAGATACCAAATTTATCTGGAGTGCATTTTAAAAGATTGAAAATTTGTTTTTCAAATTGGTTTACTAAACTTAATCATGTATAATTTTTTTAAATATATATAACCATTTACTTAAAAACTAAATGTTTGTATCACATTTGTTGATTATGATTCCTTTTCCTTTATTTCAAGTACCTTTAACTCTTGTCCACGGACTCTGATCATTCTTTTTCTGTAACCTTCAGTTGTGCTTGGATTGCTTTTGAATTATTTACTATCTAACAATTAAAAACCTATATACATCCAATCTCTTTCTTCTCACACTTATATAAGTATGAATTTGCAGTGCACTTTTATTCACTCTTGAATCTTTTCTCCTACTTGTATTGGATTTAATCTCATTTGTAATTCTGTAGATACTTTATTATGTCAAAATAAATTATAAATGTTGCTTGATGTAGGTTCTTAAGTAAAGCTCATATTTTTTTTATGATATGAAGGGTAAATTTATTGCTGAAATAATGGATATTTGAAAGTTAGGGGGAAATCCATTGTTCAGAAATCAAATTTTTTATGAAATGAACTACAAATAATATTAAATCCATTACAAGAGATATTCTTCTCAAATAACCGTATTCAAAATCTTTTGATGTATTGTATTTTGTGTATTACTTTTAATAGGAAAGAAGTAACTACTTAAAAAGAAACTATCATAATTAGTACTTTATTTAACTTTATTTTCATGTACTTGTTATGCACAAGATTGTAATCTCAAAATTTGACAAATTGTGAGAAAATAAATAAATTTCATGCAGAATAACAAGTTGTAAAGAAAACTTGTGAATGTTTTTCTTCAGTTGTAGTTTTATTTATTTTGCAACCTTGCATGAATTTAAGCTTGTTAACTGAATGTAAGTTAATAGAAAGTTAGTCAAATTTATTCAGTAATTTGAAAATATCTTATTTAATCACGCTCACATAGTATAGTATCAGCACTGGTTTTCTCATAAAGTGATCCTAATGATTGCACTCACATGCACATCCTACTCAAGATTCATAGTGATTTGCCTTCACATAAATTATCAAGTAATTTGTTTAGATAGTTCTAGAATTCCTACTGACAGATAACAGATGCTTGAGAATTTTAAATGATTGCCATTCCCCTGCATGGATATCAAACCAATAAAAAAAGATATTCTTGCTAATTAACATTAATATTAGCAAAGTTATTCATATGTAGCATTTGAATAAACCATTTTGTTTTGAAATTTTCACCTAAACATTGCATATTGGGAGAGACATTGTAATTTATATTTTTTTACTTATATATGCACTATATTTTTATGTTGAGTGTACTCTACTGCTCAGTAATTGAATATATATGTGGACGTTGTGCAGTGCTTTTACCCAACATGGAAGAAACAGTATGAACTAGTTCGTGTCCAGCATCTCGGCCCTAGTTGGGTGATAAATTGTAATTGCGAGAAGTAAGGAAATTTAAAATACTTGATTATATCTATTTCGGTTTTATTATATATTTTTCTAACATTGTAAAATGAGTGAATTGTCAAAAGGCTAAGTTTCTTGTGAATTATGACATATCTATCATCATAATGCTCATTGCCTACATCATCAATAAAATGTTTTTTTCATATTATTTTGCTGAATATTAAATGAAATGTTTTGTCTTGCAGTTTCTCAAAATGATTTCATTAACACTCAAAGTGATGGCCTCGACAACAATATTTTTTTATTTAAAAATGATGCTGAAAGTCAGCCACTGGTGAATGAAGATGAAACGTCTGAATAAGTTTGAAGATTTAGGTCTGGATAGCAAAGTATAAATGCAGTGATAATTGCATTACAATCTTAATGGTAATTGAAGAAGAACACATACTTGTACCTTGTATTTATTTCATTATTGTTTTTCAGTAATATTCTTTTTTAAAAAGTCTGCAACTATTATTATTATTATTATTATTATTATTATTATTATTATTATTATTATTATTATTATTATTATTTTTACTTGTGGATTGGCAAGAAAAAATAAAGAGTTTGACAATGCAGTCTGTCACTAGGATAATGTCTTAATTTTTGCTTGGAATTAGGTGAAGGCATAAATTATGTAAATGAAGTGTTACAATTTTGAATTGCTATGCAAAAATCAAGTATGTTAAGTTACAGAATAAGTTCATGGAATACTAGGTTGATATTGAGCCAGAGTTAGTTTCAAAGAGATGCTGATATTGAATGCAATATTTGATGCATTTATTCTGTTTCTCTTGTTAAATGATGGACAACTAAAAGTAAAAATAGAAGAAATAGTTTCTGTGTGTCTGCATTCCATTTAAATTGAAGATTCACAAGCTATGATGAAATTTCTGATAGGAATTTAAAAATTTTTGAAGATGAATCAGTCAACAGGATAGCACAGTTTCTTTCTTTAAATTGTGATATAAATCCAATTCTCTCCTTTTTGCCCTTCTGTTTGAATGTTTTTATATTTCAAGTGGGAGTTATAACTTCATAAGGAATATTGGAAAGAAGTAATTTTATAAAAGAAATTTATATATTAATCTACTTCTGTATGGGTGATTAATAATACTAGGGGAAAAATTGGTCGTACTTTTATAATTGTCTTGGAACTTAAATGTTTATTTTCCTTGGTAACGGACAAGTATTAATATTTCTATTTGATTTATATTGATTTTATGTTTCTTTTTGTGGACCCAAGATTCTTGCTTAATAATACGTGGGGAATATTTTAAAAAAAAATTATTTTTTTTTAAAGATGAATTTAACTGTCACTATTTGAAGTTAATTATTTTCAGAGTAATCAGTGTTGATCACATGTGTTGTGTCAAAGAATCTCATTTCATCCAGAGTGCAATGAAAAGAAGATAGAAATACTGAATAACCTCTCAGAAAATTAAGAATTTGCATTATAACTCATAGGATAATTGAATTACTGGTTCCCTTTTAATTTTAATCTTAATCAAAATAATTATTATCTCATTTTCTGTTCTCGCATACTGTTGTTTTGTATTTTTGTCCTTGCTTTCCCCTTCTTAATTTCCTCTAATCTTTTTTCTTTCTTTCATGTTTTTTGCTACTTCTACAATATTAATAAGTATCAAACTGATATTTGGAGTTGTTCTTTTAAATTTTAGATCTGCGCCTCCAAACATGAACTAACAGTACTTTGAATAAAGATAATATTTCTAGAGATATGGAACCAAAGCCTAGCTGGAGGTTTTGTGTTTCTCAGAATATTAGTGTGATGTCCAAAAGGAACTGATGAATTCATGCATGAAGAAATAGTGATCTATTTAATATTTAAGTATGAATAGGATTCTAATTAAATATGTGAGAAAATAAAATATTCCTGAGATGTAATGTAATTTATAGTTTTTTAGGGAATTTATAAAGTGAAATGTACATGACTGTTACATGTATTATGCCATTGTTTAATTGTGAAATTTCACTCAATGGTGTACTTTTATCATTTTTGAAATAAGATAAATGTATTATAAATTATTATCTCAGTGTTGAAAAAGTATTTTTTTAAATTAAGATGTGAATGATTATTAGGGTTTTTGTACCTCATGTGATAATTATTTGTGTTTGCAACAGATTATAAAACATTATTGTCAACATATTGGAAATTACCAATAGTAGAGAAATTCAAAAATAATAATTTGTATATGGCACACTGTTTAGCAAAAAACATTTTGGTACTTTTGAATGTTTCTCTTCTCTTGTATGTCATATATTTTACACACCGACTTGGCTTACTCCACAATTTCATTAATAATGTACGTATACAAAGCAATAAATCTCTCACCCCCAAACAGAAATAAGTATTTTGTGCAATCCATGACTTTCCTGACTTTCAGAATATAATTGTACTACTAGCAAATATTAAATTTCAATGATTTCTTTTATTTAAAGAGAGAATGTGATGTGCTTTTATTAGACCTACCCAATTTAAAAGGTGTCAAGGATGATGGTTCACTTTTTTTTTAAATAGTTATTTCTGATTTTTATTTTTATTTCAACATAGAACAATAACTATTCACCATAAATTTATATTTGGACTTAAGTCAATGTAATATATGATATATTATTAAGGTCCATTATTTGTGTTTATTGGGATGACATTGTATTATCTGATAAATAATAGGATGATCGTATTGGAACATATTTTATTGTGTCTGAAAGTTTATCCATTGTTAACATTCCCAAGTGACGAGAAGAATATTTTGTACATGTTAGAGCTCTTGCTTTTTGATAATTTTGAAATTGCATAGCAATGAATTTTCCTATGTGATAAGTGTGCCTTACATGAGTATTAAAAAATATTTTTGATGTTGGATGTTGCAGTTAGCATCAATGGAAGTCAATTCTATAAAATGAAGTTTTGTTCTGTTACGTCCTGTACTATCAGCCATTCAAGTTGCATCTTAAGCATATTTTGTATATTAAGCTGACTTTGATATTACAAAAGAAAAAGTTTTTGATGGAATTGCGACTAACAAGGTGAACTTGTAAGGTGCTAGTATTAAAAATGTATTTGTATTATTAACAAATGTGCCTATTGTTATATTAAGAGACCATTGTATTGATTAATTTGGACAATGAGTATGTTTAACAAAAATGAATTTTTATTATCAACTGTGTTTCTAATTTATTATTTGAATAAAAAGAAATGGAAAAATCCAATAATATCAGTATTGTCATGTAATACATTACGTGTATGTGAAACATCAAAAGTTGTATGGTTTAAAACAGTGAATTAGAGGCACATCTTGGCATTCATATCCGTCTTTAATTTTGATTCTTAATTTTAGAATTGTGATTTTTAATTCCCAACAGCAGTAGTTCTTCTAAATGCCAGAAATTGATGATGCTTGGCATTCTTCCCATTTAAAGGAAGTTGCATTAGAGATTTCAATTGCGTAAATCCACTGTAATTTTTATGTATGAAGGTAGCATGACTATGTTGTCAGTGGGCCTCATCATAATTGTGAGAAAATATTTCTCCGATGAGTTTTTAAGAAATTGCATAACATGCAGTATATTAGCTACTTAATTTTTTTTATAATTTTATCAGTTGTATTTCAACCTAAAATGTATCATAATATTGAATACTTTTATTTGTTTGTGATTTGAGAATTTTTTTTTTTAATATATACTTGGTATATCTTGTTTGTTCTTAATAAAACAATAATTTTGGTAGCTGGTCTGCCATAATGTCATCTTAATTAGCGGAGTTAAACGAGAATAGTTGCAGTAGTGAACTAAGTACAGTGCTTATTGAATTTACAAAATAAAATTATATTCCTAAAAATTCCTACTCAAGTAGATGTTAAATATTAAGATGGTTATTTACTTTTTGTGTTGTTAATAAAAAAAGAGTTATGGCAATAATAAAAAAATATGGTTGAATTTATTGGTTACGTGCCTTCTAAATTCTATATATTGATTGTTATATTTCTAAAACAATATCTGAATAATGAAACATTCACTTATATGTTTTAAATTTGTGAATTGAATTTGTGATTTTAAGCATACCTGCTCCATCCATCCCAAATATTTTTGTATTGTATTCAGAGTAAGCCAATGCGGTAATATTTGAAACATTTTCGTAATAAAAAATCTTGTACCATGTTATATCTCATATTAATATGCTACATTAGAGCTCTTGAAATTCTAAATTTTTTAAATGACTGGAAATATGTAAAAAGGAATGTTTTAAATGTAAATTAAAATTTTCTAGAGCAAGAACAAATTTATAAATATTTGTTATTTTGGTATTAGAATCAACAAATTACACATATTTCATGAATGCTCTGTTTGTCTTACCTTCATTAATTTAAAACCATCATTCCTAAATGAATTATTGTATTATATTCACTTATTAATATCCATTGTTACCCACCTCTTGTATAAGTCTGAAGTTGATCTATATTGTATTTTTAGGAGTTATTTGAGAAAAATAGACAAATTTGATTATGACTTATAATGTTATTTATTTTTATACTGTGGCATATAAGTATATTCTACCTACATTTCTGAAATTTATGTTTTCATTTGAAATACAGAATGTTCAAGCTGTCATGTAACAGTTTCACAGTTCTACCCAAGGAACAACAAGGTATAAAATATCCCATACATTAACAAGGGGGAAGGGCCTTCGGACCCACCTCTTAAATATTGATTTTATTGATGTTTTGGCAATTTTGTTAAATTAATTAATTGATATATCTAATAATATACATGTCCATTCATTTAATTAATTTCTGGCTGTGTATGAAAAACAAACTTGTTAGCATCAATATCTATGTTACTAATTTCCAATGCACACATAGCATTTCATATTATATTCATATAAGTATATGGATGTCTCGAAAGTAAGAACTTAATCCCTAAAGTTGTAAAATTGTTTACAAGTGTGATGCTAACAGGTACATGTGCCACTCTTGTGTTTTTGGTCATGTTTAATGTTTGAAATACTGATATAATAAATATAAATTAATTTTCAGTGTGTGCAAAAATTGAAAGAAAACTGCAGTCATACGAGAGGTGTCTATGATTTGTTAGTACCCAGGAACCTGGGAAAAAAATTAAAAACAGTGAAACTGTTTCAATTTTGACTGAAAATGCATATTTTCAATTGTGGTATTGACCTATTCTCATTCTGCGCATACCAACTGAATTCTAATGCTCACTGTGTGACAGCAAGGATTCATGGAAGAGGCCTCCCACCATTAAATATTTCAAATTCATGTATTGCATTACGGAACGGCTACTTTTTTTATGTTCATGGTATATAATGAACTATTGTTCTGTATGTATACACTATTATACTTGGATTTAAACATTACTGCATTTGACATAAATCAGCTGTAGCAGTGTCATCCAATTGGGAAGTTGAATATCACTGTAGTGATATCTAAGCTCCTGATTGAATGACATTATACCAGCTGAGAACCTGCGAAGTGCTGCCTAAATAAATCAAAATATAGGTTATTGCAGTATTCATGAAAACTGTTTTACTAAAATATTTAATTTGTTGCAGTTTTAAATGAGAATATTTTATTTGATGTTCTTGCAGTATGAATGCTATTATTTGGAAAACCAGTTTAAGGGGTTTTGTTCAGCAGAATTTTTGATGTTGCAGTTAACTAGTTTGTATTTAATGATAAAACCTATTTCATTGTCATATCAAATAAAGGCCAAAGTATCTTTATTACATAGTATTAAATTGTATTAAGTCTTGAAATACTTCAAATATTTCCAAAATGTATTCAGATTTCAAGTGAATAGTCCTGAATTTTTTTTATCCACAGCCAAAGAAGCTGTAATAGTAACTCAAATTATAATTAACACTTTTGATCAATTGCATCATGTTTTGATCAAAAAGCACATAATAAACAATATAAATGATTTTCTTGATCCTAAAATTGGTGGTACTAGAGTAGTTCTTACTTTCTCACTTTATATGTAACTTTTCACTATTTTTAAAAATTCAGGAAGTTCAAGTTTCTTTTTAAGGAAAAATTATAAACTGCATTAGCTCAAAGCAAAAATTACATGAAAACTAATGTTTTTTCCATGTAATCTTATTTAAAGACATTTATTGTTTAGAACAGGTTTTCTTTAGGAAAAAAAATCCAGCCTCATTATTGAACTTTTGCAAGTTTTGAAAAAACAATGTTCACCCATAATGTAACTGGCACCTTTTTTTTTGCTGTCCTTTGATACGTACAAGCAGAAAATTTAAAGAAAAAAGTATTTCACACAAAATTATGGGAATACTACTCATAATTTCAAAATCACTTTTCTTTCAAGATTTGTTCTTGATCAACAGATTTTATGAAGGGAATTTTTCTATCTTCAATATTGTAGCTGTAGGAAGACACTGAAAAAAAATTTAAACTTTCCCGATTTTCAAAAATTTAGAGATTCGGAAATCTGAAGTGTGCATATCTTTTAATTGTTCTTGATACTATCCAAGGACAAAGTTTAATAAAACAACTTTGAGCCTTGTTGGAGAAAATTTTGATGATTCATGTAAAGTACTCCCAAAAATCAAAATATCTGTTTCAAACTTGAAGCGCCTCGAATTCGTTCAGATTGATTGGGGAATATCAATTTTCTCCAAAATGATCCCTGATCAAAGGGTTGCGGCACTAGCAATGACGTGGCCACAGACAGATGTTGATTTATTGGTACTAAGGACCCACAGAACATGGATTCTGACTAGAATTTGTTAGAGGTAGTACCGAACCACATAGAGGAGCACGATTTATGAACTTTTTCATTACCAGGCCCAATTTCTGGCACATGATTACAATATACATAAAAAGAGTCATTGGTAGGTCTCTGAGCTACATACAAAATTTGGAGATCGAGTTACTGTAGGCCTTATATCTGATAAAGAAGGCCAAATTTGTAGTGAATTTTTTACCAATTCGATATGCTAATTGCTTAAAAGAGCTTTTAAAAATCTTCAAAAAGTAAGAATTTGATATTACTATATAAAGGATTTATGGAAAAAGATATTATTGAATTACATTTTTTACAGGACTAAATACATCAATTCCACTGCAATAAATAAATAAACCTCTACGAGATCGAGGAAACGATAATATTTTTTTTATTTCATTTTCTATGTTTATAGAGTACATGTTACAACATGAGGGAGGTAGAGGTTTATTATATTACCTCGTAGAGGTTTATTATATTGTAATGCCTAGTCTCTAAACTTTGACGTAATAAATGTTGTTTAACCTATTGTCATTCACAACATGTATTGTCAATATGGTAGAAGTTACTAGTGAATTAGGGACACAAATATTATCAAATTATGAATATAATTTCGAAAATGATAATAGCAACGCCATTCTAAAATTTCTAGAATATTATCAATTATCTTTAGATGGAAAATTAAATAGTGAAACGTTAGAATTATTTAATCAAACTCGATTGTGGTGTACATTATACTCATTATTAACATCTTCACAAAAATGGAATTCAAATACAATAAAGTGGTATTGTAGGAATGTAAATCAGGCAATATAAGATTTAAGTGAATTATCATTCGAAACTTAGTCAACACATACGAAATTAAAATTTGAGGAAGATTCTTCATCCAGATATATTTATATCGAATAAACTCGGAGAACATCAATGAAAACGAGATCAATATGTGTTCTAATAAATTAGATAGAAAAGGTTCTATATTAGAAAATGCAAAATTTCCTAATGCAAATAATTCTCCATTAGAAATTCATATTGATTTAGATAAAGATTAGTGTTATAATAGAGATTAAAATACACCATAAGGTCAAAAGAATTTATTTTCTGTTTTACTTCATGAATTTCGACATGCATTAGGAATAATAGAAATGCAATAATGTATGCTTATTATCACGGATTACAGACGATATTTTAGCTATTCAAACTTTATATGGTTCTGAATTACCATCACCAACTACATCACCACTACCGCCACCAACAACATTGAAAGCTATTTCATGTGATACTACAAAAATCCAAATTTTTGATTATACATAATATATTGTATCTATTATATTAAGAAAGGATTTGGATAACAAATTTGAAAACAAATCACAATAATCCTCAACTTATTCGAATTTGGCGTTTTTAACACAAGACTGGAAGAACTACAGTTATTTGTCAACGACCATTTGGAGAGATTTAATTTCTTATTGATAATATGTATTATATGATTGATTATCCTAGTCTTAATTTAATAAATGGATATCCAAAACATATTCAAGAAATGGGTTTACCACAAGAAACAAAAATACATGCAATATTGAATTTTAGTTCGAGGAACACATTTGTTTTATAATGATATCTATTATGCTGAAATTGATGAATCTACTCTCAAAAAGAAAAATTATGATAAGAGATTTTTCAGGTATACCACCATCACTGGATGCTGCATTTTGATATATGAATGGTCGAATTTATTTTTTTAAATATTAAATGTAATATAGTTTATAAATAGTTAAGTTAAAGCAGAAAAAATAATTTAACTTTAATAGTAATTGCTTGTAATAAAAAATATAATTCAGTATCATATGCCACTAAAAAATGAAGAGATGTTTTGAAAATATTAGAACATATTAGAATTTTTTAAAAACAAATATAAATTTTTTGTACATAAATAATGGAATAATATAAAATTTACTATATAAAAGATAAAAAGGGATTATTTATTATTATTTAGATTTTATTATTATTTTTAAAACAGTATGTGAATGTGAAGATACAGAGACTGAAAATTATTTACCACGACATCAAAAAACAGATACTCATCGAAAGAGATTAATTAAAAAAAAGTACTGTATGTCATATTGAAAAGAAATTAGATGAATTTTATGACAATAAAAAATGATTGATGGTCTTTACATACATGTAAAGAGTGTATAAAAACATATTTACTGATTGAAGTTAAATGCGCTTTTTATATATTTTCACATGAATATTGTTATATATCCATAAATTAATATTTTTATATATTATCAGATTATTATTTTTATGCCGTTTTATATCCATAGGGTAATGTATTCATATAATATATTAAATATCTCTTATCATCATAAGGTGAGAGAATTTTTTCTAGTTTTTATTGTATATAATGTATTTCTTTTGATAAATATTATACACATCTTCATACGTCTCTACAGCATTGAATAAGCTATTTTTTTATTGATATCACATTTCATTTTCTCTATATTTTGTTTCTTATTACCTTCACGTACATTTTCTCTGTATTATCTGTTTTAAAAGAATACATTTTTTATTTTAACCCTACAAATTCTCGAATACGAATACCTTAAATTTTATTATTTGCTTCTGGCATAGTTTGTAAAGTAGTAGTATCAAGTATCTTAAAGTAGAGTATCAAAATATGAAACATTTTCTTTTATATCATCATAAAAATCATGTTTCAACGTCCTTGATAAAATAATCTGTACCAGTGGCTAATATGATATCCATATGATTTCCATATTTTGTTTTTAAAACATTGTAAACAAATGTATTCATTAATAATTTGATATAGTTAATATAATATACCTCCGCCGATCAGATGGCCGAGATCGCTAAGGCAGTAGTGCCGGAGTGGTTTCGGACCAGAAGATCGCGGGTTCGAGTCCCGCCTCGGGCATGTGTGTATTTGTGTATGTCTGTATGTGTTGTCCTTTCACCCCCATTATCATCATATCATCATTTCATCTTCCATGCCCCCAAGGCTAACAACCGTGGGGGATAAAAATCGGATCCAGCTAAAAATGCTGGTCCCCCCAAAAAGTTGTTGCAAGCACCTGCCACCGTGATAATAAATAAAAACTGAGCCACGGTAAATGCAGGATGCTTGCATGCGTGGTCCTAGTCGGCCGATTAACGAAAAAAAATATACCTCCATAAATAGTTTTATTTAATATCATTTTTCTTCTTCCTATATAATAATACGTGGTCCTCATCAATAATACTTCTCGTATCATAGTCTTGATGTTTTTGAAATTGACTGTAGCTAGATAATTTTTTACATCACATCTATTTCTCACATTTTTCATTTGGTTTACATATACTGAATTATTCATGAGTTTAAAGAAATCTTTTTCAAGATCATTATTACATTCCTGTCTTAAGGCAGTATTTTTTTAATATATGGTTTTAACTACTTTTTGATCATAGGATATAACGTGATGAATTTTATTGACAATATCTTGTTGTATAACATATTTTAACATTCTGTAATCAATAACAATTTATTTTATATTTTACTGTATTCATAAACTTAATATATTTTAGTTTATTCCCTATATCTTTATTTATTAGTTCTCTTTGATAGATTGACAAGTCATCGATACTTGGAATATATTGATTAGGACAGCGAAAATCTTTAAATTTATCTTGTAGATGATTTGGAATGTTTAAATCTACTTCAAATCTATATCCTTTACTTCCATCACCAGATATAGTTAAATTCTCATCAATTGTAAATATTTTTGTTGCATTTTAAAAATTTTCTATTGGAAAAGTTGACTTAAAACATGGCCATACAAATTATTTGTATCTAAATACATAATACAGTTTAAATGTTTTTTACTATTATAGATACCTATGTTTTCAGCTTTTTCTTTTGATATTTTGAATTTCTTTGAGATTTTGAAGATATAAAAATAGCAATTTTGGTAAAGCAATTCAGTTTGGAATCATTGATGTTCCACCATGTATTCTTTTTTCATTCAATTCATATAAATCTTGATCTCCAATAATTTCACGCTTCTGTCCAGTGAGTTTTAAAGATTCATGAACAGCTATTTGTGGTGCTGATATATAATATACTGGATCTACACCATTACGTTTATAACTCGTTTATCTAAAATTATAAAATACATCACTGAACAGGAGAGAATCTAATTACAGATATAAATCGTGATAATCTCCAAAATTTTTACATTTAAAATGTTCATATACTTGCTTAACAAATTTAAACTCCGCCTTGGGAGTACAGGGCCTTGTCGTTGGTGGCGGAGCTTGAGTACCCTCATGACCCCGAGAGCTATGCCGGCGGTAGCGTAGCTACTGGTAGGGCCTCCCTTGCCGGACAGGTCAAGGGATAGGGGTGAGACGAAAAAGTACTCCAGAAGAGGACCTCAACGCCAAGAAGAGGATTTCGAGAAGAAATTGCTAGAAGAACCATGCATGAACATCGTTAGCGTGGAAAAGATGGTGAAGACGTCCTGGGTAGATGCAACTCAAAAGCCGTGGAAGGCAATGCATCTAGGGCGAGCAACCCGAAAAACTGCCCTGCAAGTTTGGAGGCAGTGAGATGGCATACCCATCACCAAACTAACCTGCATATGGGCTAGAAACCCTATCAGGCGAAAAATCAACTTCTCACAGACCGCAGCAATTACAACCGGACGCCCCATATACGACAAGGCAACGGAAAGGACATGATTACGGCTTAGCGGAACATTTACAAATAATGACTTGGAATGTTAGATCGTTGAAATGAAAAGAGCAACGCCTAATTAATATAATGAGAGAAAAAGAAGTGGATATAGCCATGTTAACAGAAACAAAAAAGAAAGCTAAAGGTTCAATGGATTTAGATGATTATGCCCTTATATACAGTGGTGTTGATATCAAGGAAAGA
Source organism: Gryllus longicercus (assembly GCA_038098605.1). Taxonomy (NCBI): domain Eukaryota; kingdom Metazoa; phylum Arthropoda; class Insecta; order Orthoptera; family Gryllidae; genus Gryllus; species Gryllus longicercus. The sequence continues at coordinate 492,772 of JAZDUA010000509.1, forward strand.
GCAGCATCAGGAGTTGCAATCCTAGTAAGCAGAAGATGGAAAAACCGAATTCACTCTTACTGTTGGATATCAGACAGAATTATCACACTGCGGACTAAAGTAGATAGAGGGTATATATGTTTCATCTGTGTATACGCACCAGAAGAGGGGAAAAACTTGGCTACAGAGGAATTTTACAACTGCCTACAAAAAACTCTCGACGAAATAAATAAAAATGATTATATTGTCATATGTGGAGACCTCAATGCCAGAATTGGAAATGCATCTATGGATAAGATAATTGGCCCCAATAATGAAGATACTCTGAATAAAAATGGACGCAAACTAAGAGATTTTGCATGTTTTAACAATATGAAAATAATGAACACTTTCTATAAGCATAAACGTATTCACAAGATGACATGGACAGCACGTGGTCAAATTAGTACTATTGACTACATCATGGCAAACGATAAAATAAGCAAACTCTTTACAGATGTAAGAGCTTATAGAAGCTACGATATAGATAGTGATCACTTCGCACTTCTTGGAAAGCTAAAATTATTGAAGAGATGGGTTAAAATCAAAAACAGCCAAACCTGTCCTACCCAAAAAACCTGGAAAGTATATCTGCTAAATAAAGAATCTGTCAAACTGATGTACCAACAACGCCTGAACCAACATAATAAAACAATTGAAATTAGTAATGATGTGGAAGAAGAGTGGAGGAATTTGAAAACTATAATTGAAGTAACAGCATATGAAACACTAGGCTCTACTTCAAAGAGAACGAAGAAGAAAGGGCTTAAAATATGGAATGAAGAAATCGAAGAAGCTGTTAACGAGAAAAAGAAACTATATCTGAGATATCTTTCTAACAAATCCTCACAAACTAAGAAGGAATACACTACAATTTGCAACCACGTCAGGTACCTAACAAGAAAAGCCCAACAGGATTCATGGGATAAATATATAGCTGATATCGAAAATGACATACATGGACGGCAGAAAACAGCATATAAAATTATGAGACACCTTAACAGACAAGAGAAGGACATAGCAGATATACAAATAATTAAGCCAGATGAATGGCTTTCTTACTTCAAGAACTTATGGACAAATAAGAATGCGAGGGATAATAATAAGAAGGAAGACAAAAATGAAAACCTCATTGAAGACAGCGTAGATCAGATAGAAAGGGAAGAACTGGAAGAGGCACTAAGTAAAATGAGAAATAGAAAAGCTAGTGGCAGTGATGGCATAAAGGCAGAAATGCTAAAGGCAGAAATGCTTAAATGTGCAACTGAAGAATTTAAAATAAGGCTTCTCCACTTCTTCAACCTATGCTGGAATAGAAGAAAAATACCAACCGAATGGAAACTCGCCGTAGTGCTACCTATTTTCAAAAAGGGAGACCGATCAATATGTGACAACTACAGAGGTATAAGTCTTCTAAACGTTGCTTATAAGATATATTCAAAAATTGTGACCACTAGACTAAGAAAAATTGCAGAAACAGTGTTGATGGAAGAATAAAGTGGCTTTCGTCAAGGAAGGTCCTGCACAGACAATATCTTCATCTTAAAACAAATTTTAGAGAAACACAGAGAATATAACAAGGAAACCCACATCTTGTTTGTAGATTACAAGAAAGCTTTTGACACTGTAGCCAGGCATACCCTCTTTGAAATACTAAGAAAGAAAGGAATCCCCGAACATCTTATCCTTGTAATTGAAAATATGTATAATAAATCTGAAATATGTATTACTTGGAAACCAGACCGAAAAGCGGAAGTGGACCAAGGCCTACGACAAGGATGTAGTCTTTCACCGCTACTGTTTGATATCTACATAGACGAAGCTCTTCGTGAGTGGAAGAGCAGATTAAAATTTTATAGCCTAGACCTAACTACATCAAAATTATGGACAATACTTTTTGCAGATGACCAAGCAATAATAGCAGGAGAAGATATATTACAAAAAGCAACATATGAACTGCAGCGGATAATGGCAGAATATAATCTTGAAATATCAGACACCAAAACGAAAGTGATGGCATTCCAAGGTCGATACCCGATACGCTCAAAAATTGTAGTAAATAATAAAACAGTAGAGCAAAAACAACACTTCACATTCTTGGGAGCAGACATATCATTCTATAGTGAAAACAACATAAATAAGAAAATAGAAAGATTCAATCAAATGAATGGAACTATAAGAAGAACACTCAGTTCAAAAGTGAGAAGAGACACTCTCATTAAATTTTACAAAGTTATGTCAATACCAACCTGCTTATACGGGAGTGAAGTGTGGACAATGACAAATAAAGATATATCAAGACTGCAGGCAGCGGAAATGAGATTCCTTAGAGCGGTAGCGGGATATAGCCTTTTGGACAGACAAAGAAACACACAAATCCGAAACGAGCTCAATGTAGAAAGTCTTTAAGAGAAAGTCACCAACTACAGACTCTCATGGCAAGATCACATGTTGCGAATGAACAACGACAGAATTCCTAAACAAGTGGCAAATTATCAGCCGAGAGGAAAAAGGAATGTAGGACGTCCAAGAATGCGCTGGAGGGACCAAAATTAAGCGGCGTAACAGGCATTATGCCTAAATGCTTGAAGATAAGAAGAAGAACAAATTTAAAATCTATCTGCTTATTATTACTTAAAACTGAAAATTTACCTCTTCGAATGTTAAATCTTGTTGAAAATCAAAATTATCAATCCTTTATTAAGGATAATAACCTATTTATAACACAAAATAAAGATCAATTTTTTCAGTAGTTTTGCAAGTATTTGGAAATTTTTATAGTCAATTGTCAATATTATAGTCGATGATATTTTTTACAAAATGCAGTAGCTTTTAATATTCTATTTTCATCAATCGTGAAAAGATTTTTACATGTTTTATTGCTTATTTAGATTTTCAATTAGCGCAATATGCATTATTCACTTCAGCTACATGTTTAACAGCTTGATCAAGACTAGAACTTACAAATAGTAATGTATCGATAAATCTAAATTCAATGATATCATCTTAATATCTCCTTTTCAAATTATTTTTAGTCCTCGATTACAGCAATTATCAATTATTTTATAATATCATTTTTTTACATTTATTATTTGTGTATGTAGATATATCGTATGGAGCAGGTGATTGACCTACAATTACTTTTTTAGAGAATGTTAAATATTATTCTGATGTATTTGGTATAATATTTTATCTCAATAATCGTCACTAAGTTTTAATTACCTTCGTAAAATTAATATAGAATCGTATTTTAAATTATGCAATAAATTTGGTATACATTTTGGAAAACGTAAATGGAAATTACACGAACTACAAGCTGTACCTCTTCCTTTGCCAGTAATATGATCATGATTAACTACTTTTTTAACTCATTATCTTTAACATTTGTATTACAGATATGACATACATTAGCAATTTCATACATTGGTTTAGTCATTTGTGTAGTCCATTGAAAAAAATATTTTGTTTCAAATATTCTTGGATATAAGTGGTATAAATTGTATTTGTGCTACTGGTATGATATGAAAAGAAAATAAGGAATTTCATAGAGAAAGAAATATTTTAGCTTTATTTAAACCTCATTTAGACTCAAATGTCGATGAACTTTCGTATCCATTACGTGTACCCCTCTGTAATAAAATACGTATTTATGTTCAAATTACAGGTGGACTTGGTCATGAAATGAATTTTAATGGAGCTATGGTGACAATTATTTTCGAATTTAAAAAATAACCATTTTTTTGTTTTTAATAAATATATAAAATTGAGAGTTATCAATGGCAATCGTGTCCTCCTACTGATTATATTAAAAATAATATCGGTCAACCTAACATGACTAGAGACATTTATATGAATGTAGGAGATGGTTGGATGTATATGGAGCGGAATTGTATATCACTATTCACCTGAAACTGGATCTGCTTAAACAACATATGAAGGTAAATCAAATGTCAAACTGATCAATTACTTTGAACCTTATTTATTTTCATCTATTAGAGTTAAAAAAGAGGTCAAAATATATTTAGATTAGATTATCCTGGAAATATGTCTTTGTTTTACAAAAAAGTACTTATTCGACAACTGAATTAATTCCATTAGATGCTGCTGGTATTAGTTCTAACACTAAATTTCAAACCAAGGAAGATGAGGTTCTGTATCCATTGAAATTATTGAGAGGATTTTTTGAAGATTTTAAGGAAATTACTTGGGAAGGTGATTTTACAATTTCATTTAGTTGGTCTCGTACTAAGAATGATGTTTTATACCAATGGACAACAAAAAACAGATGGTACATTACCAGGAGAAGGAAAAATAATCATTCAAAATTTCAAAATCAATGTACCAACTTAATATTATGAATCTTATTATGCTATGGAATTTAAGGAAAATATAATAAAAAATCCTTTCTCTACAATTTCGTTTTATGATTTAAAAACATTTGAATTATCTGTTATTACTGGAAGAAAGAATTTTGAAATCGATATTATCAATCATCATTCTTTACAGTATGATTTGCCTTATTTTATTTTTATAGTATTCCAAACTAATAAACTGAATAATCAAGAAAAATATTCTAGTGAAATTAATCGCTGTAATCTTCAAAATATTTCACTAGAAAGTGGTCGAAATGAGCAATTTCCATCAGAACCTTCGAACATAACACCACCAATTATGTATAAAGAAAGGTATCGTGCATTCACAGAATTTAAGAGAATTACGAATAATAAAAATTTAGAAATGTCATTATCACTTCGTTTTTTTCAAAGATAACCAATTTATTTGATAAAACATATATTAGAAAAAATGTAGAGGTTACACAAAAAATCTCTATGAAATTATGTGCTTCATTTCATAATACTATTCCTAATAACACGATTAGATATGTAATAATGTATGGGAAAAGGGGTTAACATATGACCTCCAACATAGTATCATTCAAGAAAATGTTTCGTATAAATGAGAAAAAAGGATGTTGGTATCAATGCAGACAATCTTTTTTCAAAGGGAAAACTAGAATATTTCAAGCATTAAACATGGTTCGTTACAAAATTATAATATAATTTATTACTACTCGCCTCTGGAGACGTTGCACTAACTGTGAATAAAATGGTTAAAATCACACACACACACACACATATGTGTGTGTGTGTGTATATATATATATATATATATATATATATATATATATATATATATATATATATATATATATATATATAATCTCTTGCGCAATATTATACAATTTCTCTCTTATTTCTAACTCCTGTCTTTACATTATAATTGTTTTCCGAATGAAATGAGTGTGGGGCAGGTGTTTCAGAATAAATTCAGGCTATAATGGTCTCGGCCAGGTTTTTTCAACCGTTTTCCACGCTAGTTCGACGAAATTTTCGTTTGTAAAAATGATTAAAATTGTGGTATTTTGGAATAAAATTGATAGCATATCACTAAATTTAAGCATTTTATGGGGGAATTATGGGGTGGAAAAAATCTGGTCTAGAAGCCCTTGTGTATGTACTACTTACAGCCACTAGACAGTAAGTTGTGTATTTTCCTACTTAGGAGCTAACAATGCAGAGAATTTAATATTCTTTTATTGGTGATTTCTTCCAGAAATACGTTATATGTTAATGTATTTTGATAATCATAATAGTCATAATGTACAACTTTCCGGGCAGAAATATCAATACCACAAGTATCAACAACGGACAACCTTGCAAAAACGGGAACCTCCCTAAGCCGGATTTTTTTGTGTCCCGATCTATTCCGGCTTAGACAGATTTTTTATATTATTTTGTGTGTTCAAAAGGATAAATTCATTATTTAAGTGTCAATTTTTTTCTTTAAAATCACTCGTAGTAGAACTTTCTTTTTGGGAATGAATGGCTTTCAATGTTGAGTTCTTACAGTAATGTGTTAGCAGTACTTGCACATTATTTTTTCAAAAGATGTGATACAGTTACTTGAAGCTTATTCTAATATTTTAATGAACATGATTGTCACAGAGATTTTATTGTTTTGTTTTGGTATTTCTATTCATAATATATGTAATTTATGAAATACAAAATCTATATTTGAACTCATTCATCTAGGAACTTACTTCATCCATATTTAAGTGCTTCATTTTTTAATTTCTTCACCTTTCAGCAGTGGCGGCTGGTGCCGTTAGTTAATGGGCACATGCAGGGCTGCATGCAAAAATAGAAAATGCATTGAGATACTATGTTCAATTTCGGGGTAGGTCTGCCGCAAGCTTTTATATTGCAGTTTTCTTGAAGAGTGAAGCTTCTAAATTTTAGTTTTTAAATATTGAACAGAATTACTATTCGTATCCGCACTCAAACTAGTGGTGCTAAAACAGCACGAACTTCCTCCCCCGTACTTTCACGCAAAATTAAGCGAAAAGAACTCAAATTTTTGAAAAAATGTACATGACCTTACTTCAAATACTGTCTTTAGGGAAGAAATTTCATTAAGCTAAAAATCTCTATCTTCAATACATTAGTTCTAGGAAGACTCCGAACAAATTTTGAACTTTCAATTTTCAAAAAATCTTAGTTTTCAACGAAAGTTAGACCAGCAGCATTCTCTTAACCATCTTTCACACTACCCAACAAGGAAATTTAATCAAAAAACGATGGAGGCTTTAAAAAAAATTGAAAATGTCCCAGGATTAAAATATCATTTTCAAATTCAAGGGGCCGCGATATCAGCCAGGTCTATTGGGCAATATCAATTTTGGAGAAAATATGATATATTTGGAATATCAATTTTAGAGAGTTTGCTAGCGTTGTTCACAGACGGACGGACAGATACGTTTCGCCGTCATTCGATTTTTCGGTATCAAGGACCCACCAAACATGGATTCTGACTAATGGCTGGTGTTTAGGATTTTTATTTCTAAATTTAACAACTGGATTTATCCACTTTTTCGTTACCAAGGTCCTATAATAAGAGTTTTTCTGCCGTAAATTCACCGTTATTTCGCGCAGCATTACATAACTTTCTCTCTACTCTATATCAAGAAAGTAACAAAAAAGCAACAGAAAATTACGATATACAGCACCTCAACTTGATCATACATACAGCTTTAAAAATCATGTAAACTTCGTTAAAAACTGAGGAAGGGATTTGGCTGCTCTGCTGGGAACGATCGCCCGACAGGTGGACGAGAAGAAAGACTCGAAATATTGAAGATATTTAGTAGCCATTGGAGCTGAAGCTACTGTGATTGCAGAATCATCGTTGCCTTCATCTGATGATCGAAGGTCCGAAGATGCAGCTAGATCTTCTACTAGAACTGCCACTACCGCTTCACCTCTCATAGTCATTACCCCTCTGAAGACCAGTGAAACAAATCCCTATGCTAATTTCTTCTTCCCCCCTGCATCGAGGGTCTATCCTCAAGACAGGAAGAAAGCTAGTGATCCCCTGATCTAGGGTTTCCAAAGGGGGCAGGAACATCTTTGCGGGTAGAGATAAGCAAAACGCCTGGTACAGTGGCGTACTCTCCAGGTAAGCGTCTAAGTATGCTGCGCTTTCCCGAAGATAAGACAGTTATTTATTATATTGTGAAATCACAACTCTCGCCATTGAAGAGAATTCATCTTGGTTCTAAATTTTTTTCGGGTGAGGGTACATTGGCTCGCGAAGGCGCCGGCCCTGCGTCGAGCGTTTAACCCTATGGCTGACAAAGGCAGAAAGAGGCTGAAGGCGACGGAGGTATAAAAATTGTAGGCGCCGTGGATTTATTTGATCTGCGCGTATTATTCCAACTGTGCATATTATTATTATAATTATAATAATAATTATTATTATTATTATTATTATTATTATTATTGTTATTGTTATTGTTGTTGTTGTCGTCGTTGTTTAATAGTGTGGCATCATATCAGTCGCTTTAGGAAATACACAATAGGAAATACAACACTTAATCAATTATGTTGCTGGACCGTTTATTGATTGCGTAGGCTTCCGCGGCCGGAGTTTATGTTGGCTGGGCTATCCGGGACGAGCCGCGTCAAAGTCATTGTGGCTGACGTTTCAGCCAGCGTATTATGGCCTTCTTCAGAGCGTACTGCTGCCAGCTGGCTTTTTTTTCAGTTTTCCCCCCTCCAGTTACCCTGGAGAGGCAGGAATTTATTTGTCTTTGGGGTACATTTTGTATAACTGCAGCCGATTTGGCTTGTGCAGTTGGGGAAGGCTTTATTGCTTACAAACTAGAACTATCTTATAACTATAACTATATACATTCCCACTTTGGGGTTTGTTAGTTTTTAGACTTTTTTTAAAAAAAATTTAATTGGAAGATCTTGAAATTGTTCTATTTTCTTCTTTTATTTTTTTCTCTCACTCGCATTCACACTTATATTAATTATATTTACAAACGCATCCATCCATCCATCCATTCATTCATACAAACACACAACACTTCACAACACTATATACACATTTAAAGCACGCCACGGCGCCGACTTCACTCAAGCGTCCGTGGCGCCGCGACGTCTTCGGTCTCCAGCGACGCTGGCCCAGCAGAGCGCGCATCCGCGCAGCCCGCGCGGCTTCCGGCATCCGTAAACGGCGACCGCCTCCCACGCACTTGCTGCTGCCCCGCGTCGCAGAGCTCAGAGAGCTTGTGCGGGGGCAGTGCGCGGAAGGTGAAGGCGACGTGCTGTGGGCCCTTTCTTCTGTGAAAGGCCCTGTGCACGCCGCTGTTCGTCGCCTTATCGGTCTCGCGCAGGATGCGCGGAGCGGACGGCCTCAGCGCCCTTGCGTGCGCCGTCTCCGCCCTCTTTTGTAGCTCCGCCGGGAACTGGTTGCGAACGCCTAAGATTCTGAAGACGTCAGCGTTTTTGGGTTGTCGGTCAGATCTGGTAAAAGGCAAGTGCGGGCGCGCCGCGAGGCGCGCCGCTCTGTTCTCTGCTACCCGGATGGGGTGCAGAGTGGAGGGAGAAGCTGCCGCGAATACCTCACAAGCGTACGCCCACAAGGGACGCACGCAAGCTGTGAATAGGCGACGCTTTAGAGGAATTGCTAAGTCGGGAGAACGGAGAAGAGGTTTCGAAAGGAGGGTGCGTGTTTTAATTTTGGCAGCGAGATACCGAGCGTGCGCATGCCAGCGAAGGCCGCTGTCATGTAGCACGCCCAAATTTCTCGCTTCGCTCCGCCAAGGTAGATGCGTGCCAGCCAAGCTCACCGTTTCATTGGGGTTAGCCCTCTTACGAGTGAAGTTGACGGCGACGCATTTCTCGAGGTTGAGAGCGAGGCGTTTCCGACTTAGCCATTCAGGAAAGGCGGCGAGACAATCACTTAAGTATTTAACTGACTGCCTTCCATTCGCCGATTTCGCGTAGTACGCGAAATCATCCGCGAACATCAGGAGCCCGCAGCGTTGAATACCAGTTCTTGTTTCAGCAGGAAGCGGCCCGTCATTCACGTATCAGCCGAAGAGGGTAGGAGAAAGAACACTCCCCTGAGGCACGCCTGCCTCGGCTCGTCTGAGGGACGAGTATACGTTATTGACGCGCACTTTGAACTGCCTGTCAGAGAGAAAACTCGCGATCAGTCTGACGTAGCAATCGCTCACTCCCGCCACCGCAAGGCACTCGAGCAAACCCGCATGCCACACAGAGTCGAAAGCCGACCGCATATCCAGAAAGACCACTGGCAGGTTCTGCCGTCTCTCGAGGGCGAGGCCGATCTCCGTGCAAAGCCGCGTAAGCTGCTGCGCGGAGCTGTGACCAGCTCGAAAGCCAAATTGTTCATCTCTGAGAAGATTGAGACGACGTATTTCCTGTTGCAAACGTGACAGGATCATTTTCTCAAACGTCTTCCCTAGGATGGAGAGGGCTGAATTTTGCTGTCGTTCCGCCACGCGTCCCCACGGATGACGTCATCGCTGCGGTAGAAACTGCGATTCGTAGTCTGCCAGAAGATACTGCCGAAGACATAAGAAGGGACACATGCACCATCCTAGCACGTTCCGCACCTCCACGCTGCAACATCCCCCGTGAAGAAAGGCTAGCCATAAGGGAGCTAAAACGGCGCGATGACATCGTCATTCTGCCCGCTGATAAAGGCAACGCCACGGTGGTCATGGAGAGCTCCGACTACCACAACAAGATGGTCAACATCCTCAGTGACGGTGATACGTATCAAAAACTGGAGAAGAATCCTCTGCCTAAAGTGAGACAGAAAGTTATGGCCATCATAGGTGAAGCGTCGTCCATCAACGCAGAAGACAAAAGACGTCTGAAGCTGGCCAACAACAACCGCACACCCCGCATCTATGGTCTTCCTAAAATTCACAAACCCGGCGTACCGCTTCGCCCTATAGTGAGCGCCATCAACTCACCTTCCCAGCACTTAGCCCGCTTCCTCGCCAACAAGCTGAAACCCCTCACCAACAACCTGCCATCCACCGTCCTTAACTCCAAACATTTTATTGAACATATCCTCTCCATTCGAACCAATCCTTGTGACATCCTCGTGAGCTTTGATGTCACTTCCCTTTTCACCATGGTCCCTGTCTGCGATACCATCAAGATCGTGGAGGATAACCTGAAGAAACACCAGCTGCCGACGGAGTGGGCCAAACTCGCTGAGGTCTGCCTGTCCACCACCTTCTTCCAGTACCGACAAGAGTTCTACGCGCAGATTGACGGTACTGCCATGGGCTCGCCGCTCTCCCCTGTGGTGGCCAACCTCTTTATGGGAGCCTTTGAAGAGCAGGCCCTGGAAAACGCGCCTCTGAAACCGACCCTCTGACTTCGCTACGTCGATGACACCTTCGTCATCTGGCCCCACGGCTCCAAGAATCTACAAACTTTCCTGGCCCACCTAAACAGCATTCATCCCCGCATCCGTTTCACAATGGAAACAGAACTTCACGGCCAGCTCCCCTTCCTCGACGTCTTAATCTCCAGGCGTCCCGACGGGACCCTCGGCCACTCCGTGTACCGGAAGCCGACCCACACCAACAGCTATTTACACGCGGACTCGCACCATCACCCTGCTACGAAACGAGGTGTTCTCACTACCCTCACGTACCGGACCGCCCTCATCAGCGACATAGACAGTCTCAATAAGGAAAAAGAGACACTCAGAGAGACTTTTCTGGCCAATGGCTACAGCACATCTGCCATACAACGTGCCCTAAAGAAACTCGATGCACGAAATGACACTACTACACATATCGACACCAACGAGCCATCCAGCCCGCCTCGCAAGACAGCTCGCCTCCCCTACGTCCGCGGCATCACGGACAGGATTGGCAGGCTACTACGTAGAGCCGATATTCGCCCTGTGTTCTATGCCTACAACAAGATCGGGAGGAGCCTGGTCCAGGTGAAAGACCGCCTAGATCCACGACAGAACGCCGGAGTGTACGAAATCCCGTGCAGTTGCGGGTTAGTGTACATCGGCCAAACGGGTCGCTCTGTAGACGAGCGCATGCGTGAACACATGCGCAACGACCGGCTGAAGAACACCCATAAATCGGCCTTAGCACAACACGCTGCCGAAACCGGTCACCTGATTGAGTTTAACAAGACCCGCACAATAACCTCCGAGGACCGCTGGTGGCCACGCGTCATCAAAGAGGCCCTGGAAATATCAAAGAGACCCATCAACCTAAACCGCGATGATGGCCTCCGCCTCAGTACCACCTGGAAACGGGCCTTCACGGCCCGCCAATCCGGCGCCCACCCCAGGGGACACCCCCCTTACGTCCGACTTACGACGGGCCTCCATCGCGGCCACTGATTGGCTGATGGCTCCTTACCCCTCTGGCGGCCCCCTTGTGAGAATTTCTCCCTTTTTCGTTTTTTATCCTTTTCTGAATTTCTTCCTCTCTCTATTGCCACCTTCCCCGTGATCCCATCTTGCTTCTCCACCCCGCTACGGCCCCGTTCTTTATCCACCAATCCCGCGCCACCCGCCCGCTTTCTAATGGTCGGCTACCTGACCAATCCCGCCCTCCCTTTCTCCTTCATATAAGGCCTGCGCGCTAGCCAGCTGACACAGTGAAGATCGACGTTCGTTACTTTCGTCACGACTTCCTCCTGCGACTTGGTCTCCGCTGCGGCGCGACAAGTACCTGGCGCACGTGGTTGAGCCCTGCTCCCACGTTGTCCTACGTGGAAAGAACGCGCAGTCTTCCCTTCACGGCAAGTACCTGGCGCTCTTGTGATTGAGCTACGCTCTCACGAGACGTTTAGTGGGAAACCGCGGGGGAAAGCAGCGGAGGTCGAGGATTTTCCCCGCGATTGAGCGCTGCTCTCGCGGGGCTTGAGCAAAAATGCACCGCTAGCCCATGTCTACCATTGAGACAGGCGCCACCCCTCGGCGCTCATCGTTGGGGGATGAACAACTACAACGTGAGCACAGGCGCTCCCTAAGTGACAGCGTCACCTGGTCGATTTCGACCAAGTCGACGCTGCCCCCAGCACGGAAATGCAGCACCGAGCTGGTGTACCTCCACGGGATAAAGTTGGTGAAGGAAGCCACTCCGGACATGGAGGTCATCGCAGTTGGTGCTGAAGACATCCCGGCAGGAGCCAATGAGAAGTTTATTTTACCAACGCTGCCCACACCGCCACCACCTCCCAAACCGCCGCAGGCGCGGAAACTGCAGCTGCTGCTGCCCAAGCAACAGCCAAACCAGCGATCCAAAACTGCCGTAGACGTCTCCGGGATGCTTGCCGGTATCCCGGCAGGCGTGATCTGTGCCTTCACCGCCCTCAATATAGAAGCCCTTCTGACCTACTGGGGAACGTTCCGGGAAGCCGGAGCGGGAGCAATCCCGCAACTGGCGCCCGGCAGCGAGCTCCTCGCTGGGATGAACGCGGTCTTGCAGGCACCACCACGGCACGTGGGGGCAGCGCCATCTCTCCCGATCGCCACACCTGTGAGGCAGCACTCTCTGCGCGAGCGCGTTTACTCTTTCGAGCAGCGCCTCTCGCCACCCGCTGCCTCTTCTATCTCTCTCTCCGGGAAGCGACGCCGTAGCGACAGGGCGACCGAGAGCAGCACTGAGCCCAAGGGCGCCCCTGGTGGCGCTACAAATGGAGAAGCTACTAGCTGCCTCTGTTGAGGCGAAATCAACCCGTCCCCCAGCGAACTGCCCGGATTGGTCAGCGATGCTTTGCCAGGCTTGGCCGGTGCGTTCCCCACCGTCCAGCATCCCTCCAACTCTCCGCTGGCTGAGGAGGAGGGCAACATTGCGGCGCTGACAGCCGTAGAGCAAACGCCACAGCGCGCGAGCTCCGGATCAGCGCCGGCCCCCGACCCGGGAAACGCGGCGGGCACCTCGCCCGCCACCGTCTCCCCGCCGGCAAAGCGCCCTTGCCAGCGCGAAGGCTCCTCGGAGCTGGAGGAAATGCAGCCGGCAGAGCTGCAAAGCCCCAACAGCGCCTCCAGCGGGGCGAGAAAGCTGAAGAAGCGAAAACGCGCGGGAAGGACGACGAGAGGGCCAAATCAGGCTCCCGACGCGCCCGCTACGCTACCAGCTCCTCCGCAGGAACAAGAAAGCTCCGTCGGTGCGGTGAGTGCGCCTACAGATTCTGGGCGTCGGCAATCCTCCGCCAACCCTTCCTTAGGTGACGAGCAATCTGACGGCTGGCAACTCGTCTCCGGTAGCCAGCGCAGTCGGCCCGCAGCCGGAAACACTGGGACGGGAACCTCCGCGCAGGTTCCGTCCGCGGATGCCCTCCAGGTGGACGCCTCACGGCCACCAAAGAGAACGTACAAAATACGTCTGAGCATCACCTCAGACAAGGTCTTAAAGCACGGCAGAGAACTTGGGCCCAGAACGGGGTACAAGGCGACCATTGCGAAGGCCACCAGCCGAAACGGACGACCAGTGTATGAAATACACACCTTTGACCGTGTAGCATACGCTGAGGCGGAGCGATACGCTCGCAGCGAAAATATATTTTGTTATTCGCACCCGCCTCCGTCCGAGAACTCTGAAAAGCTCCTCAGAGTATTTGTCAGAGGGCTACCGCAAGGCTACACCGCTGAGAACGTGGAAATCGAGCTGAAGAAGCTCGGCTACGCTCTCAAAGCAGTAAGACAAATCTGCCTGCTGAAGGAAATCGTGGTCGCCAGAAACCACGATTCCGGTGTAGCCAATGGTGCAACAGGCACCGAAACGCGGCGGGTGGAAGTGCCCACAGGAACGTTCGCTGTCACCCTGTGACAGCGCCGCGTCGCGTAAAATCTACCTCTTAAAACAACTGGAATCTTTCGCAATCGAGGTCCAAAGGGAAAAGTTGGCCAGACCTCGATTTTGTATGCGATGCTGCCGATGGGGCCACATCGCTCGTAATTGCGAGTACGATGTGCGCTGTCGCCTCTGCACGGGCGAGGGTCACCCTGCAGGAGACGACAAACGCGGAACGGCGCATTGCCCAAAACGCGGAAATTTTAATTTAAAGCCCGTCTGCTGCAAGTGTAAGCAGCATCACGCTGCATCCTTCACAGGATGCAGCCATTGCACGTTGCCACCGCGTCCGTCAGACGCGCGTGCAATAGGAACCGAGGGACCCTCACGCCAAGTAGTTCCTAATAGAAACTCGGCGCCTCGGTCGGCAGCTAGCGGCGGGCCGGCCTGGAACGAGGTCGCGTAGCGCCTCGGCGCAGCACGCCCCCCCCCCCCCCCCGAGGTCAACGCACCGCCCTCCGGGGCGGCCGGAGCGCGGCCCACTGCACCCGCAGCTGCCGCCCAAACAGTCACTAAGAGCCAGTTCTTAGCGATGTTTGAGCGAATCCTAAATATGATACCCGACAATGTCTTGACTAAATCAGAACGTAGACAAGCGAATAGCACCTCTCCGCGCTTGCACTTGGAACGCGCGAAGTGCAATCTTCAAAGCCCAGCAAATTGAACATTTTGCAGAAGAACTGCAACTAGATATCTTGGCTTTACAAGAAACGTGGCTCAGTGATGAACACGAATTCAAACTCCGGGGATTTGCTGTTTATCGCCGAGACCGCGCTGGCAGGCCAGGCGGTGGAGTAGCAATTGCGCTGAGCCGAGAACTGCCGCAGCTTGAAGCCGAAATCCCTGCTATTGCTCTGGCGTCTCTAGAGGCGGTCGGGGCGTACGTCTGGGTAGGAAACGGCCGACTACTAGTCGTATCTGTCTACTGCCCAGACCAAACGTTAGATCCGGCTGGAATTGATGCGCTTCTCGCACTAAATTCCAAAGTTATCCTTCTGGGTGACTTTAACGCCAGACATAGAACTTGGGGCGGCCTCGGAGCAAACAGAAACGGCAACAAAATTGCCAATCTTGTAGCGACAAGGCGGGGCGTAGAGATCTGCGCACCGAATAGCCCCACGCATTTCCCGGAAGTACGAAACAGGAACCCGGGCGTTATTGATTTTATGATTGTGAAAGGCGTTGAGTGTGTGGTTCCCCGCTCAATTGCCGTACTGGATTCCGATCATAACCCAGTAACATGCGTTGTGGCGTCCCTTGCAGCGAAACGCCAAGTTAGTTTTCGAACTACCCGTGACACGAACTGGGCAGGTTTCACAACACAGCTGAATTCTCAGCTTGAGCAGAAACCAGTAAATACGAAAGACGAGATCGACGAAGCAGTGAATCACTTCACTGTAACATTGAAATCGGCTTTCAAGCAAAATACAATTGTCACGCGTGTAGAGAATTCTCGCCCTGAGCTCACAGATGAGCAAAGAAGGATCTTAAGAGAATTGCGCAGAACTGTGAAAGTTCATCGCCACTATGGCGATCCCGTTGACGGAGAGCGGGCGCGCAATCTAAGCAGAGAATTCCGTTCATCTCTACGGGATGAGAGAGCTGCTCAATGGTCTGATACTATTTCGAAATGCAATCTCCACGAGAGGCACATTTGGGATCTTTCTCGTGCGCTAGGCCGCAAACCGGGAGTAAACTGCCCGATTCAGAGCAACGCCGGGACGGGGGCGCTCGGCGATCCACCACCTCGGCCCGTTTACGCGTGGGACGACGCGACAAAAAGCGAAATCTTTGCGAATTCGCTTGCGTTGCAGTTCCGCGCGTTCGAAACGGACGCCGCCTCGCTGCCATTGGCTGCCACCGCTGTTGGTGGTGCGCCAGTGGCGCGTGCGGTCAGCAGCAATTCCATTGGCCTGTTGCCCTCTCCCACCTCTGCACGCCGAGTAACGGGAGAGGAGCTTCGAGCTGAGCTAAAACACCTCAATGCGAGGAAGGCAGGAGGCCCGGACGGTCTCACCGCAGCACAGCTGCGCGCTCTGGGCGGGCGCGGAGTCGAGTTTTTACTCGAGCTCCTGAATGCGTGCCTGGCGTGTGGCTATTTTCCCAAGGCGTGGAGTATTGCGATCATTGCACTAATACCAAAACCTGGCAAAAATAAACTATTCCCGAGCAGCTATAGACCTATTAGTTACTCTCCATCTTTCTGAAACAAGAACTGGTATTCAACGCTGCGGGCTCATGATGTTCGCGGATGATTTCGCGTACAACGCGAAATCGGCGAACGGAAGGCAGTCAGTTAAATACTTAAGTGATTGTCTCGCCGCCTTTCCTGAATGGCTAAGTCGGAAACGCCTCGCTCTCAACCTCGAGAAATGCGTCGCCGTCAACTTTACTCGTAAGAGGGCTAACCCCAATGAAACGGTGAGCTTGGCTGGCACGCATCTACCTTGGCGGAGCGAAGCGAGAAATTTGGGCGTGCTACATGACAGCGGCCTTCGCTGGCATGCGCACGCTCGGTATCTCGCTGCCAAAATTAAAACACGCACCCTCCTTTTGAAACCTCTTCTCCGTTCTCCCGACTTAGCAATTCCTCTAAAGCGCCGCTTATTCACAGCTTGCGTGCGTCCCTTGTGGGCGTACCGTTGTGAGGTATTCGCGGCAGCTTCTCCCTCCACTCTGCACCCCATCCGGGTAGCAGAGAACAGAGCGGCGCGCCTCGCGGCGCGCCCGCACTTGCCTTTTACCAGACCTGACCGACAACCCAAAAACGCTGACGTCTTCAGAATCTTAGGCGTTCGCAACCAGTTCCCGGCGGAGCTACAAAAGAGGGCTGAGACGGCGCTCGCAAGGGCGCTGAGGCCGTCCGCTCCGCGCATCCTGCGCGAGACCGGCAAGGCGACGAACAGCGGCGTGCACAGGGCCTTTCACAGAAGAAAGGGCCCACAGCACGTCGCCTTCACCTTCCGCGCACTTCCCCCGCACAAGCTCTCTGAGCTCTGCGACGCGGGGCAGCAGCAAGTGCGTGGGAGGCGGTCGCCGTTTACCGATGCCGGAAGTCGCGCGGGCGGTGCGGATGCGCGCTTCGCTGGGCCAGCGTCGCTGGAGACCGAAGACGTCGCGGCGCCACGGACGCTTGAGTGAAGTCGGCGCCGTGGTGTGCTTGAAATGTGTATATAGTGTGGTGAAGTGTTGTGTGTTTGTATGAATGAATGGATGGATGGATGGATGCGTTTGTAAATATAATTAATATAAGTGTGAATGCGAGTGAGAGAAAAAAATAAAAGAAGAAAATAGAACAATTTCAAGATCTCCTAATTCAAAATTTTTTAAAAAAGTCTAAGAACTAACAAACCCCAAAGTGGGAATGTAGATAGTTATAGTTTTAAGGTAGTTCTAGTTTGTAAGCAATAAAGCCTTCCCCAACTGCACAAGCCAAATCGGCTGCAGTTATACAAAATGTACCCCAAAGACAAATAAATTCCTGCCTCTCCAGGGTAACTGGAGGGGGGAAAATTGAAAAAAGCCAGCTGGCAGCAGTACGCTCTGAAGAAGGCGTCGAAGGATACGCTGGCCGAAACGTCAGCCACAATGACTTTGACGCGGCTCGTCCCGGATAGCCCAGCCAACATGGACCGTTTATTGTTTTTCCATGACCCAACTTTTATTGAGTTCCGGCTGCTGTGGCGCACGGAGACGTAACTTCTGAAACTTACATTAACAGGGCCACACTAGATGCTAATCATCACTACAAGAAAAACATTTCAACTTGGATAGGAACCTGGGTTACTTATGAAACTAATGTGGATCAAGAACTCGCTGAGCAGGGAAATTAACTCAAAAGAAATATTCAATCCCAGGACCAATTGGACGGAACCTACGACAAGTTAGTGGAGATTTTTGCCGGCTCCTCTGTACCCACCGCCTCCAGTCCTAAAAGGGCTCTGGCTATCGCGCTACTCTTATGCTAGAGCGCAGGACCTTTTCAAGAATGATCCGGCGCTATTGGCAAAGTGCATTAGAACGGGCATTGCCTGTATTAGTGCCGATCAGCAGCCCCTTAACACGGATGAGGTTAATGACTTGTTCAAATCAATTTTGGTACTCGCACCAAATTCGGCTTTCCGAATTGAGAGGGTGATAAAGTATCGGCAACTGAAACTGGCCCTGACGCCATTCTATGTGTGGTGCTAGTCGCTGAAATTGAAATAGGAATAGTGGCTGCTGGTGCCCCAACAAACTGGAGATAGCAGCTCCATTGAATGACAGAAATGTAATTTCCAAAGTTCAGAACACTAATATGTAAAAAACAAGCAATACGTGTAAACTAATTAAATCAAACGTCAATGAAGTTTATATTCAAACATTATATAATGTTTTGTTGTACCTGTGTCAGTTATAACCTCCAGCGCATATGATTCTGGCTTTAATTTCCAGTGGGCACTCGAGTTTTTGTATTCGTTCCGCAGTGAGACAATTGTCGGTAATAGAATTCATGCAAAACAAAACCGAAATAAATTTTGAAAGCACGATGATCGCATGTCAGTACTTTGCAGCAAACGCTTGGGGAGACCGTTGTACCTATAAACACAATTTACATTTTAATATTTTATGACTGCTATAATCAATTTTTTCTCGATTTTTTCGTTATCCTCCATACTTTTCACTCTTACAAAGCAAGCCAATTTCTAACAGCCTGAAAGAATAATATTTAGGGTGCGCAAAAATTAAGACCCCAAAGTCATTTCTGTGTTTGTAAGTACAACAACCCGTTGTACCTAAGAATAGGTATTATGGTTCCTACGAACAAACTTATGAGTAGCTATCTACAACAGTTGAATTAGATACTTTCAATAAACTTGTTGCTTCAATACTTTAACGAAAACTAAATTTATTTTACATCAATTCATCTTATACACGTATCACTCTTTACACTACTGTATATCATTCTTTTGCTACTTTTCAGAGAACTCCTATCTCCATCTTCAGGCTATTATGCAAACATCTAAGTCAATATTATTTATCCACGAAATCATGGTTACGTGTCATCTAAATTATATGTATCTACATTACATACCAAAGTTAATTAATGATCACGAAACACATATATACATTTCAGTTATCTGCAATTGTACATTAGATATGATCAACAGACGTGAATCTTGTAACTATACAATTTTACACATTTTTGCAAGAACCTAACACATGAATGTACGTCTCATACCTAATTGCATTAGATGTAGATAAAGAAAGCCAGCCATATTTCTTTCATTTTTTTATTTCAAACAGTTGAATTGATAAATGTTACAAAAATTAAACCCAGTGGTTCATTACGAATTGGTATTTTAGATTGTCTTTGAAGTAAACTTTGAAAACTCAATTGTTTCTAAAATCTAGGACTCATTTCAGAGATCAGTATTTTCTTAAATGGGTTTTATCAGTCTCAAAACAATACGTTTATATCACTGTAGATATGCACCACAAAAATAAAATCAAAGTGGTAAAACTTGCAAAATAAAATCACACCCAAAACATTTCCTTGTATTACCAACTAAATCAAACCAGAATAAGCATATAAATCCAGGGAGTTTCTGCTCTGTAATTTCTACCCTTAGGAAATGGCAATAGATGAAAAATCCGCAGGAAATGTGAGGAAGTTTCTGCCAGTTGATCCCACAACAGTTGGTTCAGGTAATTTGAATAAAACGTGCATAGTATCGACTTCATATTCACCTGTGCTATAGGCAAATTTCAGATTGTCACCTACAGTGACTTTCTTCAGATATTTTATATTGAAAGATACAGAATCAACTTCTGCTGGTATTTCAACTACAAAATGTCTGGTCGATTTTTGCCTAGTACTTTAATAAAAACAAAGTCTCCTACGTAAAAAATGTCATCCTTAAGCCAAGTTGCGAGACGTTTGCTTCTATTTCTTCTTCCATTAGTAAATTAAAGTTATCATCACTGAATGAATGGAGTGAGATGTTATCGTCTGATTCTTCGGAAGAGGTTGGACAGGTTTCTGTCTCTTTTAGTTATTTGACTGGCTTCTGAGTTCATTTTTTGCTTGAAGATATTTGTTGAAATGTCTTCTTTTTTGTCTGTTTTAATTTTGTAAGCAGTTTCCTATTGTTTTTTTTTGGGGGGGGTAGTAATTGTCAGAATTCGTGAGTCTCTTTTTTTCGCCCTCAGCCATCAGTTTTGCGAGGAGGTGCCTTAGAAAAAGACATCAGCATTTCAGGTGTTACCAAGACAGGTGAAGATGGAGAACACTGAACCTGCTCGTAGTAGGTACAACGGTATGGCATTTTGACGTTTGGCGTCTGTTCGAACTTCTGCTCTATGAATACGGTAGATTAAAAATGAGAAATAAAACACGTAATTCATACCAAACTAAAGTGAGCATGATATTCATGCATTATACTAACTTCAAATATGAGAAAAATGTAAGTTTTGGAATGATACACCCATAAAATGAAGAAATGGAACTGTGACTTACCCCTTTGTTCGATTCACCTGAGACCACGCGTGCGCCTGACTCGTGTAAAGACACGCACTCCTGGCTTCTACACACGCTTTCTAAGTTTACCCGAGATTTGAGGAGCCGTGTTCGTAAGTACAACGGTCTCCCCTATTGTTTGGACACTTTTACACCTGTTAATTCGTGATCTTAGTTGTTACTGTTGCTACTAGTGATGATAACAAAATCAAATTATTTTATTTTTAAAATTTCACTACCCTGGTATTTATTGCAGTGATGAAATATTGTAATTTTTCAGAAATGTATTTTCTTTTAAATCGGTAGATAATCTTGCTACCTGCAGAAATATTATTTGTCGGCAGCGCCACTACCAACAACCATGATCAATACTTATACAATTATCTCTCGAGATCTTCCACATAATCATTCACTATTTAGTTTGCTCAGTCACACCCGTTCACGACACTCGCGATGACTGTCGGCCCGCGTTAAAGAACAAAGATTGAAAGAGGGAATTTCTTGCAGATCGGCCAACTTTACACAAAGGACTCATCAAACGCTCATTTTAAATCAACAAACCTAACATAAAATGAAAATTAATTCCCCAAACGTTATAAGTAAAGTATTCAATACAGGCAAGAATTGACTGAACAAGAAGAATTAACACACACGAAATTCATAAAATTAAGTAGCAGCTAGTTTCAGACGAAAACATAAAATTGGTATTCCCCGGTTGCTGCGCTGTACGGCGTAAGTGTGTGGCTCGTTGCTGTGGGAGTGCAACCACGGTATACGTATCATGATAAGTAAACTGTGGTCAACCCGAGGGCCCTATGTTGAAGCATAGGAACGTGCAGCCAAAGAGTAAATGCTAAAAAGAACTTAAGAGCGTGAATGGTGCATTGCTTGGGAGAGCACAAGACTCCAGAGAGAGCGCTCGTCGGGCGCTCTTTGCTTTCCCTTACATCGATATTATTGTAATTTCTTGAATATTGCACGTCATTAAATGTAAAATGTATATTCCTAACGTATTATGAGAATTTATTCGATTATCTGGGGGTTGCTGAACCGTGCTACCTAAACTTGACCCGACTGTGTTCGATAGTTAAATTACTGTGGATCACAGTGTGTATTATACACGTTTTGAACCATCGCGAATTCAAGAACGCAGACAACCAATGTGAACAGAAACTAATTGTACCACAACAGCGTATTCTTTCTCACATTATTTCTAAATTCCAGATATTCGAAAATTTAGAGACTTATACGAAAATGAGACCTTTGTCATTCTTTTAAGCGCCCCTTGTTCTATCCGCGAAAAAATCTGGAGCGGTTTTGAGAAAATTATTTTTTTATAATTTGCATTAATTCAAACAGAAGTTACGCTAAAACTACTAGTTTTCAAAAGCTTATGTCTTTTTTAAAGACCTAACTTTTTACAACAGATTTCATTAAACACAAAAACTACTATTTCAATATTGTGCATTTGCAATATTAACTTTTTGCAATTTCCAAAAATATAGAGTTCCTTGAAAATAAACCTGCACCATTTTTAAAGCGTTCTTTACGCTATCCGAGAAACCGTCAAATACAAAAATTTGTAACCATTTTCTAGAAAAGTTTGAGAATGTAATAGAAGATTCAACAAAGTATCCCCTAATATAAAAATATCCGTTTCATACTCATAGGGCATCGAATTCGTCCAGAACGATCAGTGACAGTGCGGCGCTAGACATGAGCAGACCGGGCGATCGCCTGGGACCCCGTAAGTCATGGGGCCCCATGATGGGAAAAAATAGTAAAAAAATGCAAAAGAAAAGAAATTGGAACACGTTAAAACATTTATCGTAATTTTATAAGTCGTTATATTTAATAGAAAAATTGTTTAATTAGCTCTCGTGGCTCAGTGGCGACGTCGCAGTCGCATGCCTTCCACCACTGAGGTTCCGGGTTCGGATTCCCGTAGAACATCATGTGAAATTTGTTACGTCAAAACGAGTTAGCCTGCTTCGCAGGGGCTAGTCCAACCCATGTGAAGCATCCTAAACCCTATCATTATTCCATCCCAATTCTAGCCGATAGGTAGAAGACGCGAGCGCAAAGACGCTACCTATCGGCGATTTCCTCACTTGATGGCGACTAACCTGACTTGACTACCCAGCGGCCCCTAGAGGGTGCTGGGTGTATAATAAAGGGGGATTACTCCACGGTGCTCTCAACGCTTCTACGAGCTAGGAGACGCGTTGCGTGTATAGACGCAACAAATTAAAAAATTACCTTAAACAATTACAGTAGTCATTACGTATAAGGTGGGACTCTATGAGATATTTTAATACACATTTTTCTAAGATTATACATTAGGGTGTCCCAAGATATAGGGGAGAATTTTTTTCTCGAAATCAGACACGTATATCAATTTTATTTTTTCTGTTTTACCTCAGAAATTCAAATAATAAGTATTATTGTGATCGGATAAGGATAACTTGTGCCGGCTTGATGCCAAATATTAAATTTGAAAGGATGTTTAATGATATTGATGATAATGATGTTGGTTAATAAGGAAAGGTTCTAGATCTCAATATTTATTTGCTAAATAATGCACGAATAGGTCCAAATCATATCCAGGTTTTAGTGTTGGTGTGTGATGATAAGGGGTGAAAGGACTAGGATGATAGTAGGAGGTGTTAGGTGGGGTAGTGGGAGGTCGAAGGTGTTTGAGGGTTTTTGGAACCATCTCAGCATAAGTCTTATGATCGAGGGAAACCACGAAAATCCCAGTCAGGATGGCCGGGGGATCGAATTCGGACCACCCGGTTGCGAATCCAGCGCGCTATGCACTGAGCAACTTGACTCGGTATCATATTTATTTAATATTTAGAAAATATGGTTTTGTAAATTTTCTTTTCAACGTTTATTTTTCCAGACAGTATAAACCTTCTGATGATCTCGTACGCAATGTTATGAAAATTGCTTATATTCCTCTTTAACCGTGAGTGAATCATGAAAGTCTTATAACAATTAGACCGCTCTTTCAGCCGAATCATTCACTGATTTAAGCATTGAAACCTTCTTTCTAGCTTCTTCAAACGAAGGTGGGCCCATCGTAGAGAAATTTGTCATTAATTTTATGACGTTCAAATAATAAATTGCTTTTGACCGAAATAAATTCATGTTTTTCTCGTATAAAGGACCACAAGGTTCTTCCTGCATCGGGATGTAACGTTTGATAAATTTAATACACGCTGTTTGTTACATTTTTATTGGTTAAATTTACGACTATTTTTAATTTAGTTTCTTAGTCCTAATCATCTTCAAATAGTGACAAGGCACATACTTCATATCGCCATCCATTCAGAATGATGCATGACACCTGGAGATCGAATTTTACATTTTCTCTCTGTCTCAACCTGAAAGTTTAATTATAAAGCTCTACCAACTTTCGATAGTCATATATTTCTTTTCTAAGTTCAAATTGGTAAAACGTAAGCATATTGTCAATTTTAGAAACAGTCAGGCACGGTATAGGCTTTGCTCTATATCACTCTATTTTATCGGGATCGACACTTTTCCAGTTATCTCGGTAGTTTTTGAAGAGTAGACTATAAGCCCTGATGGGATTGTAGTCACTTGACTGACTTCACTTTGATCACACTTTTAGCCCCAATTCATTCACTTGATAGAGACAAACAAAAAATAACATTTCTCTATTACGTTTTTGTCATAGAAGCACGCAGGCACCATTGATACGACCTGTATTTGAAGCTGTAGTATCACAACAAAAAATTTGAAATTTATCTTCAAGGTTCCAGTCTACAATCACGATCCCAACAGCTTACGCGTGTTCGTTTCCTGAAGAGCTTTCCAGACTTGGTACCGCAATAAGTTGTTCTTTATTTCCATGTAAAATGACGATCAAAATACGTTCTTCTTTGGATTTGAGCATCTAAAGCAGGCAACTGTTTTCTAACACAGTGAACAGTCAACGTCTGTTACCTCGTTTTGAAAATTAACTTGTATGGCTTCCGCACGCTCTTTCCGTTTATTCATAGGAATTCTTTGAATTGAGTACTTATTGAAAATTTGTCCGTACTATGTTCTAGTGCCTCAATGGTACCTTCAAGAATATACTCGTACACGAAATCTCTCTTACGCAGCTGACTCCTATTAAGTCCTACAGCTACTAATTTTGGAGTAATGAAATCTTTCCATTTTTTAACTTGTTCTAGGTCGTGTGTTCTCGATCAGCGTTGGAAAAGTCTGCTTGCAAATACATATTTGCATTAAATTAAGAAAATGAATTGGTTTTAACGCCTCATAAGATGGTGCCAACGCACTTGGCGTGGAGAGATATTAAGCACGCCGCTTTTCTTCTTCAATAGTTCCGTGTCATGTCCCCTCCTCTCTATTAGGGGAAGCTTTAAACCCATTATTTGATGATTCACGTTCCCAATTAAAATATACTGTTTTTAGAACTGTGTAATACCACCGACATGTTGACTATTTAAAACGATGCGTTTACTAACACAATAGCAAGTAATTAGTAGCACGTGGAAACGCCAGCTTGCGTTAGGCTGAGTCTGCAAATACTGACAAGTTTCGATGCAAGTCGGCACGGGTTGCCGTGGTCCTACGTGCACGAAATTTCATTCGCAATTGATTTGACACCAAACAAAAGAAATTAAGATGGTATGCGGTAGAAAAAAAACACTTTTTGGGGGAAACCCTATTACACATATTATACATTGGCCATGTATTTTCATTGAAGTTTAGATGAATTGTAGAAAGTAAATATTATTAAAAAAATTGCAGGTATGAAGCAAGCAGGTATGAATATCTCATATAGTTTCTTGGTACAACTTTCACATATTTAATTTTTTCGCGAGAGGGGGGCGACGTTTCAGCATTGCCCTGGGACCTATATTGTCTAGCTCCGGCACTGATTAGGAAATATCAATTTTGGGGAAAATCGGTTTAGGCCAGCATTTGCGAACTGGCAGAGAAATAATGGCAGAGTTCCGTTCCCCTCCGCGACCATGAGCTAGGAGATGCAGTGCGAGCAAAAGAGGGAAGGAAGTTAGACGTCTTTCGCCGGTGACGAAAACTTTGACAGTACGCCTTTGCCGGTGTTTCAGGCAACATGAGAGCCCATCTACGTCCGTTAATTTTCTTTCAATTTGGGAAGACACGTTTCTTTTTGTAGATACCGTAACAATGGCGAAGTGTTTAATGTGTTCGAAAGAACTGCAGTACGTTAAAAAGTTCAACCGACAGAGGCATTGCGCAGATTACACGATATTGAAGAATCGAAACAGCCATTGCAAAGGTCGATTAGAGAAAGATTTGTTCCAGTGCATTTGCGTGATTATATTGTGTTCAACCATAATGATAGATCTAAATATCAAGTGTATTTTTGTTGTGATATTGTAAATAGTATCGGTTCTGACGATCAAAACATGTTATCAGTCAGTGATTTTTTATCAATTGTTACGATCAATGTAATTGTGGAAGAAATATATACTTAGGCACAATTTAGCATCGATGTGTGGTGAACTGAACTGGATCCGCCGTTGTCTTAAAAATTAGTAGTTTTCGTTAAAACTGGACAAGTTTGATGTCCATAAACTTTATGTATATATAATTATGATCCAGAGTAAAATAAATATGAATTGTGTTGCCTATTAATTGTAGTGATAAAAAATTCGATAGTTCGTAAAAAAACGTTTTATTACAATTTTTCATAATACAAAAATCATAGCAAATAAACATACATATAGGAGATGTGCCAAAACTTGTAGGGTCACCGTGCGCCGAGAAGTCCAAAAACACTGTCCCAGATCCTTGCTGCAAGAAATCAATCACACTCACTCGCTGTACTTCACTACTCGCCGGAAGAATTCGTGTCTTCCATTCAGTTTTCCCCTCTCCAGTAACACTGCGGAGGAAATTTATTCATTATAGTGACTTACAATTATGTACTGCTACAGCCAATTAGGCTTTTGGAGTGTGGTTGAGGGCTTTTAACTTAGAAAAACTATTTACAAATAAACTATAACTAACTTATAACTGTATTTCAATAGCCATTTTGGGTGTTTTATAGTTGAACACAATTCAAGAAAATTAAACTTGCAGAAGTTCTTAATGAAGTTCTTCTATTCTATTTTTGTTGCCGTTCACGCTCACATTCGCTCTTAATTTATGTTCAGTACGCATTCACTCACACACATATGCACCACTGCACTCTTTACACAACAACAATACAACAAACTATATACACACAAACAATCTTGTTCGCCACAGCGCTGAAGTTACTCAAGCGTCTGTCGCTGTTGCGACATTTTCTTCTCCAGGCCGCCCCGTTGCGGCGAAGCGCGTTTCCGGGCCTTCCACGCAGATTCCAGCTCCAGGGAGCGGTGTTCGCGTCCCACTTGCTACCAGTAATACTCTGCTGCTTATAATACTCTCTGCTCTCTGCACGGAATGCGAAGGCGACGTACTTCGGGCCCTTTCGTCAGCGAAAGGCCAGGTGTTCGTCGCTGCGCCGGTCTCGCGCAGCATGCGCGGAGCGGCCCCAGCACACTCGAACGCCGTCCACGTCCGCTTCTGCAGCTCCGCCGGGAACTGGTTGCGCGGGCCTACAACTATGGAAACATGCCTTCCGCGTTTTCCATTTACCCCTCCCCAGTTGCCCTCGAGAGGCGGGAGCTTATTTATAAAAGAAGGCAAAACGTTTCTCTGTCCGTCTGTCCGTGATCAACTCTAGCGCCTAAACCATTCAGCCGATTCTCTCAAAATTTGATATCCACCGTCGATTTAAGGGATTTCGAGGCTCTCTGAGCTTTTTTTGTTTTGGAAGTATTTCACTACCCATGTTGGCACCATGAAACCCATGTTGGCAATCTGAAAACGCGTGTTGTTTATTAAGAAAGGTGTCCATTCATACGTAAAATTCCCTCTAATAAGTTTGAAAACACTGACAAAAGAGAAATTGGCCGATAATTTTGAATTTAATTTTTGTTGCCTTTTTTGAAAAGCGGCTTAATCCTAGCTGTTTTAAAAATATCTGGAATAATTCCTATGCATAAAGATATATTAAATATGTGAGTTAACGGGTGTATAGTGGCGGGCGCACAAGTCTTTAGCAAACAATCCAGAAATTCATCAACATAAACCGGCCGAATATTTATTTTTTAATCTACCGATTATTTTGAGAATTTCATTGGAAGAAATTTTGGAAACGAACATCGTGTCTAGAATTTTTGGGAAAACGTCTGATGTTGAAATTTGTGGCTGAAGACCATTAGTGAGATCTGCAGCAATTCTCGAAAAGTATTGGTTAAAAAAACTAGGCACTGTTGCCGGATCGTTCACATAGAAATCGTTATCTTTTAAAATAACGTTCTCTACAACGTTTTTAGTTGATTTGGTCGATTTTTTTACTATATTCCACATTGCTTTTGTTTTATTATTTGAGTTCAAAATATCCTGATAATGTTTCATGATTTTAGCCTGTCTTATGAATTTTCTTAAAACTGATTTGTATTTTTTAAAGTAGAGGAGGAAATCTTGAGATACGTTGTGATGCTTAAAAATGAAAGAAAGAATTCGTTAATTTTTACAAGATGTCCTAATCCGTTGTGTTATCCAAGAATTGCTTTTCCGTGAAATATTTAATTTTCTTTTTAGAAGAGGAAAGCAAGTGTTGAAATGAAATGGAAGCGTTGGAAAAAAAAAAAAGAATTATATTTATCGTTTGTATCAACAGTATTGTAAACCGCGTCCGATGACTCTCGCAGCAAGTAATTGATGAATAATTTTATTTT
Organism: Gryllus longicercus; assembly: GCA_038098605.1. Lineage (NCBI taxonomy): Eukaryota > Metazoa > Arthropoda > Insecta > Orthoptera > Gryllidae > Gryllus > Gryllus longicercus. The sequence continues at coordinate 521,315 of JAZDUA010000509.1, forward strand.
ACTTTTAGTAAATAATGTACTCATACGTATATTATGTAATGTGTCAATGTTCGCATTTCTTATAATAGTAAGAATTGGTGCATCGTGAGCACTATATCCTAAATCTTTTGTTTCAATTTCATATCGAGTAGTGGTTTTATTAATTATTATTTTATCGATAGCCTTCTTTGAAATTAGTGTAATCCCGTATGTACATGTATTGTAATATCTAAACTGAATTAATGCATTAAGTTGAGAAACTTCCCTTTCTCGCAAGATTCGACCAGAAAATCAGTGTCAAAATCTTCGAATATAACAATGGATTCAAAAGAGCGATTGCTGACTTTGTTTAGTGTTACCTTCAGTATTTTTAAGAATATAATATAATCTACTGCTCTCTTTGTTGGAGGCCCGTAGATGCAAAGTAATATAATTTTTAGCGTAGGAAGATGTACTACAAATATTTCAAAAACATTTTCAACGGAATACACATTTAATTCCGTCAAAGAGATAGAATAGAAATTATTTCCAACGTAAATGCAAGAACCCCATATGCAGAACCTTTATGCGATTCCTTTTCTCTACTATAATAGTCTGCGAGGTAAAAATTTAGAATTTGGAAAAAAACTAAGTTAATTACAAAATAGCCAGTGTTCTGTAAAGCAGAGAACATCCATTTGATTTGAATCGCTCTGTAGAGCTGCTGCGATAAACTCAGTTTTATTTGAAAGGGATTGAACATTATGGTGCAGTGTGTGTATCTTTTGCTAGTACATACGCGGATGTTTTTTTACTACATCTGACTGTAGTTGCCATATATTTAATCCATTTTTACCTCGAGTGCGTGGTCGAAGGTTGTAATGTGTCCCAACAGTGACCGGTTGTGAGAAGATTGTGGCATCAGGTGTAGGTGAATTGGCAGTGGGAATGGGAGAGACGGGAGTAGGGCCAGAGGAGGAGGTTAGAGGGTTTGAAATAAGGGTAGGGGTGGAGAACGAACAGAAGGTGAAAGGGATGAATTTTTTTTGCTGGAGACTGCGTAGGACTGGAGTTGATGATGTAGTGCAAGCTTGTTGCCGACTGCATGTTTTCCAGCAATGTTCATTGTGTTTTTATGTATCCTGCAAGGCTCAAGGTTTTTTATGTATCCTGTAGACATCGGTAATATGTCCACGATAAAATGCGGTACTTTTTTTAACCGCAGATCCTCAAGTGTTTTTCACTACTTAAGAGTATATTAAGCGTTAAGGAAAAGTAGATATAGGGAGTATTCAAAACTAAAGGTCTTTTTGAAACGAAAATCTGCCTACAGTGAACCAAAAAATCTAATATATTAAGAAGGTACATTATTAATGTGCTTTTGACAGGGACTTCAAATAAAACGTATTTGATAATGAAGGTAAGAACATATTTTTTCACCCATATTTTTTCTAAAATATTTTTTATCGTAATAACATTTTTCATACCTCTAGGTTGTATTGCTTCTTGGCATTGCAGGAGCTTGTAGCCAAGAGTAATTACAAAGTTTTTCTTGGTCTTACTCAAAGTCTTAAACCCATTGATGATAAAGGTACAGATATTATTGTATCACAGTCAAATACGAAGAACAAGGAGAAGAGCGTTTTGTCCGACAGCGGAAGGATGTGATGTCAACCCTTTGGAACTTTATAAATAGATTATTTGTTTACACCTATCGCGTATTGAAAGTAATTAATTGTTTAGTTTTATACAAAGAATTAGCACTCAACCTGTCGAAGTACATACGTTTTGGAAAATTACTACCTTTACAGCTTCTTTCCTCAAGCTTCCATAATCTGGAGGGGGGGGGGGAAACGGGTCATTGCTTCAGGGGCAGGTCTGCAACTTGGTTAGCAGATGCAGAATTTTCCTTGTTAATCCTTAAAAAACATGGCTGTTGGAAAAGATCGACTGTGGACGACGACTATTTGGAAAATTGTTCATATAATAAAAAGAAAATAAGTCGCGTGATTTTAAATAACGGTCCACCATGTGTCTCGACATAATCTAGCTCTGGTGGGAGCATGCTTTTTTCCCCTTTAGTGGGAATATCTGGCTCAGAGGCAGACAATACTAAACGCATCAATGTCTCACCCTTTAATCAGGAAATTCAGATACGTTATTTTCGCAACACATTCTTATTAAAAAAGCTTTATTTAAAAGTTTTGTTGTGAATTTTACTAAAGGGTATAGCAGAATTAGGTGGTGAAAAGTGCCCATAAACCAAATCGATAATCGCGATGGGCATGTAAAAAAGAATACAAAATGTAGATTCGCAAAAATCAGCCTCCTAGGGCTATTTGTTGCAGAGATACAATGAGAAACGTATTTTTCGTATTTTTTCTCAGCTTCTATTGCATTATCAGGCTGAAAAAATTACAGAGATGGGGAAGAACAGTTGCGTTTGGAGGTATTTTTGTCAACCAATTTTGACTCCAAATTCAAATAGAAAAAAAATATTTTTTGAAATTGATTTTCAAGATGATAACATTAGAGTAATGTCTTAGTTTTTCTGCCTAGAATATCTTATAACATTCTATAACATATAAATATAAAAAAAATAAGTTTTTTTAAACAATGTGGACGGTAATGAAATACATTTAAAACAAATTTTATGAATTTTGAAATTCGCGCAAAAATGTGATTGAAACAATCGTTTTTCCCAATAATTAAACACAGATTCATTCACGACATATGAACTCGAAATCTTATAGGTGTTTCATCGATTATGTACCAAACTCAATCAGAATAGCCATTGTGGAAATAGATGGGTGGGCCCTTGCGTATCTGACTTCAGCCAATGAGCTTCAGGCACCAGTTTCTCATAATATTAGCGGGAATATTAAATGTCAAAATTATCACAGTTCCTAGGCATTGAAACAGAAACGGATAAGCACTTTTTTAATTATTGCATCTTTTTTTAATTACACCATCGTGTTCTTTTTAGGTGGTCACCGTTGAAAATTGTCACTTTATGCCACTTTCAAAATGTTTCTCACAAACTTCTTGCTCTTCATGCCACGTGGCCAACGTCTAGTCTCGGTTTTCAGTCGAAGTGCCCGTGTTGTGGTCACGTTGGGCGCTGCGCAGAGTAAGCAAAAATCGGTGCACCGAAGGATCCCACCCTTCTCTTTTCACCATGGAAATATCGGAAATGAAACGATATTATTGTGAACGTGCGAACGGAAGTCGAACCCTGGGATGCTACTCCCACTTAGCTGCGATCATTTATTTATTTGGCATTTATTTGGCACATGCTCGTTACTTGGCGAAAATTGTATAACTGATAGAAATTGTGTGAAGACAGTTTATAAACGAACGAGAGATCCCAGTTATTGAAGAAGACAGTGACAATAATTATCTATGATTGTCTAATTGACAATGATTAATTAATCTACAAATGAGTAATATAATTTAATTATAAACGTGAATGATTCATATATTTAAAACCGAATAATTTGATTTACATAGGAAACAATACATAATATAAAAACAAATGAATTTTCATGATTTTATTTCAATAATATAAATACTTTCTACATAAAAACAAATGTTTATCAGCAAATTAAATCATGCTGGTAAGTGAGACTTTTCAATAATTTAAATGTAAATTGTTTAAACATCGGTGAAAAAATACATATTTTTTCAATCATATTTTGGCGCGAATTTCAAATTTTTAAATCGATAAAATTATTTTTAATTGATTTTCACTATCGTCCACATTGTTTAAAATATTTGTTTTTCATTGTATCTCTGCAACAGATTGTCCTAGGAGACTGATTTTTTGCGAATCGACGACATTTTGTATTCTCTTTCATATGACATCGCGAATATCAATTTGGTTTGGGGCTCATTTCACCGCCTTATCCGGCTATACCCTTTAACAAAAAATAATGGAAAGTATTAGAATGAAGTTTTTTTTACGTTTTGGCATAATAATTGTCAGACTATCTACAGCTAACCAAAGCGAATATGTTGTAAGTAATTAATATGAATATCCATAAAACTCTTTGTAGAAAATTATTTCAAAAGTATGTAAGCAATTGAATAAAAAATCTGTTTGAAAAGCAAATTTTAAATCAAGCATCTACTGAAACATCTGCACATGGGGCATCGCTAGTTTAAAAAAATAAATTTACTTACATGAAAAGGCTGCACGCCTCAAAGGTTATAACTTGTAAGCGTACTGAACCACTTGAAGAGGGTGAAGCGACCATCATCCTTTATCATCACCCAATAATAATAATAATAATAATAATAATAATAATAATAATAATAATAATAATAATAATAATAATAATAATAATAATAATAATAATAATAATAATAATAATAATAATAACGTAAATAATTGTGTTCGTTACTAGATCACAACAAAACGAGTTTTTCTGTCGAAAAATCGCTGATTATAATACTTTTAATTTACTACGTTCGTAGTAGGGCGAGGAAGTAAAACGTAGTCATTATGCTTTCTTAACAAGGCTACAGGAATCAAGATGAAAATAATTTTCACAATCAATTTATTTTCCTTCGGGCTGATTTAGCGGCCTTTTTGTGGCACTATTATTCAAATGGCACATACTACATTATACGTAGCCTGGAGACAGTCAGAATCGTTCTGCGCGTATTGTAGTGATTTATGCTAGAGAGATGCAAATTACATTATTGTGGCAAATTCTACATATTGTTGAAACTTGATGAAAATAATACTTGGTTACATGTTTGGAGTATGGTAGACCAAAAATTATTTACCTGTGGGTTGACAAGCACATGACGGATTTGCTTATCCAATGTGGAATAAGGTGTTTTATTGTTCTTCATTAATGACATATTCGAACAAAAAATTAAACGACTCAACCACAATAAAACTCGCTGTCTGAGATAAGAATAAAATGTAAATTGGTAGAATGGTTGAACGAATTTGGTGAGACCTCAGATTCAGATTTGCATAAATGCCCGACTCAAGAATATATTTTATAAGTAAACTTAATCGAGCAAAATGGGTTGTAACTTGGCATAATAGCTATAAAGAGCGCTAAACCTGCTTGCGATGATATTCCGAGCACAAAATGGAATTGTTCTCACTGATTCGACTACGAAACAAGACTGCAAACCTCTAAGATTTTTTTAAATCGAATAGAGGATACTAACAGACGAATAGGTATTTTTAGACTCGTATGGTGGTTTGGTATTATAGAGTATGTAGTCGATTGGCTTTTTAGTCCCTACAAATGTAGTTCCTGAAATATTGTGAAATCATGGAGTTTTGTAATTAATTCGGAGTGTGTAGTCAAAAGAGTTAAATAGTTAAAAATTCCACTTCTAAATGGAAAATAGACCCTTCTCAACATTAGTAACATAACACAACATGGAAATAGTGACAACCACCGCCAGCACCCCACCTCCTCGAAGTACTGTAGCAGCTTTGCAGCTGTTGACTGTTAGTGAAACGATCGAAGATCAGCGGAATAATGGAATAACTTGAAACACCCATACGTGGAATTACAAGCAAACATTACATGACAAGGTTGTGTAGAACACTTACATCTCGCACATCTTGCCGAAGACATTTTGGCATATCGAAGAGAAGCAATAATATTTGAACGAGTGTACCGTTCACTAAAAGTGTGAGTGCGGATCAAGGGGCAAAGGGGAAAATATTTAGCCCATCTGCATCATACACGACATCATATTTCCACAGTTACTCGTACGTTCATGAAATCACTCCTAAAAGATTGCAGTTTAAGACGATTCGCCTCCTTTGATACATTTTTACTTTCTCCCATTTACTTCGTAATAAGAGAAAGTATTGAAGTCGTGCGCCGAAAACGGCGAATTTTCAGCTGAAGAACTCTTCTTGCCGAGCCCTGGTAAAAAAAGTTGACAAATCTTGTTCCAATATATAGTAAATTACTTTTTCGAACACTGGTGTAGACAGAATCCTTGTTACCCCCAAAACCAATTGACACCAATACGTCTGTCGGCCCATCCGTTTGTCAGTGTTTCGTCTATGAATGATGCTAGGGCCTAAACAGTTCAGCCGATTTTCTTTAAAATTGATGTTTATCGATTGATCTATACGAACTCAAGGCTTTGCAAGTTTGAAACGGATATTTTAATTATTGAGGGAATTTTACATGCAGCTTCAACATTTTCAAATTTTCTCAAAAATGACTCCAACTGTTTGAATGAAACTATGTCCTCGGATCGCACAGGTTTAATTTGCGTTGAAATCCGTGATTTTTGGAAAATTGCAAACGTTCAACCTTTTTTCTGCATCTCCCCATAACTACAATATTAAAAATCGAGATTTTTTCCTGAATTCAATCTGTTCTTCAAAGACAAATCTTGAAATAAGGTTATATGCAATTTTTCGAAAATATATTTTTGTGTAATTTTGCGTGAAATATAAGACTTTTAAATTTTAAAAAAATCTTCGAAATGACTCCAAATTTTTCTTTAAATTTTCTCTTTTAAATTTATCAAGGAACGGTAAAAAAATTTGGAACTATCTCATTTCCGGCGAACTCAGTATTTTTGAAAGTCGTAGAAGGTAACATTGCAAAAGTACAAAATTGAAGGTAGAGGGCTTTGCGTTGAATGAAATCTGTTCTAGAATTGAGGTCTGTAAAAAAGGCCACGTACAATTTTTTGAAAAACTGAGTAGATTTTGCATAATTTGCCCTTGAAATTAATGCAGTTTATAAAAAGCTTTTTCCCAAAAACCGTTCCGTTGCATAATTTGCCCTTGAAATTAATGCAGTTTATAAAAAGCTTTTTCTCAAAAACCGAATTTTTGCTACAAATTTTTCTACGGATAGAACTACGAACGCTTAAAAGAATAGCGCAGGTCTCAATTTCCGTTGAACTCTTAAGCTCTCTGTAAGGAACTCAACCCTCTGCTGATGAAAGATACCGTTCATCATGCTATTAGACTTCATACGATGCTCTGTGTTTAATTGTCATGATTTATGTTAATGAATATGTATGTATGCACGCAATGTATGCCTTTGTAAATGGCTGTGTATGTATGAGAGAGGGGGAGAGGAAGGGAGAGAAAAGAGAGACGTTGCACACCCTAATGGCATGACCACGAACTCCACTGATCTCCACATAGTATTTCCTACAATCATTTAATTCTTATGCCATGTAGATAAAACCTATTTGAATAACTAGAAAATACAGTGTACCAAAGGAATAAATGAAATGTTCATGGAAAATGTTGAAATATATTGACGTATGTGATTCTTTTCCATACGATAGTGAAGTCTAAGTACGGAAATGTAAATTGATTGTTAATTTCATTCTTTTCTTACGTGGAAGTACGAATTTACTGATACTATACCTAATGCTTCGACGACAACCTAATACTCCTCTTTGCTGCTCAAAGAACCGAATGCCCCAGCTTCCACTTTCAATCAATACTCAGCATCAGGTCATCGGAGCAGAAGTCCGGGCCATTTTGTCGGAGATATAGAGACGGTGATTTTATTGGCGAGAAATTGAGAATTTAGGTACAAAACTCAATTAAAATTCTCAAAATATCGATTTTTTCAAAAATTTCCAAAGAGATGAGTGAACATAAAAAAGGTTTTTTTTTGGGGGGGATTCGAAGTTTATTGCACAATTTTTAATTGAGCTACGATGTTTCGATAATTATGTTTTACTTTTTAATACAAGATAAATGGTAAATGAAAACAAAGTAGAAGTAAAGAATGAATGGTTATTGGTAAATGGATGAATCCTTCTGTTGTAGAACAGAAAGGAAATATGTTACTTTAAGGTAATTCCGGATTCATTGCCCTTGAATAAGAGTAAGCTATAAAGTTAAGATACTAAGATACGAGTATATGTACAAAGTTAAAATCAAATTAAGAAATATGCTTTACGATAATTATTGTTGTAAATTGAAAGAGTAATTTGAATGAAATAGTGGAACATCTACATGTAAAATTTAAAAAAAACGTACATTTTTAAATGTGAATTGTTGTTTTGGAATGAAATGCTACAAAATAGTATATTCAGTATGCTTTCCTTGTATCAATAATGTTAAATAATATTGATAATTGATAACTGTAAAGACTACTTAAGATTTTAAAATAACTAGCGTGAATAACGAAATATAATTAAATAGTTCAATTTAGAAAGAGCACATGACACCTTGACTTGTCATACATTTTGTTTCCTTTACAAAATAAACGATGCAACAAGAGAAAGATAAGAAAATAAATTCACGTCTCACTTCACGAGTCGTTGGTATTCATTTAACTTTCCCGCGTGTGGAACGTGTCACTGATATATTCAAATGCACACTTATCTCTAGAAAAACGTGCAGAAGGATAACAGCAACAACATTATTTTGCTAAAGCGAAATGAAAATATAAAGTTTGACTATGGGTTAATAATTATTTTAATGTTATGAAAAAATATATCAGAAAAATGTTCAATGATCGCATAGTTGACTACTGTAGTTGCGTTTGACGTCAGCGGAGGATGTGTCCCAGGACTGCTGGCGAGCTCGCGGCCAGCCCAGGACGTCGGTGACCAGCTGGGGAGACGTCAATGGGTGGGTGGTGCGGGTTCAGTCGATGTGTTACGGGAAGGGTGAACATGACGATTTTCTACAGTAAATTTGTAATTTAAATGTTAGCAACGTTTTGTGTATCTGCCCTGTTTATGAAGAAGTAGACACGTAAACTATGTGTTTCTTGAGGTAAGTTAATCGCAAGGAAACAGTACACAGGTAGTGGTGTGGGGGACCACCTACCCGAAGCGATTCGGGGGCGCTATTGATCGAGTCTTCAGGAAATATAGTACTATTATAATAGTTGCAGAGACGTCTCACGAGAATTGAAAATGTGTTCATGTATTACGTATAACTCTCTAAACTTAAAATTACTTTCTATTTTGTCACAATTTTGTGAAAATCTGATTTTGACAGGTGTCGCCAGCAGAAAAAAAAAAATAATAAGATCTAAACTGTAAAGGAATCAACCGGAAAACAATATTATCATGAGCTTGTCGACATAACAAACTCTGAATTTGCTGCCAGAACAGATTTTGTGAAGTCATCGAGAGTTGCCGCCCGTGAGCTATGCTTTAAGAGGGGCGGGTCAAGAGAATGTGTTGCGATTTTATCGAGATTTGGAGCGTTGGAACTTGAATGTTGTTGCTTGCAACAATGCAACGCAACAATACAACGTCTATTCTTATTATACATTTTCTCCACATTTTGATAGAATGTTTTAATTGAAAAAGAGAGTACTACACCGTCATTTATAGATGTCTACGAATTTTATTCGTTTCTACTGCGGGGGGTTTTTACGGTCTCACGAATTGACTTTATCGCCTCCTAATCGCACCCCTGTTTTCTTACACATCCGTTGACGATAAGACTCATCTATAGTGAATTCCGTAGGCTAATTAGTGTTTCTGTGTGATATTCTTTTCCTGTACTTAAATTTTGTTTATTAGTGATTTTTTTTGATATTGTAATTTATTTCCTGTATAATTTTATATAATTTTTAAAGTTTAATTAATTTGTTGTTTATAAGTAATTTTTGCTGAAAATTAATAATTATTTTAAATTAATGCTTTAATAATTAAATTAAATGTTGTATTTCAAAGTTGTCTTCATTTACAATAATAATGCAATTTATTTTTTAGGGAATGGGAAAATTCATTATTTTTTTAGATTACTCCTTCACTAATAGGCTACATTTTTTTATAAAAAATATGTTATGTTTAGAATTGTGACTTGGATTGCATTAGTTAGTAATATGGAATATTGTGGGTTGTATTGTTCATTTTTGTTTGTTCAGTTCAGAGTGAGTTATGGAGTACTTCTCTGACCAGGGAGGTATTGATCTGGGAACAGCTTTTGGTGGGGGTAGCCCAAGAAGGGGTGGGGAAGACAAGGCAGTCAGTAAAGGAGGTCGCAGTTTGTGAAGAGAACATTTGAATCCAATACCATAGGTTTGTCTGATACCTACTAATGAATCAATATTTTAAATTAATGTCAAATTATTTTTTCCCATTTTGATAGTACAACCTCTAAAATTTTTTTCATGTACTGTAAGATTTTTATGCTATTTTTATGCCAAATTTTTTTTTTTACAAGTGGTTTTAAACATTTATTAATCTTTTTTGAAAGATTTTGTTTGAAAAGTTGATAATTTTTTCTGATTAAAAAAAATTAAAAGTCTAATTTTCTGGATGGATTCATATTGATATTTGTACTGTGTCTCTTTTTGGTGTATTTAAATTTTTCAGTCATGATATATATTTATTTAATGCCATTATAAATCTCTTGAGAAATCTTCATGAAAATTGTAATTATATATGTATCTTTTTCATTTGTAAACATTCATTTATTGCTGTAATAACATTATTCATTAGGTTATAATGAATTATAACAAGTAATTGTACTAATTTAATTTTGCTTCACATTATTTTATTTCTTCTGTCAATCTTTTTCTGATTTTATCTTGTACAATTATATATTGGTCTAAGAGTTGTCCAAATGTCTTGCAGCATGAGCTTGGATTCAACTCTTGGAAATGTACATAATGTTAGGAATTAACACTTGAGATTTTCTTATGTTTATTGGTCTCAAAATAAATCATTGATTATTTTAAGCTTTAGACAGCAGTTCGAATATTACAGATTTCTTTTATTTATTTTTTTACAGATGCTAAGAACTATTGTGATGTAAATGAGGATTCTCATAACTTGAATACCATCACATCGTGTGCATCAACTAAAGGAAGTTCGAGATTCTAAGGAATATGATTGTTAAAATTTCAGATTTGTGCAAATGTTATTTTATTGTTTAATAAAAAGTTGTATATGATAACAAATGATCTCCATGAGCATATAAACATTTCATTATATCTGATTGCAAACATCCGCAGGATCCATGCATCAGAGTATCATTAAATATGTTGATGAGTTACCAAATATAAAGTATAATTCAATTATATACATAGAAGTTACACTCTGAGCTATGAGTATTATCAGTTATAGTTTCGTGTGATCAAATAGATCCTGTTGTGCAGATTTGCAACAAAGTTTTAGTCTTGTCTAGATCTAGTTACATAAAAGAGAGTAGATGTTGAATAAAAGAGAAACATGTGTGATATTCAGAAGAAATTTTTGTGTCCACGACTTGTGGACTATTTGGCTATTGTGGGAGCACGTCCACCATCGGCTCCTGGTTCTACTGGGAAACATGGAGGAGCTGTATCAGGTACACCTCCTGTACAGGCTCCTGAACTACTGCGCCGTTATCCAACAGAAGACCATAAAGACTTTCCATTGCCTTTGGACATGGTTTATTTCTGTCAACCTGAAGGTTGTGTATCAGTGGGTCCAAGAAGAACTGCTCTTCGAGAAGCTACCTCTTTCGTTTTTACTTTGACGGAGAAAGATTCTGGTAAATGAAATTAAATTATTTTGAATACAATTGCTCAGTTGTTCACCATTTTAATTGTATGCATGGTCATTATAAATGAGATCTTACATGTTATCAGAAAATAATTATTTTTTAAAACAAAGTATTTATAAAGTCTACATCCATTTTTTGTTGACCCTTTTCTTTTAATTTTTTAATTAAAAATATCTTCATTCTTGTTGTTTTCTATTTATTATTTCACAATCAATTATTTTCAACTTGATTCAAAATGATAATTTATGATGTTGCAATATTGTTGAAAGATATTTTTAAACTTTGTAATTTATGTTTAAAATAAATTATTGAAAACTTTTTTTATTTTTATCTGAAATGATATCTGCTGAAGCTAAGTGAGAGTCATAGAATTAGTTTTTATTAAAAAGAAATTGTCTTTGACAATAAATTTTAGCAACTTCAAATAAATATTTTTATAAGGGATCTTTGATGCATAGTCAAATGGGCTTCAGTCACTTTCTGGCCATTTTTAGTTTTGCACACAATGTTGACAAGAAAATCAAGCTTTCATTGGGTTTTAAGACTAATTACTGGGAGCAACATCCCCTTTGCTTTCACACATAAGCTTTTATTACCGAATGAAAGACTGTGATTTTGTAGACAGTATTGAATGAAAAACTAAAAATGTCTGAATAGTGATTTTAGCTCTTTTGCCGATGCAGAAAAGATGTTAAGGAAGATATGTTAAAATGTAATTATGACAAGTGTTGGAGCTATTTATTGTTTACTATAAACTATTTCTTACTATTGTTTACTATAAACATTTCTATACTTTTTTATTATAAATTTAATTATTAATGCCATTTACTCCTTTTTATGGTTGTATTTAATTTTTAAAACACTCACCATTTATTGAGCATTCACAGAATAAGCGAATTGTTATTGTCTAATCTGAAACTTTATCTCACTCTGAAATGTTATTACTAATTTCACATTTGGAATATTTATGAGAATTACAATGTTGTATTATTTATGAAGATCGTTTGGTATGTGTAATTGCTCTACATTATCACTTTAAAACTGATGAAACTTGAAACTGATTGAAATTGCTCCATCTGTTTGCATACTAGGTATTTATGGTAGTAATTACAAGGGTGACGAATTCCAGAAAAGTGTTCCTAAAAAATCAATTTTTTATCTCTTATTTAAAATGTTTTAGAGCATTTCTTTGGAACCAATTGTGCTTGCAATCCTTTCTCTAAGCTTTTTAAAATAATTTTTATATGGTGACTGAGGTTAAATAAATGGTAAACTTGGTCTTAATAAAATGAGTCTGTGTCTGCAGATACTTTACTAGAGGTTTAAAAATGCTTATAATTGCACCATTTAACTGGAATGTTCTTTAGTGCCACAAGAGAAAAAGTATCAAACAAAATTTGTGCATGAATCACTAAAGGTGTAATTTTTAAATCATTCCGAAAATGGGAACTTTATTCTTGGTATACTCTCATTGATTTCTTGTTTTGTTTATGCCACTCTATCATTTAATTACAATGTGTATTGATTAGGCAAAAGTCGATATGGAATCTGCGTTAATTTCTACCGCCCCATTGAGCGAACACCACCTGGGGGTGGCACGCCCGGTGCAACACGCAGAGATCGTCACTCCTCCACATTTCGCAGGGAATCTTGGAGAAAAAGTATGGAGAAGAGTTCTGATTCTGCATTTTCAAGGTAAGTAATTTTGGTTAAGAAGTTCAAATTTTCATAATATTACAATATATCATAATTGATATGGTATATTTATTTTAATTTTAAAGTACACACACACAGAGATTCAGCAACAATATTAACATGCCACAAACTATGACTTTGTTTTGATTTTACTTTTAGTAATTTCAGGCAGCTCATAGCCATAAAGAAAAACCCACGTCTTAGAAACAGAATAGGATATTTTTGAATTAAAAAATAAAAATTATTATACTTGGTGGAGGAGTGAATAGAAACATACAATTTTGACTGTACATGTCTCTTTACACTAAAACAATCATACACATACAACAATTTTTGGTGGCAGTGATTACCGGAGCAGTAACGTGGCTCCTAGTGACTCTGACCGGGATTGTCCCAGCAGGCGGGACTCGGACACCTCCCATGGTCATCTACACCAGCCTCCCACTCCAAGATTGGGTGTTGTGGCACCAGGCAATGATTCGGAGAGTGGTGGCTCCCATTCTCCTTCTCCTCGTGCCAGCCGACGGCGTCAGGTAAGTGTCCTTGAACAGGTGCTGTATTGAAGATTTTATTTTGTCCAAATTCATTTTGTATGAAATATTTTGTAATATTATTGATACACAATTTATTATCCCTTATGTCCTGGTAGAACTTGGTTTATGAAGAAAAGTGTAACTACATTTTCTGCCTTTAATGTATCTTTTTAAATGTTGGGTGTTTTTCTCAATGTTTCTTTCATAATTTTGGTGTCAGTGTGGCATTTACAGTTGTTGAATTAGTGTGGCTTCCTTCGTGCATGGACATTCACTTTGTGTTTTCTGTTGTATGTGTGTAAATCTACAACAAAATTGTTTGTTGGGACTGATGGTGTATTACTGTTCCACTCTTTCACTTTAATTTTTGTAACTGCAATTGTATTTATTGAGTACTTAGTCATATTTTGTAAGAAATATAGACCTTGTGTCATGAATACTTTAGGAAGTATGTATCATGACGTAATATACTTTATGAAATTAAAATATAAAACATTTAAAGTCTTGATCTGGTACTTGGAAGTGACATACCTGTATTTAATCTTTGAAATTTGTTATTTATTTGTTTAGAGGATACGAAATCACTCATTGACATCATTGTGTCTGCTGTCTCATCATCCATTTTTTTCAATGTTTCGTGAGTGTCTATTTATTTTAAAGAAGTTAATTGATGCTTGCAATGAAAATACTTCTCCTCGCCGTGTAGGAGCATCTCGTCAAATTTCAAGGTAAGAAAAAATAGTTTTATTTTCACAATTTCATAACATAAATAATATTTCCCATTCTTACACTACTTCTTACATGATACTTTCAGAGATACTGTGTGGAGTGTTCTGACCGGCAGGGCATATGAAGGAACTCCATCCATTGTTTTACATGATGTTCGTGAAATAGAAATGTGGATTTTGAGGCTGTTGAGTGCTCCAGTGCCTGTTCCCGGGAAAACTAGAGTTGAGGTGATTGCATTATCGACCATTCATTTTCTGAATACTTTTGTTTGGCTATTTTTTATGATAGCGTGTATAGTGTGATTTTAGTGAAAATTCTAGGATAATAACAGGTTACTTATGCCCCACAGGTTGAGATTCTGTCACAAAGTCTTCATCAACCATTGATATTTGCTCTGCCTGATCATACTCGATTTTCATTGGTTGACTTTCCTTTACATCTTCCACTTGAACTTCTTGGAGTGGATATTTGCCTTAAAGTTTTAACTCTCATTCTTCTCGAACACAAGGTAAAGCAGATATAATTTCATTCCAAATCTCTTCTTTCCCTAAAATACACATTCTTTGAGTAACTTTAATTAATGCTTTTTTGTTTGTCATAGCTTGTTATGCAGTCACGGGATTACAATGCTCTATCCATGTCTGTTATGGCATTTGTGACAATGATTTATCCACTTGAATATATGTTTCCAGTAATTCCATTGCTTCCAACATGTATGAGTTGTGCAGAGCAGGTGAATATCAAAATTAACCAAATATATGTGCGGAATAAAACTATTTTTAATGTATTAAATAATGTATTAATGATTTTTTTCCAGTTATTATTGGCCCCGACACCTTTTGTAATAGGAATTCCTGCTAGTTTTCTCATGTACAAGAAGAATTTTAGGTAAGAATTTCAATATATATTTCTGAGTTTTCCCATAGTTTTAATATCTATAGACAGTTATTGTATTATATAACATTCCTCCCATGTAATTGGACTTTTTTTTCATAAAAAAATGAATGAAGAAAATTGAATGAGCATGATAAAGATTAAATATTCTTCCTTTCTTTTGGGTTTTGGGCTTTTACTAACTTTTCCCAGAAGGTAATTTTTTTCTTTCTTTTGGATGATAATAACTTTTAACATGAACAGGCTGCCTGATGACATCTGGCTTGTAGACTTGGACTCTAACAAAATAACTCCTCCTTCTGGAAGCCTTGATGACCTTCCACTTCTCCCAGAACCAGAGGGTACTATTCTAAAAAATCACCTAAAACAGGTAACTGTCCTTTGCTAACTTTTCAATAATTTACTTAACTGATTTTAACTAACTAAATCTTCAGCATTTTTGTATAATTCTTATATTCTCATTTTTTATTTAAGTGATATTTTTACTGAAAATTTGGCATATTTTTAGTTTCACCAATACTTAAAAAGTAAAGAATTATGATGTGAATTCAAAGAGAATTTATTTTTATATTTTCGAAAGGTGCTTAAGAATTAACTTTTCCCCTGTTAAGAATTAACTTACTTAGCTAACTGCAATTAATAAGATTGGTCTGCATCATGGCATTTCTTTAAAGCATTGTGAAATGGCCAGTTTCTTTGTAACTAGCACTTCTCTGTGAAATAAATGATATTGTATAGCTGATGCCCCTTTCCAAAATGCATAGTATAAATGTGTATGAGATAATTTATTGCCATTGTGTCTTTTGTTTTAATTAACCCTTCAGTAGTCACGCCGTATTTTAAAACACCATTAGTTGCAGTGAAAGTCTGCATGTAGCCAAAATTAGTTGAAGACAAAGTAGTTTAGTCTAATGAATCTAGGTATCAAAGGAACCTATATAGAAAAGGCTGGGGATGTTAAAAATACTTTAATAAAATTCAGTTGTTGAAAAATACTTTAGTAAATTACTAAAATATAGTAGGAGAAGAGATAATTGAGCAAGCGGCATAATTTTGCTATTTATGTATGTACTTGGTGCGACAGCCCATGAACAGGCTCTGGCTTACCGGTGACGTCTCTGTCTCACGGCCATGGGTTAAGGGGGTACGTGTGGTTAGTACATAGACATCCCCACGTCGTATTTCAGTCTTCTTAACCTCAGAAGTGAATTTTCTCATCATCACACAGCAACATATACTGGAACATTGCAAGGGAAACACACACTATAATCGTGGCTACACAGCAACATATACTGGAACATTGCAAGGAAAACACACACTATCATCTTGGCTCGACTGGGAATCGAACCCGGGGCTGCGAAGTGGAAAGCAAGCACGCTGGCCAAGAGCTAGCCATGAGCCAATTTTGCTATCTAGGCAACAAATATTTCTTTGCAAACCTATAATGAAATCCAATGAAATAATAAAGAAAAATTTCCAAGTGATATGATTTGGGAAACTGAATTTGCGTCTACACATAACATCCAAACTCGTGGATATTTGATTGGAAGCCTGGACTCTCAAACCCAAAATTCAACAGAAATTGGAAACCTCACAAATAAGTTTCCTCCGGCGTATATAAAACAAAAAATATTGTGGAAACAATAAAAGTCTTTCAGAATAAATGGTTAGAACACATTAAGAGAATGAATGTTTCTTCAAAAGCTAGCATTAAATTACAAACCTGTAGGAATAGAGACATTGAAAGTCCAAAGAAACTACGAGATCTACAACAGCACATACTTTCTTGCATTATTTCTAAATTTGCAATTTTTTAAAATTCGGATGTGTGTCTTTCTTTTAAGCCTTGATCTATCTGTGGAAAAACTTCAAGAAAAAATTTTGAGTAGTTATTGTGAAAATTATTTTTTTTAAACTTGCATTAACTTCAAGTAGAAATTGCGCAAAAACTCAGTTTTTTCAACAACAACAAAAAAATAAATAAAAAAAGAGATAAGTTTTTAGGATAGATTTTGTTTAAGGAAAATATCTTTATCTTTAATTTTGTAGTTTTGCAATGTTAACATTTTGGAATTTTCAAAAATACCATGTTTGCCAGAAATGAGACTAGAACTGCTTTTTTTTAAACATCCTTTGATACTTACAAGGAGTAAATTTAAAGAAACGAAATTGAAGCCTTTTTGAGAAAAAATAATGTTTTAAAAAACTTAAAAATTGCTTATATTTCACGGAAAAATTGTAGTTGTAGGATGACACCCAAAAAAGTTCAAACTTTTACAATTTTCAAAAATCAGGGTTTTCAATGAATATGCAGCCTACACCATTATTTTAAGCATCCTTTGCACTCTCCAAAGACAGTTTAATCTAAAAAATTGTTGCCATTTTTAAGTACGTTTTGGAAACGTTGAGTTTCAGGCTTCAAACGTTGGGTCACTTCGAAGTTTCCCCCAAAATCAAAATATCCATTTCAAACTCAGAGAACCTTAAGTTCCTTTAAATCAATCAAGGAATATTCATTTTGAAGAATATCATGTGAATGTTTTCGATGCAAGCTTAGATGTTTTGCTGTCAATTGATTTTTTTGTATCATCTACACACAAAAACTGGATTTTGACTGCTCAGTGTGTTAGAGGAAGTACCTCTCTGTATATAGGAAATTTATCCACTTTTTCATTACCAGGGCTCGGCAGTAAGAGTTTTTCTAAGAAAGAAACAGTAAGAAAATTTGCTGTTTTCCATAGCAAGATTACAATAATTTCTTTTCTTATAAAATAAGAGCGAGAAAATAAAAACGGAGACATGAACATCAGGAGGTATTCCCCATTAGCTCTACTGTATAAACAGGAATAGGTGGTAGGCCTAATATCCTGCAGTTCAAGATGTCTTCTGAATGAAAATTTAATAACAGAAGACTAATCTTGTAACATATATGAAAACGGTGAATTTTTAGGCGAGAGCCTAATTTACTCTTTTGACTGATACTCAACATTAATTTCTAAAATACTCCATAACTTTTAGATATTACATGGGCTACATTTATAGCTCCTGAAAATACTTATGTCAATGTTACATTAAAAAAAAAAGTATTTGTATGTTAATGATCTCGTTATCAGTTTTTAATTATCTTTGCTATTTACAAGTTTTTTTTTTTTGTAGTTGAACCATCTGAAGGAAACACAATTCTATTGTTAATTTGCTCAGAACATTATCACAAGCATTCTCAATGCATCTTATCGCTAGCATTTATCTCAAATTACAATCCAGCTTACTCAGCTAGGTTTTCTTTCGAGAAATACTCATAATTTGTGTATTTGTGCGTACCTTAATTTGGATACTACAAAATCATCCTTTCTACCTATCTATATCTTCCTGTCCTCTATTTGTAGGAAAATCATGTAATTCTTGAAGTCAAAATTATTAAGGGAAAGGGAAAAATCAATTTCTGTGAACTAAGAATCTGCGACTACTGCAGGGTTAAAAAAAATGTTGAAATGAACTAACCCTTTTTTACAACCATGCAGAAAATTAAATAATAACTTTGTATTTTGAAAACAAAAATTTACTTTTGCATTTAATTGATAATAATTTTTTACTGTTTGAATAATTATTTGCTAAAAAGAAACAAATTTGTCTAATTTCTTAACTTTTTTCAGTTGTATGATTGGGAATGTATTGTTGGAAAATAACAGTTCTGATTTTTAATAAAAATAATATTACTAATAAATTTGCCATTTCTAATTTATAAATGTGTCTTAGAATCTAAGAATGTTTTTAATTTTTTATTTTATTTTTGTATTTGTTTTCAACAATAATATTATATATTTTTGCAAGTGTAATTGAAACATGCTGTGACATTGCTAATGCATACATGTAAAGATCATTTCCTATTCTTGAGCACCATGTCTATCTTTCTCTTCTCTTTTACCCTTAAGGCTATGCAACTCATGGATCAAGTTGGCGCTGGTGTAAATATCTCTCTCCCTTTCTCATTCACTTTTTGCAACATACAAAGCATATGTAGCTCATTAAGCTTGAATAGTATTCCCTAATTAGCTGATTGATTAGTATAAACCAGAGTATGATGAGTGAATTTTTGAAAATTTGTTTATTTTGCTAAAATGATGTTGATGTAGATAATCAAGTTCAATTATTTTCTAGCTTCTTATGAAATTTAGTTGTTTAATTTTTACAGTCAGTAAAATTCTGCACTTTCAGATTTTTGTAATGATACAAGCTTTTTGAAATTGTAGAAACTTGCATATTTTTGATTTCAGTATAGTAGTATTATATTTTACAATGTTATTAGTTGAACTTGATGTTTCAAATCAGACAATGCAATTGCTTGGCCATTGTCAGCTCAATTGGAGATGAACATCTGGAATTCTTTATATCATGTATTGTCTCTTTTTTCATATTGTCATCCATTCAAATTTACAAGTTTTCAAGATTGCAAATATTTGAGACTAAGACATTTTGCATTTTCTCAGTATTGTATTTCTTGTAAAATATTTGTCAGACAGAACTAATTAGTTGAACCCTGTTTTTAATTGTGGGTTTTAAAGATTCCATAAAATTGTTTGCATTAAAAATCATTGTTACAAATGAGCAAACAGCTTTTCTTGTGAGCTTTTGAATGACAAGAACAAAATTAATATGTGGATAATAATGTGAAGATATTTGTTTGGTAAGGTCATTAATCCTAATTAATGAACATTAATTACAGAAGAAAAGGTCATTTGAGTGATCAGTCCTCCACTCTCATAAAAATAGCAGATACTGATTGAATTTATAAGTATATAAACTGAACAATTTCAACAATATTGAACCCAATTTTGTTACACACTATCAATGCATTACAAATAAGTAGTGAAGAAATTGCCCTCAGTTTGGAGGCAGAGAGATGGAGGCATCCGACCACCAGTCATATCCTGCATGGCGATCATTAGGCAACCAGGAGAAATCTAAATTACTGATAACCTTCACAAGATTAGTTGAATGGATAACATTAAAGGACCATTTGTAAAAATAAGTTTAAACGAAAATCTGGAATTGTGTAGTGGTTGAAGATTGCCATCTAGCATGTGAGAGTCTTGATTTTGACACAATTAATGATGGAGCTTAAAAGGTTTAATGCAGATATATGTATAATGACCAAAATCAAAAAGAAACTGATAGGTTTAGTTGATTATTTATTATTTTATAGTAGGGTCCAACTATGCAAGAGCAGTTGCTGGTGTAGCATTTATGTTAAAACAGACTTAGAAAAATAGAGTTCATACATAGCTACAACTTTATATCTCAGAAAATAACAAATATAAGAGTAAAATCTAGAGATACATGCTCCTGAAGAGAGGAAAGTGGAAGAAAGTATCAAGAAAGTATCACTTTTTATGAGATTTTGCAAAAACATCTGAATTCTGTGAAGAAGAGTGACTACATTATCATAGCAGGAGATTTTAATGCAAGAATTGCAAACCAGCTGGTAATAAAAATAATAGGGTGTGATGGAGAAGGAATCCTGAATGAAAAAGGTAAAACAAAACACTAATCAACTTTGCAACCTGCTATGAATTAAAAATTACAAACAACATTTTCAAACTCAAAGATATACACAAATATACATGGGCCTCCCGAGGAATAAAATTAATCATTGATTATATTTTAGTAAATTCCAAATTAACATCTCTTGTAACTGATACATGAGTTTACAGAAGCTTTAACATTCTCAGATCACTTCACGGTAGTGCACATAAATATTCCTGCCAAATGGATTAAAAAGTATACAAATCATAAAAGCATGAAAAGAAACTTTCTCAAAATCTCAAAGCAAGACAGTATGTAGAAATTAAACGGCAAATGTTTATTGGATTATTTGGATCGTAGAGCATTCAGCATTACGTAAATGAAGAATGAGAAAACTTTAAAAAACAGTGTGAACAAAAACTGCTAATGAACTACTAAGTAAAAGATTCAGGATGATAATAAAAAAGTTAAAAATTTGGAATGATGAAATAAAAACATTAATCAAAGAAAAGAAGAAATATGATTTACAATATAGTCACAATCTGACCTTGACAAAATAGCTTACAAGCAATAATGTGCTGTAGTAAAAGGGGAAGTGAGAAAATTAAATAGGGAAAGTTGGGGCAGATATATTAATGGAATAGAACTTAATATGCATGGTGTTCAAAATTGAGCATATACATTTTTTAAATATTTAAATGCTGAAGAAAAAGACACTGCTCAAAAATTGGATTCAGAGAGCTGGAGGAAGTAATCCACACTTTTAACCCTTCTCTGTGCAAGGTACTTGTGTAACATGATGTAGGCTTCCGCGGCCAGAGTCATGATCTGGGCTGTCCAGGTGACGCCGCGTCGATGGCTGAGGTGCCGACGTTTCGACCGACATATGGCGGTCCTCTTTAGGGCTGTACTGCGCAAGGATGATGGGCGCTCTGGTTTGTATAGAGGTGGGCTAGGTGATAGGCCGCGGTGACGGCCAATCGGGCGCGACTGGGTGGAGGGTGAAAGGAGGCGGGGGACGGACGGGCGGGAGCGGTCCATGCTCGGACGGCATGGTGCGGTCGGGAAGCTCATGGATCGGACGGCCTGGTGCCTTATGGATCGGAAGGCGTGGTACGGTCCGGACGGGCGGCCTCCCGCGACCGCGCACTTCGCAATGGTGCAAGTCACGAATCGTGGAGACGTAATCCCGTGTCCCCGTTGATGTTCTGGGAATGTTTTGCAATTTCTAATGCTTCCTTAATCCGTCAAGGCCACCACCTATCTTCTCTGGCGAGCACCTTGGTCTTATCGAAGAGGAAATCATGGCCGGTTTCCCATGCGTGGAGAGCTACAGCGGAGCGATGTACCTTCTTTAAATTTAAAGTCCCGAATGGGCACGCGTAGTCTGTGTATGGTTCTTCCTGTCTCCCCTATGTAAGTGTGACCGCAGCTGCATGGGATGGAATATACTCCGGCGGCTTGGAGCGCATCAATGTTTGGCTGAGCTTTTGGTGTGCCTTGAAAACTGTCTTGATCTGGAAACGTCTCAGGAGTTTGCCTATTCAGTCCGTGACGCCATGTATATAAGGTAGTGTGGCAATTCGCCTATTTTCGGTCTCGTGGGGATACCTCGGTGTTGGGGGGTCGTGAGTAAGTTTCTGAACCATGTTGATAGTGAATTTGCCGTACCCATTCGCGGCGAAGGTCGTTTCTAGAACTTTACGTTCAGCGGGGAGACTGTCTTGGTCGCAGATTCTTGTTGCGCGGATGGCCAGGGTTTTCAGGATGCCATTCTTCGTCGTTAGGTGTTGGTGCGAATCGGCGTGAAGATAGGGTGGGTTTTCTGTAAACTGCGTGTCCTAGGGTGCCGTCATTTCTCCTACTAACCATGACGTCGAGGAAAGGTAGCTGACCGTTCTTCTATGTCTCCATGGTGAATTTTATTTTGGGGTGAGCACTGTTTACCTGGTTCAAGAATTCCTGTAGAGAATCTCGTCCGTGGGGCCATATCACGAAGGTGTCGTCGACGTATCTTACCCACATTGTAGGTTTGAGGCGAGCGTTGTTTAGAACCACGGTTTCAAATGCTTCCATGAAGAGATTGGCGGTAATCGGTGACAAGGGTGAGTCCATAGCCGACCCTCCACCTGGGCGTAAAACTTCCTCCGAAATTGAAAGAAGGTAGACGTCAAGCAAAATTGCGCGAGGTCGGCCCATTCTGTAGGGAGCCCCCGTGCCTCCAATTTTCTTCTGATACTATCTGCTGCCTCTTCGATCGGGACCATGGTGAAAAGCGACGTAACAACAAAGCTGACAAGGATGTCTGAGCTCTCCTGGCGCCTGATTTAGCAGCTCAATGAAATGGCAAAAATTCCGGGCATCCGACGCGATGTCATCGGTCAACGGGCGGAGCTTGTCTGCGATATAACGGGCCAGTGGCTGTGTGGGTGAATGTACAGCACTCACAATGGGGCGTAGAGGTACTTCTGCCTTGTGTACTTTGGGCAGACCGTAGAAGCGCGGTGTAGCACTGTTGCTCTGTTTTAACTTAGGTTTTATTTCTGGTTCAATGCTGGATGAATTGTTGACCCTAGCCGCGACTTCTCCCCGAAGTTTCCGTAAGGGGTTCTGCCGGAAAGATGTGTAGACCTCGTCCTCGAGCAAAGTTTCCACTTTGTTGTTGTATTCTTCCTGACGCATGATGACAGTCGCGTTTTTTTTTGTCTGCTGGAAGAATCACTATATTGTTGCGTTGGCGTAAGGTGCGTACGGCAAGCTGCTCTTCTCGGGATAGGTTGCTCCTGGGGGGCTTAGCCCGGGTTAGGATACGGGCAGCTTCTCTCCTGATGTGGTCAGCATCGTCGTTAAGTAGAGAGATAATGGCGCACTCAATTCCAGCGGTGATGTCAGATGTGGGGATCCGTGTAGGTACGGTGGCATAGGTACATGTTCTCTCCGGCAGAACCCCTTACGGAAACTTAGGGGAGAAGTCGCGGCTAGGGTCAACAATTCATCCAGCACTGAACCAGAAATAAAACCTTGTACTTGTGTAACATATCTGGACAAGACCACCAGACTGGGCATATCCACCAGACACTGCTCTATTATCAGTGTTTTCCACTATTCTGTTCATGAACTTTTACACACGCATTGTTTTAATTGTTGTAGAATTTCAATATTATGACTGAAAATGAATAATAAATCAAAATAATTCCTTTATTGTCGCAAAAACTTACGAAAAGTGATGGAGTATAATATTTATTTACAAGAACACAATGCACTTTGAGTGAGTTTAAACTTTTCTTCTCTATGAATTCCTGTGCGATTCGTGAGTAAAATGACATTCCCGTGAGTTTTTTGATAAAGTTCGATGAGAGTTCGTACCATTTTGCTACACAAACCTGGAAGCGCCCTTTTCACCGTTTCCCTTCTTGGTATATGAAAAACAATTTAGAGGGTAGTTGGCTCACCACACCATCGTACTATACTTGTTGTCTGGTTTTGTTGGTGCTGTTTGAATGGGCATCTTAAAACATTTGAGTCCCGTCGTTGCTCTAAACATAGGTGGACCATAAAAACCACATTACTTTAAAACGAAATGAATGTTTCCACTACTGATTGTTGACCAAATTTAGTGAAACATCATATGTAGATGCTCTAATTAATAAGAAACAGTCATGAAAGCACGAACACAGAAATATTTTAGTTTACTTTGTATGACACTAAATATAACCCACAGTTTCCAACAGACACTGGTTGCCCGGATAAGGGTTAAAAACAAGAGTTCTCCTGGATGTGCTGGACTAAATATAGAAGTATTGAAATACATGCCTCAAGAGATTAAAAGGCAAAATGGTGATGGAAGGACACTTGTGAAGATGGAATGGGTCATTGGGCTCAATCTATGATGATGACGACGAGGACGATGGTTCTTACCTTTCATGTGTTTATTGAAGAAGACTGGAAACATTATACATTTCATGATCACTAAAATTTCACTGGGAAAAATATAAGAAATATAATATTTAAAGAGGGGTAAAATTACTGGTTGTGAAACACCCATAACAATAATTTCATATTTTTGTTATACTGGAATTCAAAATCAAAGCTATAAAAATTAATGAATAATGATAATGATCACAATGTTTAGTTCATATTTATTGCTGACAATGGCTTAGTAATTAAAAAAAGTTCAAATTAAACTTTTATTTGTAAAATATTGACTAGATTTGAATGATAATGATAATAAATAATAATTATATTAATAATAATAAAGAAGGTAGAAAGGAACTGCATTTCTATATTGAGCATTGCATGGAAAATCAGAAAATAATTATTAGATCAATTAGGTAGGATATTGCATTGTAGGTCAAAATTTTAGAATGTAGTTTCTATCAAACACATTAATCTGGAGATGTATCTATTATTTTGCTGTGCTCTGAAAAATGTAGTATTCAATCATTGTTGTAATCAACAAGTAATTGTGCTATTCATTATTTCAAAATGTAATGTGAAAAAGCACACGCACTGTAATTGTATTTGCATGAGTATTTTGCAAAAAAATATTTCTGAAATCTTTGCAATTGTAGTTTAGTGATAAAATGCTGTAAAATTGTTTTTGGTTGTAAAGTATTTGGAGAAATGTAAGTAAGTTTGGTGCTTAGGAATAATTTACTTCTGACTGTGAAAATATTTTAATCATTCGATAGAAATGTTTATTTTGTGTCATCTGAACAAAGAAAAGTAATAAAAATTGTGTAGTTCAGTGAGGAGAAATGTAGGAGCTGTGTGTAGAATAACAGCCACCTTGTGTTACCTGTGATGAAGCAATTAAGTTATATGCATATTTTTGCCTTAAAACATTTTAAAAAATTTGGGAGATTACAGAACTTGCCAAGATTTATTGTGATATGAAGTTATTACATTTGTACCATTACTTTATGTAAATGGCTTGAAAATTTTTAATTCATATCTTGTAAACATGATATCTGATACAAAAATCACCAATTCAATATAAATTCAATCCCAGATTAAAGTCAATGAAATCAATTCTCTTTAGTGATGATTTTTATAAATAAAGAAAGTTTTAAGCATTACAATAGTGAAAGCATATAATAAACTGGATTTGTATCCTGTAGCTTCTTCACAATACGTTTAATTTTAACATTATTCATTGTAGTACATTGACTAGAGTACATGGGAATGAAAATATTTGCTAACAGGGTAATGTTAGTAATAATTGGCAGTGACTACACTGGGATGTTGCTCATTATTTTGTAGCCTGATCATTGGTATTACTGTGTCCTATAAGAATTTAACTGTGATATCAATGCAGCATTATTCAGAATGCAAAATATGGAGTAGTTCATTAACTACATGGCACCCTCTGAACAGCCAAAAATATTCATTGACATTTATTTGAATTAAGGATTCTACAGACTACCACAGGAAGTTCCACAGTTTAGCAGAATGTCCGCAGTTGAAATTTCGCGTCACGTGTTGGCTCGTGAGCACGTTCGCGGCAAGCAAGCGACGCGGCAGCTTCCAATATCAAAATTGGCAGTATTTAATCCGTGGCGGATTTT
Source organism: Gryllus longicercus (assembly GCA_038098605.1). NCBI lineage: Eukaryota > Metazoa > Arthropoda > Insecta > Orthoptera > Gryllidae > Gryllus > Gryllus longicercus. Next base: position 547,699 of record JAZDUA010000509.1, read on the forward strand.
GTTCCGCGGTCGGACGCGTTTTTTCCGCTGCCGCATGAGTTCTGCTGTGCAAACTTAAGATACAGACTCGTCAGATGTAAATTTTCAGCTCACCAGTGAATTTGATAAAACTGACGATCAGAAAAAATACTTCTAATCATGTGCAGTAATTTAATTAATTTTAAATACCATTAAACTTCAATTTTAAAATTGTTTGTTCTGAAAAATTTGTACATTTTATTAATGAAATTTTTCAAAAGAATTAGATTGAATTATTTACATAATATTAGATATATAATTATAGCAAGTCATTCTTCAGGCTACTTGATTGTTAAATGTCAAATTTTTTGTAATCAGATTCATATCAGTCTCCTGCGTTCAGATTCAAAATTTCATAAAAAAGTCATTAGTCATTCTAGTAAATTATTGGCGTATCTTGTCCTTTGCGGCATCAAGGTGTGAAATTCTCCAATTTTTTCATTTCTGGAGAAAAATCATGGACCCCTTTCCTACGTTTTCTAAAGAGATATTAATAATTTGAGGGAAAATCGTAAAGAAAGAAGGAAAAAGTACCGCACCACATGTGCTCAGGAATCATACTACGAGTAACTTGGCATTTCTATTCCCTGCATGAATACAAGCGAGCACTTCTTCTTTATCGGATGAAAACTGTCACTGAACACTGAGTCATAATTGACTCTCCGGTGTGAATGGACCAGTGAAATCCACTGCCATGTCTAGAAACTTTTGTACCCATTGTGGATCTTCCGTGCCGGCTATGGGAACTTTTATGTCCTGCTGAAATATCACCTGGTTACAAGATTATTGTAGATAATTGCCCATGTTAAAATTATTTTTAATATTTATCATTTTGCAAAACCATGAGTTAGATGAAAATTTTGAATCTGAGTAGCTACATAGTATTTTTTGCGAGTGCATGACAGCGTGGCCACTGTAAGTTAGTTTTCCATGTTGGAGTGTACAGTAAACTCACAATTATCTGCAGTATTGGGAATAAACAAATTCTGCAGATAATCCGAAATACGCCGTAAAAGAAAGAAAATCAACACAAAATGCTTTTAATATGTTTTATTTACACCAAAATGGCTACATATTCACACAATTACATACATGATAAACAATTATTTTATGTATGTACAACTTTCTTTTGTTACTTTTTAAGAAAAAATCAATTAACTATCTTTGTTTTTTCTTGTTGAAGTATTTGTTCTTTATTTGTGACTGAAGTTTCTTAAACAATATGTTTTTATTATAAATACTACTGTAGAAAAAGGGAAATGGGAGAGGCTGGATAGGTCCATGGGGAATCTGGCCACAGATAATTGGATGCTTACTGTATATTCCATTTTAATTAGTTATCAAATATGAAAAAATATGATTTAATTTTTATTACCATGTTGCAAAACTACAATTATTTGCATTTTATAAATTATCACTTGCCAAGAGTCTTGTTAATATTGCCCGAGCAATTTCTTCTCCCAACTTCGTGTTTTTTTCTGAATGCTAATATTTAAGTTGTATGAAAATATTCCCTTAGTATGATGAGATTGCAATATTTAATAAAGATCAAAGACATTTTTGCACTATTCTTTATACTAATGTAATTTGTTTTTTTCTCTAATGCACTCTCATCATTCTCTTGGTATGTTGAGCTGTATTTATAGTTGACAAGTGCAATATTACTGAGATTCATCTCCTTGGATAGAATGATGGTACTTTTTCATGTGCCTATTTGCAATCCAGAAGAATGTTTTATTAAAATTTTTTTGAATAATAATATTTTTTAACAGTTTTATGATAATTCAACTTTATAATCGTTAAAAAATAACTACAAATACTCATGCAAAATGTCAAGATTTTCACATATGTAATTTTTTCTATCATGTAATGATCTTAAAATTTTATTCAAAACTTGATAGATTTGCAAACAAAGGTTGAGAGACTTTTTTAAAAATCTTCTTAAAGGTCTGTAAGGTGAAGTGAGGGATAATAATATAATAGTTATGTAGGTATGTAATTTATTATATTATACATTACATCTTGTTTAAACTTGTCTCGTTTGAGGGCATATTAGTTGGTGACATGGAAATATCTTTTCCAATTTTGATGTGATGATATTCACTCTAAAATCTCTTACATAGGATAGAGTAAATTCCTGAGACTTTGGATAATGATATTAGGTGTTTCATTCTCAAGGCATTAGTGACACCATCTTGGTACTTTGAATTAGCATGAATTGAATTTTTAGAGATCAAGGGAGGCAGGAAAATGGAATTCTTATTGGAATTGCCATTGTAATTTTATTAATTTTCTTGTTGTCTTCCAAATAATCTGGAGGACTGACAAAATCAGAGTACATTCCTCATCAGAGTAGGATTCCTTTTCTCCAAAGTTGTCTAGATCATTAATTAGTCTGTCAAAAAGTTGCTTTGGAATTTAATATATTGTGTTAGAAACTGGTTTAAACTTCTAACAATCGCATGGGAAATTTTAATGTGATAGGTAGCATGGGGTGCTGCTTCACAAAGAATTTAAATTTTACCACATGCATAAAAGTGTCAAAAAAACAATTCACCTACATAGAAGGATAATCGAGACAAATTTGAAGACTAATTTTCAAGAAATTTATTTTATTTAAAAGCCAAATAATATATTTCAAGTGAATTGATGAGTTTTTAATGGAAATTTCATCATGTAAGGCAACTATCCAAACGTAATTTGTTTTATATAATTTCAATTCGAAAACAATCCTTAACAAGTCATAAGATACTCTTCACAAATTATGATTGAGAATATTTTACCATAAAAATGCAGAGAAGTGTTATGTGGAGTGTCTAGCACATCCCAACTACAGCTTCACTTTCCAGAAAAATTGGTGCAGGCAAATTTGATCTTGCTTCAACAAAGAAGTGATCAAAATACCTTCCTGGAAAGGTATATGAAAATGTAACCACCTAAGCAACTTCAGAAATATGGTATTTATTCAGCAGGGGCTTGTATGACTTGTTAATAGTTAAGTGTGTTACGAACTGTGGGCTCTTCTAAACACCTGAACAAACCCCCAATTCATTTGAGGGATAGGAACATTTGGAGGGAAAATATATAAAATTCGACCTGATGTTGTTTTGTGGTCGTAAATTTGAATCAGAAAATAAATATTGCAATGGCTTCTTCCTACTCTAAATTTGAAATAATTTTCAGGTTTTTGCAAAAGTGTTAAAATTATTTTGTTCCTGACTGTTCCTTTTAGTCTGGTAAATTTTAGTTTTAAAATTGTAATATAGTGTTAAACAGTGTCAAGTGGGAAAGTTTTTTGGATAATTCAAGACTCCTTTGTTGACAAAAATCACAAGGTTATTGCTTTTCTCACAATGTGAACCAATGCATTTGTAAAAATAAGTTTTTGAAGTTTCTTGATTTTTGCTTACATGGGAGTAGCTTAGAATGGATAGCAAGTTCTGCCTATCTCTGCCCAAGACATTAAATTGCTATTGATAAAAACATGGAATCAGGTTGCAGAAGTGTATTGTGTAAGAATTCTAGAATACTACTATGATATTCTGCCTTCTTGCATGGGAAACTATCATTCTTTTGAAGAGAAGTGAATTCTTGTTTTGCTGAACGTAACAATTTTTAAATTCCATGCCCGTTTATTCTCTATCACATTTTTGTTGTGTTACTTTTGTTTTATTTAGAGTTGGTCATAATCTAGACATAAACAAATAAGTGACTTATTGTCAATATGCATTATGCAGTCAAACTGTGAAAGTACCATCTAATTGGAATGAATTTTGAACTAAATCACAGTCCAGCACTTACAGTCTATGAAATTCATCTCATTGTGTAGTAAATTCCTTCATTATATAAAAGAAGTTTAAATAGGAAGAAATTGTTTTGTTATCTATAAAAAGAAAAATGTATTTTTCTGTGAATATCATAAAGAGCTATGAATGAATTTGAGATGAGAGGTGTCATCCAAGAAGTAATGAATCTGAGCTGAATTGCACTATTATGTTCATATTAGTACATCTGTTTGCATGAGATAAGAAAATATTGTTGTTACATTTCAATAAATTGTACGATTTTATTCCTACAGGCCTTGAGTAGTATGTCTGTGGCTGCTCCGCCTCCTGGAGACCGTGGACTTCAAGACCCTGAGCAAGTGAGGCGTGAAAGTATAAGTGCAGCTTCTGTTGGGATGCCTTCTTCAGTTCCTAGTCCTGCTTTGTATGGTCAGCACATGCGAAGCCCAATTAGTAGACGTGATTCTGTTGTGTCCCAAGTTGAGGCAGCAGGAGTAAGTGCACTGCCTCCACAACTGCAACATTTGCAGCAACAAAAACAATTACAGTTGCAACAACAGCAACAGCAGTTACAAATGCACTACCAGCAGCAACTTCAACATCAACAGCAGCATCAGCAGCCACAGCAACAGCAGCAGCTATCATATCAGCAAACACAGCAATTACAACTACAACAGCAGCATCAACAACAGCAACAATTACAAGGTCAACAACTTCAGTCTCATCAACAGCCAGGTTTCCCTCAGCATGTTCAACTTCCTCCAAGCACTGGCTTTAATCCTTTCATATATGGCAATGATGTTGATTCAGTTGATGTAGCAACAAGAGTGGCAATGGTATGTTTTCCTCCTGTGTATTTTTCAATGATAATAAATATTTTTGATATATTGTGTGTGCTATATAATCGTTTTGTTGTTTATAGGTGAGGTTTTTCAATTCCCAGAACCTTCTGGCAAACTTTACTGAGCATACACGAACTTTGAGGCTCTACCCACGGCCTGTTGTAGCATTTCAAATTAATAGTTTTCTGCGGTCACGGCCTCGAACTTCTCATTTTCTGAATCGTTTTGCTCGAACACAGGTAAATGTTTATTAGTAACTAATGAAAATAAAATCTAATGTTTTGACCTTTTTCTAATACACGTGGTATTTAATCATCATGTGTACATCATGCTTATATGTTTATGTAAGTTCTCTTAATAATTTGTGATCTTATTAAATGATGGAACATATCTTGATATAATGTTTTGAAAATGTTGAACATAATAATATTATAATTCAAGACAGTAATAATAATAATATTAATAATAATAATTATATTAATAATAATATTAATATTAATAATAATAATAATAATAATAATAATAATAATAATAATAATAATAATAATAATAATAATAATAATAATAATAATAATAATAATAATAATAATAATAATAATAATAATAATAATAATAATAATAATATTAATAATAGTAACGCTCTAAGGGTAATGACCACTTATTTATATTGCAGGCGGTGGAATTTCTTGCTGAGTGGTCATTGACCCCAAGTAATGTTGCCTTTTTGAGAGTGCACACTGGTGTATTTGATCCTACTTTGATAGGCGATAAACCCAAATGGTATGCTCACACTTTAGATCCTATTCGCTTCATAGTATGGGATGAGGGAAGCTCTTTGAATGGAGCTCTTCGATCTCTTAAACAACAAGAACAGCCCACAGGTCAGTAAGATGTTGTAGACTGTATTTTTTAAAAGAGTAAGATGTGTAAATGTAGCATTTTACTGAAATAATCAGAGTTATTGCTTCTTGAATTCCCTAGACTTACTCTGTTTTGTTTAGATGAAAGTGGGTCTGATTCTGAAGGAGCTGAAAGTACAAGTTCTTCGTACTCATCTTTGAGTGATTTTGTGTCTGAAATGGTGTCTTCCGACCTTTCTCCAAGTATGTATAAATTAGTTTCAGCAATGTAGCTTTGACTTTTGAATTCTGAATTCTACATTATATTGTCAATTTTTGTAGGTTTTCAACCTGCAACACCACATCAAGAAAGAAGTGAATTTTTCTCTCAAACTATTCCTCCCACACACATGTCTTTGTCTAGTGGCCTTGATCCTCGGACTGTGTACCATCCACCATCTGCACTCCAACTTCCTGGAACAGTACTAGATGAACAAGCCGTAACAAGTCGTCCTGATTCCCCTCATTCAACGTCATCAAGCCACAGTGACCTCAGTTCACCTAGCTTTAACAGAGACTCTGAAATGGAGTTTGCAACAAGACTGCAGGGAGAAAATGTTGAAACTCTGAAGACTGATGTAGTGGTATGTTGAGTAAATCTTGATTTGTTTGTGTGTGTTGTGAGAGCATGTTTTTTTACAGCACTTGTATTTTTGAAGTAGTAGTGTAGTCAAAAGTTTTCTGCACCTTAACTCGTAATATCCTCTGGCATCAGGATAAAGAAGAGGTGTTGAGTCCTGGAGGGGAATCAGATTCTAATTCTACTACAACCACACCTAAGACAATTATAAGTAATCAATCCTCACTTCCACACCACTCTCCTACCCCAAGTTTGGGGAGTGAGACATCTTTGGGAGGATCAGACAGGGACCGGCCTGGGACACCTAAGTCTCGACTAGTTCGATCTGCCACTCCTGTAAGTCTGTTAGGTTTTTCAGTTGCATGCCACTGATGGACTTTATATGGTGTGAATTATTTGCACATTTTTGAATTTGTCCATTCACATTAATATCTTATTTGTGTGACTGTTATATAATTTAAAATTTGAGTAATATGAATATCATCTGTTATCACTTTCCTGCATAAAAAGTGTAACTTTTTGCAAAATGCATAACTTCATTGATTTCAGTGCTCCAAACAACTTCAATATCCTGGAACTGTCAGCACCTTAACTATTCCAGTCTGCAGCCTTGATTTTGTCCTTTGGTAAAATCCATCTCTTCCTGGTGTGCAGGTACCACCCCCCAGCCCTGGTCCACAGAGACAACCAAGTATTGGTAATGTATTGGCGCGGACATCTAGCTTTGGCTCACCTGGTTCTGGCGGTGGAGTAACACGACAAGGGAGTCAGACATCCTTATTTGAGCAGTTTGCAAGCTCAGCGAAAGAACTGGTTCGAGAGACTACAAGGCAGAGCAGTCAGGATGGACTTTTGGCTCAAATGGACAAGGTATGGATCGTTTTCTTTTTATATTTCAGTTTCAAAGTAAAACGATACATTCCTGGAAAAGTTAATGTTCTGATATTTGGAATTACTGTTACAAACAATATTTTAGAGTAATGTTATTATGCTGATCTAGGGTCATCAAAATAGTAAGGTACATACAACTGTACATTAAAATCACTATTTTAATTGTTAGTTTTTATTTATTTATAATTATGAGATTTAATCATCTTTCACAGGTTTGTATATTTGGTGTATGGAACGATGTTCCTTTATGTTCCGTTTGATTGGCCCTTTCTTTTTCTTTCTTTCTCCTACAGAAAGGTTTTAGCATTTACTCTATAATGAAAGAATGAAAGAACAGGGTTTATTCTGGATGTGTAGTTTCAAATCAGGAAGTGGAGATGACAGTAGCAAAAAATTGAGTTATGAATCTAACTTAATGAATTATGCTAATAAAATCTCATTCTGTAAAATGTCCATCTGTGTTAAAATTTTGAATTTATATATATATATATATATATATATATATATATATATATATATATATATATATATATATATATATATATATATAAATTGTGTGTGTGTGTGTGTGTGCGCGCGCGCGGTTGCGGAGTCCTGTTTAAAATGGCCATAATTACGCTCATTGTTTGTAAACATTTGAAAAAAATGCTCCAGGATACGATGCACATGGCGGTTTGACACATTTTACGTATGTGTCATACACACTTTTTGTTCGAGAGTGAACTTGGAACGTGTACCATCACAAACCGACTATTCAGCCAGACTGGAAAGCGTGCCTGGGCGAGACCTCGGGCAACGTTCTCAGGGGAGTTCTACGCACCGTTCTCGGGCGAGTGAGGACCGGTCGGCCGAGCAAAATATTTCACGATCGCGGAACACTAATAAAATAGTCGCACTGTACAAGCTGAATGGTTGTTAAAAGGTTTGGCTTGTTTGTTGAATTTTTTTGTTGCGAGTTGGTTTCGCAAGTGGTGTTAATTATAGCGAATGCGAATATTTCAGTTTCTGTGATATGAAGTCGTGAGAAACATCCTACGCCGGTGTTGGTAGATTGCGGCAACCATTACAGCTTCATACACGCGCGCTGTGCGGGTTGCATATTAGTCGACTAACTGCTATGCAATGGACCGGTACCCGTTGATTCGAGCAGCGGTTGCCGGGCCATTCCTCGTAACCGTGGACACGCGAGTACGAAACGTCACCACCCACCCCAACGAACGGATGGGAGAGCAGAAGCTAAATGGCTATTATTTTACTGCTCATTTCCTGTTTCGCGACAATTGTAGAGTAGAGTACCTTCCTTCAGAATTAAAATGAAGCCTTTTGTCACGTGTTAGAGATTTGTGCAGATTTCTCAAGTCTAAAGACGCCTCTGAGTTTAATTTTTCACCTAGTGGTGCTAACCAAGCACATTATTTCTTGCATTATTTGAAACAGCTCCGCAATATGATACTACCGCATGAACATGCAAAGTGTATCCAACCGGCAAACATTTTTCTCCGCACCGAAACTCGAACTCGGGTTCATAGACTTAACTTGACATGCATTCACCGCTACACCACGCAGTCGCTCTGTATTCACTTTTGCTGACTCTGAGAAAAAAAATTGGTATCTCCCATCATTTCTAACATGCAAATTTAGTAAATTTAGAGTTGAACGAAAAAGAGAACTGCCTCATTTTTTAGCGTTCCTTGCTATAGAAAAACATTTGAAGAAAAAATGTGAGCCGTTTTTCAGAAAATGTTTCTTTGTATAAATACAAGGTGGTTCAAATATGACCGGGACTGATTTTTTTTACGAAATACTTTATTAGCAAAAATTTATTTGTACATGTCATTCTTCAAAGTACTCCCCTCCAGATTCTATACATTTTTTCCAACGTCCTGGGAGCATCCTAATGCCCTTTTCATAAAAGTCTTTTGGTTGTCGGCATATCCACTCCCGAACACTGTGGATGACTGCGTCATTATCAGCAAATCGCATGCCTTGCAAATGTGATTTAAGCTGTCCAAAGAGGTAAAAATCACTTGGGGCCAAATCTGGACTGTACGGCGGATGTGGTAGAAGGTCCCACTTCAATTTGCTGATGGTTGCCATGATTGTTTTAGCAGTATGAGGCCGTGCATTGTCTTGAAGGAATGCTACCCGTTTCCCACCTCTCTTCCGTTTGGATCGGATCTTTTCTTTGATTCCTGTTTCCAAAAGTGCTGAATAATAAGCTGCATTGATGGTGTTAGCTTCTGTAAGAAAGTCTACATGGATAACACCCATCCAGTCCCAAAAAATGTTGCCATCACTTTTCCCGCCGAACGGATCTTCCGCGCTCTCTTAGGTTTTGGAGAAGAGGCGTGTCGCCATTCACGTGATGCCTGCTGGGACTCAGGAATAAAATAGTGAACCCACGTTTCATCAGTGGTTACAATGGACTTCAAAAATGCATCTCCTTCATTTTCAAACCGCATTAGAAGAACACTGGCAGCTTGCATGCGCATCAATTTGTTCTCGTCCGTCAAAGTGCGTGGAACCCACCTAGCATTCACTTTTCTATATTTTAGGTGTTTTTTTATCATGTCTTCTACACTACCCACACTGATGCCAATTACTGATGCAACTTCTTTGATAGTGATGCGCCTGTTCTCACAAATAACCGCATTAACACGATCAATGTTTGTTGGGGTTATGGATGTTCGCGGCCGACGATTATGAGGTTCATTCTCAACGCGCTCTCGTCCCTCTCTGAAACACTTACACCATTCAAACACACGGGTCCGTGAGAGGCACTCTTCCCTGTACTGTTTTTTGAGTCTCTGCAAAATTTCCGACGGTTGAACGTTTTCTCCAACGAGAAATTTGATGATAATGCGTTGTTCCACGCACCGCGGCACCTTTTGTTCACTCATCGTTCTAGCAAGACCCAGACGCGACTGAACAGGTTCTAACCTGCAAAGGAGGGAGGTGGGGGGTTGTGGCTAGATTCTCTCCAGGCGGCGCAGTTAATGCGTATGTCGGGGTATTTGAAAAAAAATCAGTCCCGGTCATATTTGAACCACCTTGTAGCATTAACTTCAAGCAGAAATTATATGAAAACTTCACGAAAAAATGTACATAGCCTTTTTTAAAGATCTAAAGTTTTAAATCAGATTTAATTTAAGACAAAATTCTCTATCTTCAATATTATATTTATGCAATATTCATTTTTTTTTCAATTTTCGAAAATAGAGTGTTTGCTGAAAATGCGACCTGTACTGATTTTTTACCGTTTTTTGATACATATGAGAAGAAATTTTTAAGAAAAATATCAGGGCCGATTTGATAATATAATTGTTTAAAAATTGCCAACATTCCACACAAAATTATGCGAAAGCAACTCATATTACGAAAACATTTACACGACTTTATTTCAAGGTCCGTCTTTAAAGAACAACAAAGAAATTTAAAAACAAATCCTTATCTTCAATACAGTAGTTGTAGGAAGATCCCGAAAAAAAAATTCAAAATTTTTGACAAATCAGTCATTTCAAAGAAAATGAGATCTGCACTATTCTTTAAGCTTCCTTTACGCTATCCGAGTACAAAATATTAATTTGGTGCCTTATTTGGAAAACTTCGAAAATATTTATGAGGCTTCATGTCATGTACCCCCCATTCAAAAAAACCTGCTTCCAACTCACAGAGCCTCGAGTTGGTTTAGATAGATCGCGGAATATCGCATTTGGAGATAATCATCTCAGCGATTTAGGCATTAGTGTTGACAACAGACAGACTGAAGGTATTACAGGAGGTATAACTAGTGTGAATAGAGTCTTTTTAATATCTCGCCTTTTTTAAGAAGAGAAAGTATTGTAATCATGCATTGAAATCGGCGATTTTTTTTACAGAAATACTCTTATTGTGGGTGTTCGACCCTGCTAACGAAATAGTGAATAAATCTCGTTTCTATTTTGTCCGTCCGTCCTTCCGTCTGTCCTTCCGTCTGTCCTTCCGTCTGTCCTTCCGTCTGTCCTTCCGTCTGTCCTTCCGTCTATCCTTCCGTCTGTCCTTCCGTCTGTCCTTCCGTCTGTCCTTCCGTCTGTCCTTCCGTCTGTCCTTCCGTCTGCCCGTCCGTCTGCCCGTCCGTCCGTCCGTCCGTCCGTCCGTCCGTCCGTCCGTCCGTCCGTCCGTCCGTCCGTCCGTCCGTCTGTCGGCCCGTCTGTCTGTAAACAGCTGTAATTTTTCACTGCAGTTTGATCTAATTACTTTAAAAAAGGGTGGCAAATCTAATTTTCATTGAACTTTATGAATTTTCGGAAATTGTGTTTTGGAAATAATGGGAGAGACCACTAGCTTTTGAGTGTCATCACAAGTAAGTGTGGCTGAGCAACTGCGTGTGGTAGCAGTAAAGGCAAGTTCATTTGATGGTCCTGAGTTCATGTGTTGGCATGGAGATACTTTTTTTTCTGTTTGGAAACACCTTTAAGGTTCATTTAGTAGCATAATATTATGGAGCTGTTAAAAATAATGCAAGACAGCATGTGCTGTTGTAACTCCACTAGTTTGTGAATCTATTGTCTTATATGGGTTAAAGATCATATATAACCTGTCCAAAAATCTGCTTTTTCTCATATGATTATTTTTTTATCTGTTCTCTGAATGTGAAAAAGGGGTTGCAACACTAGTGCTTACATATTTTAATATGCCTATTTTTTGAAGACCTATTCAGTGTGTTGCAGTTATGAGCTACTTCTGTATATTTTTACTTTTCTCATAAGAAGGCTTTAGAACTAGGGTCACTTAACATGGGAACTAGGACTTAAGAGGTCAAGGTTTTCGTGTGTTGGTATTGACTATTACTGAAGAGTTTTGCTATCTTTATGCAAATGCTTTTCTGGTTTATTCTTGACTCCATCGGGTTAATACTTTTCTCTTTGCTTTCTCAAACATTCATGTATTACTTGACTAAATGGAGGTGCCGGTCATACTTTATCATGTGAGATAAATGTGTTCTGGTAGAAGCTCTATGTGATCAGGAGCAACAGCTCAGATAACAAAAATGGAAGGACATCTTATTTCTTGGGTAATAGTCATGTTTGCAACAATGCACATAATGATGATGAGGGTTACTGTGGTTTTCTGGAGTTTTTAATGAGGCATTTTAAATTTTATATTCAGCATTTAACACAGGTGGACATTCAACGTAGTAACTGCCGGTATGTTAAATTTCCCATAGCAAGGTAATACCAAAATTATTTCTGACTGCAACATCATTGTACCTGTTTCCCTGTTGTATTTATGCATTTATTGTTAACGCTTTGGTAATTCACTGGTTCATGTCATTGTTCAAATGTATGCATTTTGTTGTGTGCTGTTTTTATTTTTTATTTAACTTGGAAAAAAGGAAAGAGCTTTAATCTATTGTTGTTAAGATTGTGTTGTATTGATGTCTGCATATTTTGTGTTTTGGATGTATATTATTTCTGTCTCTTCCTCCTTTTTGTGAAGTTGAAACTACATGCTAAAGAAAGAATTACGGAAGCTGCACATGAGGATAGCAGTTTATTCGCACCTTTAGAGCAGGTACTATTTCCATTTGCTCAAATTTTTCATTGAGCATGCTGGCATGGCCACTTTAATATGTTACAAAGTACTTTCACAATTAAATTACAATTATGCTAATTAATTTTGCATCTATGAATCATGTATAGTTCAAAAAGTACAGACAATGCAAATATTTATTCAATAATGGTGGTAAGTCTGATTAGAAATTATGTTTCACAAATTATGTAGAAACTGTGTGATGTTCTTTCTTTTTTGGAACTTATTTTTCTACTTTATCTGGAAATAGACATAATTAATTTAGGAAAATGTGCTCACCGTAAGGGTAATTTTAATGATAGAGCATACAACATACTTCCAGAAGGACAAATGGCCGGAAGGCTTTTCTCATATTTTTATATTTTTTCTTCTCTGGCAGAGCAAGTGATTGTTTTTATTCTCTGGGCAAACAGTAAAGTTGGGAAGATTGTAAAAGATAGTCCTTTGTTGTAGTCTGAGAATTAGTCTAACGTTAATTAAAATCATTGTTCATGAAGGATCCAAAATTGTTCGTAGTGTTTGAACAGTATGTAAAGCAATACTTATTTAATCATTTTACCAAGATGAAGTACATTTTTATCAAAACTTAGTTTCTTTAGCAATAAATCTATGCCCATATTCCTTGTTTGTTTTATAATTGAGATGTGTGTCTGTTTAGGAAGACAGAGGTCTCTTATGTTCTAACATGAATTTATGTATTATACTAATTATGATTTTGTCTGCATTGTTTGAAAGATTTTCTGCCAATTCATGTATGCTTCATTTGTAACACTGTTTTCTGGTGTGAAGTGGCAGCACAGCTTTTACATGCCCTATACAGTTATTTAAATCACTTTATTCGTTTGTTGAACACTTTATAAAGTGATTTAAATATAATTTTATTTGAGCTTTCCCTCTTTCTGTTTTTTCTTCTATCTTCCCTCTTTTGATTGCTTTAAATTTTTCTCTCCTTATGTCTGTCCTATTTGAGAACCTGAATCCACATTCAAATGAACATAAAACAACAAGAATAAATGTTTTGTAGTAATTAATTACTTTTGTTTATGTGTGTGTGTAAGGTTTGTTTATTGTTTGCTTCATTGAAAGGGAAGGTTTTTGATTGAAATTCATCTCAACCCTTTCACATTCTAGTTTTTACAATTTAAGAAACTTCACACCAGCTCCTTTGCACTCAATATTATTAAGAAGAAAAAAATAAAATAAAATAATTAGTCTTTTTTCCACTAGCTTATTTCAAATGCTTTCTTAAAGCTACTCTTAGTTGTAGATCTTCTTATATATTTTAGTTTTTTCTGGCATATTCAGGTAACTCTTGATTTACAATTAAGTTACATTCCTGACATGCATTTGTAAATGAACAATGAAGTAAACACATTGAAATAGTTCCAATTCTTTCTTGAACCAAGGCTAAAGATATGTAACTAATGTACAGGCAAAACCTTATGTGTGTATGTATATATATATATATATATATATATATATATATATATATATATATATATATATATATATATATATAATGTAAATAAAAACAAAATGCTAGGAATTTGTAAGTATAATGTCATAAAGCTTGGAGTGTGTTAAAGCAAAAATATCTAAAACAAACATTTGTAAAACGAGAGTTACCTTCACAATTGCATTGGAATGAGGTTCTTAGAAAGTGATGTAAACATGTACCAAATATTTGTTTTCACAATATTCCTTCTGGCTTCAAACCTATCTTTTCATTGATATGGAAGTAATTATGGTATCTAGAATAGTACTTATCAATAATACTGTAGCAAGTACTTATTTATTTCAGCTTGTTAAATTTGTAATAATATTCTTCTAAAATTATGTTGTCATTTTTTTGGTAGAAAACTAATAATCTTTCTTTCAATGCTTTTAAATTTAAAACAGTAGCTGCTAATGTAATTCTTTATGTACAATATCATAGGTGCATATAAACAATTGTCTGTGATGATAGCCTAGTGACTCTTTGGTACATATAAAGGAATAACGTTGCTTAAATATGTATTAAATTTTTTTGGAAATCTCATTTTTTCACTAAACTTCACATTTTTTTCTTGTGCATTGAAGAGATGACTAGTTTCAATCATGAAAGAATAGGAAAACTTTTTTCTTCAGTGTGTTGCATGTACCGTATAATCTCAATTGTAAGATTAGTTTTAAGGCTTATTTCCCCATAATTAATAATGAGATTTAACAAAATAATTGACAGTGAGCTATTTTTATTTGCATATTCTATTTTTATTGTTCCAAGCAGAGAAAGTCTATTATTTTCTTTTAAGAAGCAAGTGGAAAGAGAATTTTCATCATCAGATTTTAGAATCTACTAAGTGTATTCTGGCATGCACAATTCTCATTCACACTTTCCTGTTTGTGAATATCAAGCACATGCCAATTAATTTTCAAACTTGATTCTAGCTTATATATTTAAAACTATGTGTAACTATTTGTATCACTTCCAAAGTTCTCTAAGTTTGATAAATCACAGGAAATAGTATGGCAATTTTAAATTTTCCCTTATCAGAACGAGTCTTCTCTAGTGGCAGTAAAGCTCTCTATTTTCAGGACAGTAACTTTGTTAGTATTATCGTTACTTAAACTAACTGTGGAATGCTTGTGTAATGTTTTGAACTACCTCTCTTGAAAATATTTCAGTCAAACATATTCAGAGGATAGTGTAATGAAAGGAAGATTTGGACATTGCTCTGTTGTTAAAATATGGCTAATATCCCAATTATTGAATGTTAAACTTAAATTTCATCACAAAATTGTAAATTAATATTATGAGGTCTTATTCTCTCTGGCTTTTCTTTAAATTTGTGGAACTTTATACAATCAAAATTTTAAAAATTGTTTAGAGACTATTAGATTAATCTCTGATAAATTTTCTGTAATTTTAATTGTCTTTCCTTGAAGAAAAAAGGTGAATTATCCTTTGGGAAGCACCATGCATTTAATCAACATTGTGAAAAAAATAATTTTTGATAGTTATAAATCTGTTGGGATATGTGATAAAGATTAGTTTTGGCATGCCAGGTACATGTGTTGGTACTAGATTTTGTTAGCTCTAAGATGTTTCGGTTATATTGATAGATAGATTTATTTTCAAAATGAAGTTTGAGAGAAAAGGACTTGGAATGTTCCTGGTTGCAATTCGATCATAATGACTTCTATTTGTTTCAATTGTGTTTTTAGAAAGTTCTTTTAATATGTCAAAAGTATCTCCCCAGAATTACTACTGTTTTATGTTGGTACATCTATTGTTCAAAGCATCAAACCAAAACCATAAAAACGCATTTCAATAGTGAGATCAAAACCATTATTTTTTTTCGTTACATATAATGTTGGGTTCATAATCAAATGAAATGATCTGTTCTGAAAGTTCTTTATAATTTTGTGCTACTTGTTAAGCTAGTTTCATTTTTCAAGAAGTCTCTCAGATGCCTCCGGCAGAAAAAGAATTGGTTCTTTTTAACTCTTTAAAATCATGCTCAAGAATTTCTGTAGAACCTAAAGGATAGAGAGTAGGTTTATATTTTTGCATAAATTGTTGGCTGATACATTGAAAAAAGAGTGATAATTATTTATGCTGGATTCCCTTCCTATAAATAATATTAACTGCATTTATTTATATAACAGTGGTCATTGTAACTCAAATAAACAATTAAATGCCTAAGTATTTGTTCTAAAATCCGCTTCAGATGGTGCACACTTTGTCTTAGAGAGTGGTCATTATGTAAAGCAAATAAGATATTTTTATGGATTAAATTGTGAACTGAATCAGGTTCAGAATAAAATTACTTTTAATAAAAAACAGAAAACAATTTGGAAACATTTTAAAACTGAAATAATATGCAGTAAAACTTGCTCAATGTAGAATGTGTATAATGTGGAAAGCTGTGTAATGTGAATATAAATCACAGTCCAGGCAGACATAAACTCTACAGTAAGACATTGCATAATGCAGAATAAAGTCTGTATGGAAAAAAGATATTGGTCCCATAAGATTCTGCATTGAGTAAGTTTTACTGTATTATCAAAAACCGAAAACAAATCTGAAATATTTTATTAACTGAAACCAGAACATAATCTTAAATGGTTAATGTCTTGGTACTGTTATACAATTAGAGCGCTTCTTTTGGTCAATTTGAGATACAAGTGATTTGGAAAGACTATTGATGCGTGAGTGATGAAATTAGTTTGCAAATGCTTCAAAAAGCAATGCTTGAGGATTTTATTAAATTTAGAATTATCTTGTCTAGTAATGTCTGAATTATTTTACAAGATTTAAATCTGATGGAATTAAATTCAAGGGAAATATACAGTCTAGTATGGGCAGAGTGTTTCTACAAACATGTTCGTCTAAGTGCATCAGTTTTAAAATTTGGAATTCGTAATTAAGGAATATTGAATCGTGGAAGTCTATACAAATTATGTTTCTGCAGAGGCAGCAGCTATTCATTGTAGAACCTTTTTTGTGAAAGGAAGAGAACATATTTATCCCTTTTCTCTTTCTATTACGTATTGTGTAAGACATACTGAAGGAAAAGATCAATACTCTTTTCTCTTCAAGACCTTGTAGTGGACGAAATGCTAATTGCAATTGCTTATCAATAGTGGCATGATGCATGTATATGAAGACTCTGCACAGGAAGAAAAGTCTGCCTTTGCAATTAAAAGAAATCTCAAAAATAACATTTAACTTGCTATTCACTTGCAAATCAGTATGAAATGAATGAAGACATGATTTTTGGTAGGAAGTAACCACTGCAGGGCATTATAAAATAAAATAAGTAGATAATAATAGTAGTGACACTTGCATAAACATTATTGGAAGTTTTTATTATTGATTTCAGTAAGTCAGTCTCAAAATATAGAATACGGCAAAAGTTTCATCTGCCTGATTTACAGGCCTGTTTGGTGTGAAATTAGTTATATAAATTTTGTGTTTTTTTAACATTGAGGAGATAATAAAAAATTCATATGAAATAAAATTTACAATATTCAAAAAACTATTTGTGGACCCAAGGTGGCAGATTTTTTTGTTTATCTTAATTTATACATCACATTCCTTAACTTGTAATCATCACATCTGTAGTAACCATTATATGCACACTTACAAATCAGCTGATAATCTTTCAAGTAATCTCAATAGTTCATTTCGTTTATTTTTAAATGTGTCATCTATTGTTTTAGCTTACTATACAAGCAAAAAAAGCTGCTGAAGAAGCATCCAAGTCAATGCATGAAGCCTCAAAAACTGCTTTAGAAGCTAGCAAAACAGCAGCAGGTGTGAGCAAAAACACATTTGAAGATTTAACTTATGTGGGCAAGAGCACATTTGGAGATTTAACAAAGAGTGCCAAGGAAGTGGCTACAAAGAAAGGTCTATTGAAGGTAAAAATTATTTTGCTAAAGAATAGTTTAGATACCTACTTACATACTATTAAAAATAAACTTCTTCAGCTTCATTATTTTGAAGTTTGCAAAAATGTTCTTCTGATAGGGCTGTGCAAAATGCTGTCTCGAATCAAAGGCAATGGCAAAGGTTATGATTTCGGAGACTGTTCAATGAGACCCTTCCTCTCAATGAATTCTTGTCTCAACCATGAAATGCATTTATCATTGGAAAAATGGGAGGGGTGAAGGATAAATTGATGGTGATTATAAAATAAAATAAGTAATAGTATTGCCACTTGCATATGAATTATTGGAAACAATTCTCCTTAGGTGGCTGGTCAGAAGTTACTATCTGTCCCTCAGCTGTTACCTTAATCCCGAATGGCAATCACAATTCAATGGGAAAAAGACATAAAAAACTGTACGTCATTCTAATATGTAGTTTGTGAAAGTGAGCAATCTTACAGACTTGGTGTGTTTCATGAGAACACCCTCTCCAAGGACCTAGATCTACATATCTTAATTTTGTCTGAAATACTACTACAGTTTCTTCACAATTGAGTGTATGTTCTCATTTTAGTATGATTTCAGATTCAATTAAAAAAAAAAAATTACTTCAAGCCAAACAACACACTATTATAACTCCATTCATGGTAACTTTACAAGGAATTGAATCATCTTGGTTTTGTATGAAACTTAGTCTACCATAGCTTCTTCATTATTATTCCTACTGTCATCATGTGTTCGTTCAAATGTTTATTTTTATCATTTCCTAGGTGGGATAGCAAGTTGGTCAGAGGTTTCTGTCTGATCCCCAGCCATTACCTTACCCTCAAATCCAAATGTTAATTCCAAATCGAGGGAAAATAATTACATAAGAAAAAATGTACGTAATTCTGATGCATGATCTGATATGTGAAAGTGAACAATCTTTTTTTCAGGCATTGGGTGATTCACGAGAACACCCTCACCAAGGACCTGGACCTCATCATCCCCATCCTCACATGCAGCAGACACCACAGCAACAGACTATGCAGCAACGTGTGCCAGCACAACATGCTTCATATGTACAGCCTTCACACAATCAACCGCCTGCCCACATACCTCCAGCACATGGACATGCAGGTGCACCGATGTCATTAGCTCCTGGTCCTAGTTCATCATTGGTGCAGACTGACCTGAGTCGAGCAGCAGGCCGTGATTTACTTGGTGCAAGTTCAAGAGAATTCTTTTCTAATATGAGTTCGGAATTGAATGGCATTGCAGCACAGACGTCTAGTATGTTCAGTGGCATATTTGGTTAGTACATTTCATATCCTTCACAAGTTTCTGTGAATTTCATAAGAATACATTAAAGGAGTAAAAATTTTATTTTACTCTTCCTTATTTTTGATGTTTCAAATTGAAGTGTGAAACGTGCTCTTTTGCATAACTTTTTTTATTGTATTACCTGCTGGAGAGTTATGTATTGTATTTTTAACTATTAATTTATTATTATTATAATTTTTAATATCATTTCTTCTTCTTATTCTTCTTGTTTCCTTTGAGCAAGTTTACTAATTTTTTTAATTTATACTTATAAGTTTTATTATACATTAATAACTAATAATTGTATTATTATATCTTCAATTCATTTCAGGAAGTAAGAGTGGTACCAGTCCTCGTAGTGCAAGTCCCAGTACAACAGCATCAGCTCCAAAACCTAAAGAGAAAGCACAGCCATTTGGACCTTTTCCCAAAGGTCAGATTTCTGATACTGAGTACATTATTTTTATTTCAATAATTGAAAGAATAGTTCCTAAAATGAGCATTTATTTTTTGAATAGGTCGTAAAGGCTTAGTGGAAAAGTCTTCCTTGATTCGTCATACTACCAGCAAGAGTAGACAAGAAGAATTGCAGAGAATGCAGAGTGCTGAAAGATCATCCACCAATTCTGAAAATCAGGCATTTTTGAAGGATGTTGTAAGCCAAGTATTGGAAGGAGAAGGTGTGGGTTGGTTAAAGTTAAATCGTTTGAAAAAACTAATGGAGGATGAAAGCTATCGAAACTTTGTTGTTAGCAAACTAAACAGGACTCTTGAGAGGAAAATTAGTCCTGATGATCACATTGATGATGTGGTATGTCTGTCATTATTATTTAAATTTTATTAAAATGTTTTGCATTCTAATATTTCTTTGATTTTTAAAAATTTTTCAAAGGCTAGTGTTTATTATATTAATTTTCTATTGTTGATTATTTGAGTTATTTTGCTGGCATTCAGTTTTTATCTCATGGTATGGATTTTCTCATGTACATGGACTGATAAAATAATATTTGCTCTGCTGCATATACCCGTGACTGATAAAACTTTGCTCTGCTGCATCATTTGAAACATTCATATCACCACTTATCTAATTATTATTAGATATTTATAATGAACTGTGAATTGCAAAACATTGCTTTCTAATTCATCATTCCTGAGTGTAATGTGAATTTTAATAAAGCAAATAATATAATTATGGTGACATATATTTGCCTGTTTTCCAGTGTGTCAGTCGAGCTGTTTGGAAAGGTATGCTGAAAACCTTGCAAGCAGTGGTGTATGGTCTTGAACAAACATATTCCAATTTTGGATTAGGTGGTATGGCATCTGCGTTTCAAGTACTTGAGATTGCTCATACCCATTATTGGACAAAAGATTTGACTGAAGCTCAGGGTTTAGATTTAGGAGGAAGTGGTACAGCGATGCTTTCTCAGGTAAATGAGGCTTTTTTAATACATTTTTTATGTTATTTCATCGTAATCAGTGAATCTGCATTGAAATTGTAAATTTGCAGGCATCTAGTCCATTTGGTAGCCATGAAAATTTGAAGTCACCACAAAGTCCTCATGGTTCTCCATTGCCAGTACATTCAGATTTTTATTCAGATGTTTCTCGAAAGTCGTCTCAGAGTGGAGTGTACGGTAAGATTTTATTAGTTGGTGTATGGTGAGTTATTCTATAAAAAACCAAAATTGTTACTCCTGCTAAATTTCAAAACAGAACCAGGGAGGAGATCCAGCTTCTCCCCTCATTCCTAACAAGTATTATATTTTCTCTTAATTGAGCCAATAAAAGCATAAAAATGAATAGTTTAAGTTATTAATGTAATTTCCCTTGACATTTATGTATTCCTCCCTGTGTGTACTCTGCTTTTAATTCAGTAGAAACATTTTTGTTTGTGGTATTCCCATCCTGTCATGTCTTCATTGATAGTTCTCTATTAATCTCTTATTAATGATCTATGGGAGAGAAGGGGAAAACAATGACAATATATTACAGTAAAATAAGAAAATTGGATTGCAATGAAAATAAAAATTAATTATAGTGACAGATTTTAAATAGTAGTAAAGAGGATTTGGAAATTTCTGTAGTAAATCCAAGTAGTGATGATGTGGTTGTCCGGGGGTCACCGCATTGAAGGCTGAGGTGCTGACGTTTCGACCAACATATCTTGGTCTTCTTCAGGGCTGTTGCTGTAGGGAACTACAGATCTGAAGAAGACCAAGATATGTTGGTCAAAAAGATGGCCTTTGATGCTTCGTTACCTGGACAGCCCACCCAGGTCATGACTCTGGCCATGGAAGCCTACGAGATCATCCAAGTAGTGAATCAAAGTTTTGGGTTATAAACAAGAGATTAATTTTC
This sequence comes from Gryllus longicercus, assembly GCA_038098605.1. NCBI lineage: Eukaryota > Metazoa > Arthropoda > Insecta > Orthoptera > Gryllidae > Gryllus > Gryllus longicercus. Next base: position 569,363 of record JAZDUA010000509.1, read on the forward strand.
CTAGTGAAAATATAGTCTGTAGAAAATGAGTTATAAAGGCCAATTTCTGGTTAGAGCTCTTGTTTCTCTTTTTTCCTTACTCAGAGAAAATGTATTACAGTAAATGATTTCACTACAATGTGAAGAACTATATGACCTTGACTAGCTCTTAGTGTTGTACTGTACAGTAATTACAATACAATATGTCTTTTAGTTTGAAGTATCAACACATTTAAATAAAGATGTTCTCTTTTTAGAAATATAAAGTCCATTTGTGCCTTCCTTTTAAATTTAGATTCTCCTCCAATGGTGAGACTCGTTCATGATCCTTTACAAGGGGCAACGGGTGAGGAAGTTGGAGACAGCCCATCTGCTGCAGATATGCTGCGGGATCTTCTGAACCAGAAACGTCACATGCTTTTGTCAAAACTCACCTCTATTGATTCGGAGGTAGGATATTCTTCTTATAAACTGGATTATTACGTAAAACAAAAATTGTATTTAATTTTCAGTCACTGCAATTCATGTTTAGATACGTTAATGAAATATTTTTTTTGTAATTCAATATCTTCACTAATTAATGTAATTGTTTCCTATTAAATTGTCAAGTACAGGTTATAATGTGATAATGAAACCTAGGCATATATTTGAATACCAAAAAGCAACTTTTGTAGAGTTTTGACCTAAAAAAATAGGATCTTACATTTGCAGCTAGTAAATAGTTATTTGAAATATGTGTATGTAGATTATTTATTACTGTTGTCAAAACACATTGAAATATTAGTAAATGAATGAATGTTGTTGAATGAACCATCTGTTCCTTGTGCCTGCTGTCTTCCTTTTTTCCTTTTATGCAGATTAAATCAAATGCTGTTAAATTTTGATGGTGCTATAAAATGTTGTTATTGTATCCCATTAATGGAATGAGTACTTTTAAGAAGCATGCAGTGTGCTTTGTTTTTGGAAATCAATGTTTGTATTTATATTGGTGTTGTCTTTTCAGCATGATTGTCAAAAGTTCCTCTCAGCCAATTTATTTATTCCATGATATAATGAAGACATTGGATACTTATTTATTTTGAACAACATAATATTTGATGTTAAAAAACAAACTCTTATTCAGTAGTCAGAGTCGGCACATTTTAAAGTAATAATTTCAACTACTGTGTTTTTTCTGTATAAATGATCCAAGACTTGGACTCTATTGCCTTATATTGATCCTTAGAGATGGTTATAATTTGTTTCACTACTGTTTCAAGATACGATCAGCCCTTCTCAATCCGTTTCATGCATTCTTCTCATTCATTCATGTAATATTATGTTGTAGAATAAAGTAGTCATTAATAATTATACTAGCCATGTTTAGGAAAGTGTTTTGCACTTCTATTTATATGCTATATATGTTTTTAATGTTGATGGTACACTCCACTGAGCCATGCTGTTACACACAAGGCACTTAAAACTACTGCATGTTCCCAGGTGTGATTTGAACATTAGGCAGATTTTAAAAGAAAAATATTTTGTTTTAGTGTTTTTGTTGTTTGTTTGTTCATTGTTTCTTGCTCTTAACATGGAGTGCTTGTAAAGTGTCTCTAAGCTGCAAATTAAGAAGATGAGTGACAACATATTTATTCTTGATTTTTAATGTGGATCCCTAACTTCTGTTAAATGTGTTGCTATTTAGCATTAATTTTTTTGTTATTTATCATTTGATTTTGTTCCATTTTTGCTTCTTTGCCCTTTTGTTTTTTAGGGTGGGACTGAGAATACTTTACACGGCTCAACCGAGGGTGTCGCTTCTTGCAATGCTTCTGATGCGGGCAGCATCATCACAAACCCGGCGTTCACAAGACAAAGGGCCGGGCACCAGGCTTCATTCCGTAGTACTGTGTCCGATAGTGAAATAGAGCAAGGCAATGTGAGTGTCTCTATCTCTCTTTCTGTCTTTGTGTTTCATTTTTGGCTATCCCAAATGTCTATCTGTATGGCTGGAACCAGACCGATCTTAATGCGTCTGCCCTTGGTAACATTGTATCCATTACTGAGGTGGGTTGGATGTGTCTCATCTGTACATACTTTCTTCTATCAATGTTTATGTAATGAAGCATTACTTTATTTTACTTGTCTTGGAACTACAGATTATGAAAAGCCTTGCATCTTTACGTAGTTTTCTATTTTAAATTGGAATCATCCAGCTTGGATCTAGTTTAAAAGTTGTTAATGTGTCCTGAATTAACGGGTTGTGATTTGATTTTCCTTTCCAGATGTATATTGGGAACAATGTAATACACATAGTTCATATAATACTGAAGCACTTTCTTATTTGCACATTATGGGAACTAACTTTGTCGTAGTTAGAAACTGTTGCTTCATCTTTGTAGAATAAAGCTTTGCTATCAGCACATTTCTGTAATTGCTTTAGTTTTGCATGAGCATGATAATACATGAATCATGGTTTTTTTGTTAGTGATATAATTTATTTAATCAAAGTCAACTACAAAGGAACTTTCTTGACAGCTGATGCTACTCCTCTTTCGGGGGAAAATTAGAAGTTGGTAAAGAAATATTAAATAAATATTGTGTTTTGTGTACATTAATTCTTTGTAGTTACCAGAAGCAAGTTGAAACCCAATTGAAAATTGATATGAAGTCAGTCATTCATAGTTCATTGATTAGCTTATAGAATTGAATTCAGTGTTTTTGTAATTGTAATTGTTAACTCACTGAGGTTTTAGTGTTGTTTCAATAAAATTGTATTCTTAGTTAGCTCTAATAAGCTGGTTTGACAAAACACCTGAGAAAGTTCTGCAGCTGAGGTACTCAGATCTACTATTAGATAGTATTTTTATTCCGAAAGTGGATGTAAAATAAGGAGGGAGTAATAGCTGAAATAATGATGACGATATGCTGTATTATTTTTAAATATTGATGTAATTAAGATATGATGAAATGCAAGAAAGAGGAAATGAGAGTACTCTGAGGAAACTTGCCATGATACGATTTTATCCACCACAAATTCTATATGGAATGATTGGGATATGAATCCCGGTACCCAGAGGTGGAAGGTGAGTGGTCTGACTTCTACACCATCAACTTCTCCCTATAATTCAATTAATTTTAATATGGTTAAAGAGTTGGAAAGGAACGTGTTACACATGTGTTACCCAGACTTGTGGACATCCAACTGTATCTTGTGTAAAGTTGAGTATTGTTTTGAGGCTTTTGGCAGGTGATCAATTGTAATGAAATCATTTCCAACCTGAAAGCAAAAAATAAATCTAAAAAATAAATGTCCAGGAAAAGCAGCTTGGCTCAGAGTAGTGCTTTTGTTCTACTCTGCTAGTGATCTTTTTTCTTGACCATTGAGGATTCTACTTATTGATGTCCTCTCACCTGGAGCAGCTGTCATAGTCACCATTTACTGCTGTTCCCTGAAGCATTGCTACAATGAAATCTGGTCAGAAAGGCCTACTTGCTTTCTTCTGATGATTCTGCTTCATGACAATGTATGACCCCAAATGACAGTGGAAAACCTGATCGTGGTTTGAATGGACTGTGTTCAAGGTTCTCCCCTACAGACCTGACTTGTCATCAAGTGACTTTCATGTTTTTTCCCTGGGGAAAAAAAAAAAGAAAAAAAAAAGAAAGAAAGAAGAAGAAAAAAAACAAACAAACAAACACACACACACACACACACACACACACACACACACACACACACACACACACACACACACACACACACACACACACACACAACCCTCTGCAAGGTCGGTGCATCCAGTGAAACCAAAAGTTTTCTGCTCAACACTGCAATTGATTCAGGTCGCAACCACAGGAATTTTAAAAACAGGAAATTTAACACTTGGTCAAGCAATAGAACAAGAGCCTATATAACCATGGGAATTATGTTTAAATAAACATGATTTATACTATTTTCTTAGCACTGTTCCATTCTCATTTCATCCACCCTTAAGTAAGCTCCAAAAAATACATGAAATATTTAAAAATAGCAATTAAGATAATTGTTGTTTTTGTTTAAAAGAAATTACTTTTGAGATTTTTTGTCAATATTATTGTATAGGACGTATGTCGAAGATGGCAAGATAGTTCAAGAATGAGAAGGAGAAAAGTAAAAGTGTAAGAAGAGAAGAAAGAGCAAAAAATTAATGAGGAAATATAGGAGGAAATAACAAGAATAAAAATCAAGCAAATGGAAGAAATGAAAAGAGAAGTATAAGAAAATTAAATGAATGGCTATGGAAGTTTTAAGTAGGGAAAATATGCTTTCTCCGTGTTGATATTAACTAGTGCTTGAAATGCATACACAAGTGATATATAAAATTCAAGAAGTGTGCTTAATGGTTTTTATAATTTACTATCTCAGCAGTTCATCAAACACTTACAAATTATTAAAAATAAAACACAAATATCTTTTTGTTTCTTAGCATTAAGAATGTTTTTTGTCAAAAAGTCGTTTTTTTCAACCACGATGTTTCACATGTTGGTTACATGCATCTTCAGGTGTGTGCATTCAATAAAAAAAAATAGACAGGTTTGCAACTGAAAATAAAAAAATTACAAACAAATTTTTTGAAGATGTTGAATAAAAAATCTAAAATAAAAGAAAAACAGAATGAAAATATTAAACAATCGAGTATAAATGAAAAAATATGTAAGTAGCATGTACAAAATATATAGGAGAAAATTTACTAAAACTTGTTTAATTATGCACTTATTATATTATTATAAAACATCATAAAAATGTTTTTAAGAAAGGGTAATTCCAACCTCAATCTGTTCCTTCCTCCTTCCACTCCTGATTATTTTTACTTTCATTGTGGTACATTCAAAATAATGTGTATTTTTGTGTTAGTCTGCTCACTCTCTGCCCAGACTTGCTTCTCTCTATACAGTGAAGATGTATGATTTTATAATGGGAATTTTTCTCCTTTTTGAGATTGAAATTTCCCTTTTTTAAAAACACTTTAATGATTTTTTATAATTTTATAATATGTGCATTATTAGACATGTTTTGGTAAGTTCCCAGCCGCCTTTTTTTATATTTTGTACTTACTACTTATATATTTTTTCACTGGTACTTATTGTATAATAATTTTCATTCTCTGTTTTTCTTTGTAACTTTTATTTTAGATTTTTCATTCAATGTCTTCAAAAATTTTGTTTGTGATTTTTTTAAAGATGTAAACCTGTGTATTATTTTTATCAAATGTACACAACTGAAGATCTGTGTAACCAACACACTAAACATCGCTGTTCAAAAATAGACTATTTTTGACAAAAAGCATTCTTAATAATTGTCAAAAAATGAAAAGATATTTGTGTTTTATTATTAATATTATGGTGACAATCATAATCACATAAAATTTTATCTACTTAAAAAGTATGGTGGAACTTGTAGGATAAAAAAGCAAATGTCATGTTATTGAATGACTTAAAACAGAATTATTTGTTTTGTTGTTGTTGTTGTTGTTGTTGTTGTTTTTTTTTTTTTTTTTTTTTTTTTTTTTTTTTTTTTTTTTTGTGCCTTTTCCCCAACTTTTAATTTCATAATATAGCTATATTTCATTTTTTTTTAATAAAGAGAATGTTTAAAGTTTAAATTTGGAAATTATGAACTGCTAAATGTGCATGAAGTACTGCTGAGCATGCACTTCAGAATGTATAAATTAGACACTTTTTTATATTTTGGAGTTGCTGTCTAAAATATTATGTTTCAAATAATCTTTGTAACAGTTAATTTTGTGATGCTTATGCAGAATGTACTCAATAGATTGTGAACTAGCAATGTTCTAATATTGTGGTCTGAAGGTTCTTGTATACTCTATCTAATTTATTATTAATTATAAATTTTATTTCTGAAATTTTAGTTGATTAATTTGAAAAAACTAATAAAACATGTGTGCTTATGAACAGTTCCCACGTCAACCAAAACAACGCACTCCAAGTGTGTGGTCCAGCAAATCATCATTAAGCACTGGATTTCGTTACCATGGTGGTAATATGATCAATACATCAACAACACCTAGTCCTGATACTGGTCGAACATATTTATTTGAAGGTACTGGCTTGTCACTGCATACTTTGTTTTTATTCATCAGTGGATGTAGGTAATTGAATGATTTCTTGTTAGGCCTCATTGGAAAAGAAAGATCTACATTATGGGATCAAATGCAATTCTGGGAAGATGCTTTTCTTGATGCAGTTTCTCAAGAGCGTGACATGGTGGGTATGGATCAAGGACCAGGAGAAATGATGGAAAGGTTAGTTTCCTTTTTTCAGAATTATTGTGGGAAATAAATTTTTGATGTTTGTGACATTTGCAAAATTAGATATTCTTTTTTGATATTAAAATAGAGGTTACAAGAATTATATTTTATCAGAATTATTGTACCCAGTTAAGAGGTTCAGGGAAGGTATACTAACTTCTGCCACTTACCTTCTAGATACAATTCATTGAGTGACACAGAACGTAAAAGGCTTGAGCATGATGAAGACCGTCTTCTATCTACAATGCTCTACAATTTAGTGGCTATTATGGTGATGATGAATGTAAATAAATTGGAAGTAAAGCGGAAAGTGCGGCGACTACTTGGCAAAAGTCATATTGGATTGGTATACAGTCAGGAAGTCAATCAGTTGTTGGACCAGATAAACAATTTGGTAAGCATATTTTGTTATTTACTCTTATTAAGCATTTCATTTGTTGTAACTAACAAAATGTAGCTTCTGTTTTCTTCTCTTTTGTCCTTTTGCAGGTAACGTTGCCTGTACAATATTTTAGTTTTGGCAAAATGTCGTCATTGAAAACTTAATTATAAATTTTCTTTGCATTTTCTCCACTAAACAAATGATAAAGTGTTCTCTCTCAAATAAAATATTGTCTTGTAATAAGTGTTTGATATTATCAATTGCAATAAAATTATTTTAATTTTTCAGCATGGAAATGATATAGACTTGAAGCCTCTTGGTTCAAGACAAATGCATCGTCAAAGCTTCACTGTCCATGCAGGTGTGGATCCTTCTGGTGATTTGCTTTTTCTTGAGGTGCGAGAAGATGGACTTGTGCTCAGATCTGTGAATGGCACTATTGTTGAACGATGGTGGTTTGAGCGATTGGTCAATATGACATACAGCCCAAAGAACAAAGTTTTGTGCCTGTGGAGGAGAAATGGAGGCCAAACACAGCTACATAAATACTACACTAAGAAGGTAAGTACAATTTATTATAATCTATATCAGCATAGAAGACAAACTATTATGGTAATTGAACAGATTTTGAAGGACACACATTACAGTAAATTGTAAAATATCTTGAAGTAAATAATAGATGTTTTAAATTTTGATCCACTAAAGATCAAAGATTTCCATGAAGTAATTATTTGAATATTGAACTTTTGCTTTTAATGAATGTTTCCCTCAGTGTGGTTACTATTATAGTTTTAATAATTTTTTGACCTCATAGAAGATGTGTGTGTGTGTGTATATATTTATTATATGTTTGAGAGCATGTGTTCTTGTTTTGGAAATTTGGCAACCGCATGTATTTTCCACCTCTCAAGAAAGCTGTGCCTCGCACGTTGAGACAACAGAGGAGGCGACCATCAAGTCGTAAGCTGCAGCAACTTTTCTGTTTCTGTTTTTTCCCATTTAAGAGCTTAGGCAAGCAGGTACGCAGCTCACTAGACGGAAGCTTTTGCACTGCACAGAATGGGTGGGGAAGGGAGGGTGAGCAGAGACATGAGCAAGAAACATAACCTCTCTTTAGTTGATTCTGTCCAGTGTGCTTAAGAAACAAAACTAATAGTGTTGTAAACTAATAGTAACTAAACTGAAGATGTGGAGGGAAGTTATGATTGTTTATCAATTTATTATCACCAACGTAACAATAATTATTATTTAATGAAAGTCGGCTCAGAGAGAAATGAGAAAGATAGTTGGTGAAACATTACCGCCAAGCTCTTCATTATTTATAACAGTAATAATAATAATAATAATAATTATTATTATTATTATTATTATTATTATTATTATTATTATTATTATTATTATTATTATTTAATCTGATTATTAAGCAAATAAGAAAGCCTTAATAAAATGATTAAAAATACCAATAAAACATAAATCAGAATTAAATTAATAATTATTGAAAATAATTAATAAAATATAATTTCCTTAAAATTACAAGAAACTGACTGTTGAGTAAATGCTCACAGTGCCTACCATTTGCCAAGAGAAAGCATTTACTCTTTTTAGTGTGGTGGATGCAGTACCTTGAAGACTAACAAGGACAGAATAAGTGCTTTCTCTTTCATTCAACCAAAATTAGTCACATTCACTCCGAAATCTGAAGGCATGCAGCCGTGGGTCACTAAAAGTGAGAGATGCCAAAGGTATTTCATGCATTGCCAAATTGCCAAAACAAGAGGTGGTGTTTCCAGATATGGGTTGCGAGTTAAGCTAATATGTATATATGTATATATGTATAAATGTATATATGTATATATGTATATATGTATATATGTATATATGTATATATGTATATATGTATATATGTATATATGTATATATGTATATATGTATATATGTATATATGTATATATGTATATATGTATATATGTATATATGTATATATGTATATATGTATATATGTATATATGTATATATGTATATATGTATATATGTATATATGTATATATGTATATATGTATATATGTATATATGTATATATGTATATATGTATATATGTATATATGTATATATGTATATATGTATATATGTATATATGTATATATGTATATATGTCTATATGTATATATGTGTATATGTATATATGTATATATATTTCAGAATTTTGTAATGTGTAAACTATTTTATTATTGTTCTTAGTATATGTGTAGAATTTGATGATCCCTCTTGAAAGTGAAGAGTAGATGAAGAGTCAATGTGCTGTTGCAGTGCAAGGACCTCTACTATTGTATCAAGGAGGCCATGGAGCGTGCAGCAAGCAGAGGTAGTGGCCCATTGGCAGGAGTAGAGCTTGGTGGCGAGTTTCCTGTACAGGACATGAAGACTGGGGAGGGGGGATTGCTGCAAGTGTGCATGGAGGGTGTCGGCCTACTCTTTGCCAACAGCAAGGTATATTTCGTGTTTCATTATTCAGTTGCAAATGTAAAATAAGGCAATTTAGAATTTCACTTAAATGTATAATTATGTGAACTTCAATGGCTATTGGACATTGTTTAAATATTTACTTAAATATGACAAATCTTTTTTGTTGTAATCTGTATGATGTACAGTGTGATCATTCAGAGAAAATATGAGATAAAATGAATAGCCACTGTAGTTCTTGTAATTATAATTTAAGTTTTAATTGAAGAAGGAAAAAAAGCTGAAGTTGATCAGATGTGCCATCACTTGCTGAACTTTTGTGATTTGAAAATATATTCACATTGTTTGCTGTTGTTTTTCACTAATTTGTGTTTCTGTGTAAGGCAAACTACTCAGCTTTAGTGGGTGGTTAGTTTTGCATGGAGAGGCTTATTTTGAATCGTTTTGTTTTTTATTACAAGAATTTTGAAAAAGAAGCATTACATCTCTTCAGCTCTTCTTCCCTTTATGTTCCTCTGTGGATTTCTCCCAGAAGACAGATAATTGAAGTATGAACCTGTGAGCCATAATTTAGCCCAGGGGTTGAAATCCAGCCCACCAGAACCCTTTGTAATGTGTGGATATTACATGATTTTACCAGGAGAACATTTGAAATTGCTGTTGATGGAATGTCCCTTAAAACCAGAGGCCTGAAAGGTATTTTTGCCTATCAGTGATTGCAGTTTCATTATTTTGCCCCGACTTTAATGCTCGAGTCATTAGTCAAATTCCTCTTTGTTTTATTTCTGAAAGATTTATGTCGGCATTTTTTTTATCTTTGCATTGGTAAATAACTGCATCTTGTTTTGGCCATGAGAATGCATGCATGAGGGCAGCCACAAGATTCCAAGGGCCACCATTTGTATACTTTAAGATGTGCATTAGCAAGTAAATTTTATGAATACATTATAACTAATTTATGAGTGTAATAACTTTGAATAGTTTTACAACTTTTTCAATTTTTTTTTTTTTTTTTTTTTTTTTTAGGAAAAATATATGTGCCTTGTATTGCATTTTATGACTTTAAACGTATATCGTTCTAGGTTCAAGCTGCTATAACACATTCCACTCCTGGTGAAAACTCCGACACTTCTTAGCCATTCTGAGCAGTTTCTTCAGACCCATCATACTTAACTGTGTTCTGTGCCATTTCAAGAATTTAATGAGTTTTTCACAACATTGTACTTAAAATTTTGTTGCTTCTGGTTTATTCTTGCTAATCCCATGTATACTTATGTTGTCAAAATATGGACTTACAACAGCAAAATTCAAATGTTTTTTTGTGTATTGATCCTTTACTCAAGAATAAACATTGGAAATTACATTGCTTTTTGTTAAGCCACATCTACACAATTGTTATTCTTTCAAGATATTTACTCTGCTTAATTTCACTGATTATGGGAGTCAGCATGGTGAGAAGCAACATATCAGTCATCCTTGGGACCTATACTGCATGGTGTTCTCAATTGCAGATATTAGAGAGTCCTTATCTGTTGAGGCTCTGTTGACATCCTGCATGCAGTCTCCATATTCAATTTTGTGAATGAATAAACATGGGCTTCTGTTACCTTTGGAACCTTGCAGGTTTGATTAATTCACAAACCAAGTATTTTGATGTGGATGTCATTACATAGCCTCACAATGTCATGCGTAGCCCCAGCTGTGGTTTTGCCCTTGTGTGCGGCAGCAGTCCCTAGGGTCAGCTAGCGCTCCCCTACACTTGGTTGGTTGTGTGGGCTCTGTGGGCTGCCCTACCCCCTGCCTGTCAGGTTTGGGCTCCATTTGAGCCTCTGGGCTCGGTTTTGTGTGCAAGTAGATAAACTGGTTACCACTAAGAGAGTGATATCAGCCACTGCTGCTGTATATTGTTTCAAGTCCTTGTAGTGACCTGGTGGAGCAGTGATGTGTAATATTGCACACAAAGTCTTATCCAAGGCTCTGGTTCAGTGCTTTTCTTTCTCTCTCTGTCTCTCTGTATTTTAACTTAACTGCCTCATATGTATGCTGGACTGGACTGTTGGATGTTTTATATTACTTGGATGTTATATACAATTGCAAGGACCTCTCAAAAATTTCCTGCTACTGCTATTATAATATTACTATTTTTTTAATATTACTATTATTATCATCATCACCATCACTATTTATTGATCAATGTGAATTATATTAACAACTTATTTACCCAAACCTCCCTCACCAGCCAATTTCAGAATTTTTTTGTCTTTTTAATCAATTTACTTTGTTCTAACAAATCCAAAAAAGATTTTGCAGTGACAATTTTTTCCGGGATCTGATATTTCTCAGCCCATTAATGGGAAGGTAGTAGTTTTAATTTATTGATATAGTTCTGTATATATTATTTTAAAAAGAGATTTTATTTTATTTCATGATATTATTCCTTTTATTTTGTTTATTCAGTGTTTTTACTATGCATGCTATTTCACTATTGATCTTCTAAGCTCCGTGTCATGACAAAGTCTGTAAATGAAGCTCTTATTCTTCTTCTATTTTTGGATATATTATATACATACATTTTATTTTTTCAATATTTTCTTTTCTAAATATTTATTTAAATTTATATTATTGATTTCTTTGAATGTCGTATGTCCATTTCTCTCTCTTTCTTTCCTTGTGTCTTTCTTTCTTGTGAGTGGAAAACTTATTTATATACATTACATATTTTTTAAAAAGAAAGAAAGCTTAGGAACTTTTGAGATGGTCCTTGAATACAAAAGATATGAAAGTATCAAAAATACGGAATTAGGACAGTACTCTGAAGAAGATAAACTTTTTTTTTCTCCTGGAACTCTTAAAAGAAACTTGGTGGGTACAAAATACATTTATATGAATATGTCTTAATTGATTTTTAATTTTTTTTTATGTCCCTTATCATCTTTACACGCATCCAATCGTGATGCCAGGATTTTGAGGTATTTTAAAAGTGTTGACGTCTCACACATTGTGTTCGTTGACCTGCTTCAGTTCTGCGAGTCTGCTCTCTCTCTTCGTAGAGTAATTGCAGTAATGACAAAATGAAAACGTTTTTCCATGTAGATTTGATGTTTTTTGTTTACTATATTTATTCCTTTAATTTTTAAAATAGAAAGCATTATTTTTAGAAATACACTTATTTTTAACACTGTATTAGCTACTTGATGAATTAAAGTTCACAGCATGGCACACTTAAACTTTGTTTTATTGAGAAATATGCACTACTTAGCTATACAGTATCTGTATCTTGATTAAAGTCATAGTATTTAAAAATAACAATAAAGAATAATAACTTATTGACTGACCATCTCTTAAGTTTCCTATGCCGCTCTTCATAGTTTGTGTAGTGTGTATTTTCGTGAGATGCTCAGGATTTCAGTAATTTAAAGTTCATGAATTTGTGTTTGTTTGCCACATGAAATGCTGCTTGCATTTCCAGATCTTATATTGCTTTAAAAAGAACACTGGCATGGAAAATTACAAATAATAGTTGCATGGATTGCCTATGCTTTTGAATCACGTATTTTGAACTCGACTTACATTTTCATGTATTGCAGTAGTTAGTATAACACGTGCTCTTCCCTCATTTTAGAAATAATAATTGATTTCCAAATTCCTTTTTTGCTTTCCCTCTCTTTTTTAGAGCTTATTCTGCTGCCAAAAATTACAGTACCAGATGTTCCTGAATTACACTGGAGATGATAATTGTACTTTCAAAACATTTTATCATGTGAAGCATATACCTATATTTTCTTGATGAACATGTCACATTGTCTCGAGATTAAAATATTAACTTTTGAAATCACTTATATTTCCTCGAAAGTATTCTTGGTATTTAATACTTCTTAACATGGGATGGTCAGTACATTACATTCAGGTTCTAATTTTCATCAGTTTAAGTGCCATGATCGAACTCACTGTTAAATATCTTTAATAAAACAACAACAGTAATAGTAATAATAATAAGAATAATAATAACAATAATAGTAATAATAATTATAATAATAATAATAATTATAATAATAATAATAATAATAATAATAATAATAATAATAATAACAACAACAATGCTAATTAGAATTTATTATTTTTTTGCATGGCATGAAATATTACATTATTATAGCTTCTTATAAATGTGTCTTTCACTGCACTTTTTATGCATATAGTAGTCCTATGAAATGCAGTTAAGACAAGTAGGTAATTGAAAAGTGAAGTGATCTGAGGATAAAGAATCTCATGATTGTGTAACGTGCATTTTGAATCAGAATTAACTGATAGTTGTAGTGCAACTGTGTATTTGTCATGAATGAAGTAAACTTCAAGATTATTATTTTTATTGTACTAACCAACATGTTCAGAGCTTTGGTCTGTTGCCCTTGGCTGGAAATTGTGAGTCTGCGTATATGAGTGTGTGTATGTATGTGTGTATATGTGTGTTCCATACCCTGATTTGCCATGGTTTGGCAGTCAGAGTTATGTTTAATATAGCATGCTTTGCCATGTATCTTATGCCACCATCAAGGGCTTTGAATTGATCACTTCCCTTTAGAATATTGCAACATAATAAAGTTGATACTGCAAAACTTAATAAGAATTCGCATGGCTCAGCATAAGGCCAGTGTTTCTTGGTTAATGATAATAATCTCTTGTGTTGAAATGACTGAATTGATGTGAAAATGTGAGATACATTTGTTTTCAACCAAAAAGCACTGACTTTGTATCAAAAAAGTATTGTAATAATTGTGAAAATATAAAAGCATTATCATTTCAATGACTGTGTAATTCATATATGAAAACTTAATCAAAACCTTTGAGATTCCCAATATTCCCATTTTAGAATATTTTTAAATGGTCAGTGTAAAACTATTTACATTTGTATTCTGTGAAAATATTTGTATCAAATACTTCTGTGAAATTTCAGACTAGCTTTGTAACAGTTATCATATATGACAATTACACATTTAATTTATGCATAGGCCTGTGTGTGTATGTAGTAATGCATAATAATAGAACAGGTGTTTCAGAAACTGAAAGCTCAGATAGATAGGTTTTTAATGTAGACATATGTTAATGAATGAAATATCTTTAGAAATCAAAAGTACAACTTACTTATTGCAGAGCAACAAAACAAGGACATATATAATGTTTCCCTTTTTAGCTTAGCTCTGTCAGTTCCGTCTGCTTTTCATCTTGAGCTGTAGGGAAGCTTATGCTATTGAAACTAAAGATGTACAAGTTATATTATATGTTCCTTGTTTTGTTTGCCCTGAGAATCTCAGATCTACGTAACTTGTGTTCTGTGTTTCCAGTTCTTTGTCCGCCTGGACCATATACGAAAGTGCTTCACTCAGAAAGGAGGAATTTTTGTACTAGAGGAATACAGTAAGTAATATGTAATTATATTTAACTCTTAAAAACTAATGGTTTTGGTGTTTTTGTTATAATTTAATGACTTGTGTTCTTTCTCACGCATTTTCTTGATAGTTATACCATTCATGATTTACTGTTTTGCAGATCCTAAGACACGGCAAGTTATACAACGAAAGTATAAGTCATCAATGGTAAGTGTTTTCTTCATGCGTAATTTTTCTTTTATCTATTTGTGTTGTACATGTATATGTAAACAAGCGATATTAGTGAATTTTCTCAACAGAGCAGTTTAAGTGTACTTTTCTGATTATCTTGTGTGTCTTTTACTTTTATTTACCTTAAATGTTTTGTTAATTTTTAGGCTAGTTTCTTGAACCTGGCTATGCACCGAGTGATTTCTGTAAACATTGCTCAGCAGTTATCAGTTTTGGAACGTCCTGCTGCCTGATGTGCATGTCACATTCTGCCTGTACATTAGTAAGCTTGTTTTTGTGTTTATTTTGGTTTATTGCATATTACTATTATTTTCAAGTGTTCTGATATCTGTTTTATGATTCATTTTCTTACTTATTTTTCAAGAGCTGTTCATTGTTGTTGTGTTTGTTGTTGTTGTTGTTGTTGTTGTTGTTTTTGGTTGAATATATTTGTGAAATGTTTTTGTCAATGTATACAGCAACATTAATTACTTGCAATTAGAAACATTTAATATATTATTCTCATATTATTTTCTGCTGAAATTTCTGAGAGACAATGTGCTATGAGATCTATTGCATCCATCAGAATTGTCAATTTTTTATATTATTCCATTCCATTATTGATTATTGTGATTAATTTGTGTGTTTCATGCCAAAATAATATCTTCCTTACTTGTCATTGACAAAAATTTACATTGAACTGTGAGTAGTGTGTGCATGTTTGATATTCTCGTTGATAATTTTGTGTCCAAGATACTTTTGTTCATGAATTGAAGTTGATAATTGGCATGCATGAGATCTACACTCTAACAATTTTGCTGGACTGGATGATACTGTTTTTAGAGTGACTAGGGATGACACTTAATAGACCCGTAGAATAAATATAATCCAAATTGTTACTGTGATGAAATATATTTCGATTCTGTTTTGTTGTTATTAAGTCATTATTGTTATTCATCCATGACAATGTATCATTTAACGTGACTAATATTACAATTTTGCTTCTAATGTGGAATGTGAACTATTACTGCATCTTTTAACATTTGCTTAATTGTTGTTTTTCATACTATTTACCAGAGAGCAAATGCAAATGCCTTTGTTTTATTGTCAAGAAATCTCTGGAGTACAGTTTTGCAGATGCTTGCATTATCTAAACAATTGAAAGGATACATTAGACACAAAAGTACATTCGTGAAGTTAAGTCTTATGCATGTATTTGTAGGTATCTATTTCTTCTTTCTCTTCATTTATTTGAAAAACTCTCTCAAGGCAAATGAGGGATTTTGAAATAGTTTTCATAATTCCGTATTCTAATACGGAAGGGAAGCAATATATTATAATAATTCAAATGAATAATAATTGAAAATAACGGGATTGATATTCTTCCTACCAATATAATGTACACTAGCAAAATTTTCTTTGCTTGAAATATGTGGAAAAATTATTTAATACAGGAAATCATTTTCATTTCCTGTTGATTAGTGTTACAATTGGTTTTAATAAAATTCTAAATGTATTAATGTTCTTATTTACTTCTCTCATGGGTAAATTTTATTAGCAAATGCAAATGTGCAATGACATAAAGAATTTCATTGTGATTTCTTTAATACTTCACACCTAAGTATTTCTATACCAAAATGAAGAGAATATTACAAGGAAAAATAAATGCAGACTTTGTTCTTATTTTATTATATTTATTATAGGGACTGAAAGTAATATGGTGGATGAAATTTCTGATAAAGCAGATGATTTATCATTTAACATGTACATACGAGTTTTGTACTTCAAGAAAAGCTAATAAACGAATAAAGAAATAGCTATTGATTTCAATTTAGGAAATTCTTTAAACAATTTTTCCTTAACTAATTTGTATAATTTCTTGGGACATGCTATGAAACTGGTTAGGGTCAAAACTCTGAAGTACAACATATGAGTGTCTTCTGTTTATTTACATTCATACTATATATAGATACTACAATAGATCATATTCTGATAATCTTTGTGTCTTTTTTTTTTTTGACAGTCAGATCAAATCTGTTATGCTGTACTCTGCGTATTTTCATATATCGCAGCTGGTCAAGAGCAGCGTCGATTAATGCAAAGTGAGGCACAAGGTGGAGCAACATCAAAACATCACTGACATATCTAGCCATTTGAAGGAAATAGACCAACATCTCAGATTAATGCCACTGTGCCACACAGTGTTTGTACTCCGTACTGTTTGCCTTGGAAGTGATGATGTAAATATGATATTGAGGCATGTGATGTAAACAAGAATTTCATCATTACTCTTTGTCTCAGGTGAAAGATTAAAATTGATTTTCATGTGTAAGTGACATTATGTGCATTCAAGAATCTTGATTTCCAAAAATTAATAAGAATTATAATTGCTCTCTAATTTAATATTTTGATAATTGAAAATGACAAAAACTGTGATGCCATATTGAAAAGGTCTTGTATTGAATTGTAGCTGAACTTTATTCAGCATATTAGAATAACATTTTACAATGTTGTTTTATTTCTCTGAGAGTTATTCTGAAATTGTGTGAACTGATGTGAACAAAATTTTCTTTGTGGATGTTTTCTCTTATTCTATTTAATATTTTTCTGATGGCTGTTCGTGATATTTATTGAAAGTTGAAAAGTATTTCTGACAAAAGTATACTTCTGTTTTATGACAGTAACCTCTCACATGGGTGAATTTTGCAGGTTGTTAAAACGTATTAAAAAGACTTCAAGTAATAACAGAGGTGGACCCAGAATTTTTCTTGGGGGAGAGAGCTATTTAATACAGTGTTGAGCTAACTGGGTGTTTTCTTATAAAGAATTTTTCATTTATGCTAAATATAAAATGTTGACGTATAGTTAATATTTTTAATGCAAACAATTAAGATATTGAATGACTTTAATTCCTATAAAAAATTAGTGAAAGCTAAATTTTTTAATATGTATCATTGGCTTGGAGGGTGGGAGCTGAAGCCTCATGAGCCCCCTCCACACACACACACACACACACACACACACCTGGGTGTGCCACTGAGTAACAATAAAAATAGTATTGTTATTTGTTTTATAATTGTTTATTTACAATGGAAGTAAAGATCCTAACCATGATTGAATTAATTGTTTATGCATTGATTATGTACAATACTTCTCTCTAAATTCAATATTATTATCCATGTAAATGTTGGATGTTGTCTTTCACTTGAGACAATTGACAATAATGAGTAGTCTTTTGTATTGATTGAAGTTTTGTAATGTAAATAATGTATAGTGAATACATGTGTTTGTGTGCACATCTGATTGTATGAAGTCAGAGTTAAATTAAAATTAAAGGAATTATTCTTTTAGATGCTAGTACACAAAGGTTCAGTCAAAGTTAATATGGTAAAGAATATATATTTTGATAGTTTTGCTAGTGTTAGTTATGAAACATGTTGGCTCCTTCAAGATTTATTTTTAATATTGTACATGTATTACGTTAAATTCACTTGTATTAATCAAGAAGTTAATCTTACATTCTTTAAGACTTTCCTCTACTTTAATGAGTTAATGTATTTCTAGTAAATTCATTTCTAACAAAAGAAAGAGAGAAAGGAAGGAAGAAGACAAGAATAGACAAAAAATTGTGCTCGATAGCTTAGATGATTCTCACAAGAAATGCTACACAAGTTATGGTTGTGTGAAATGAGGATACAGAAAAAAGGTGCCAGCTGATACTTAGTAATATTTAATTTGGATACATAAGAATCATTGGAATGTATGCCACACATTATGTACTTAAGCCAATACTTAAAAAATGTAAGCATACACCTTTTTTGTCCTGAATTGCAAACAAGATCTTGCTATTTCAGTGAATGCAGAAACCTCATTGACACATAATGTATTGTGATCTATTTAATACTATATAGAGTTGTTCTGAGAAGTAATTGATGAGATCTGAAATTTATAGCAATTGTAATTGAATGTGATATCAATTAATATCTAAAAAGTGCAAGAGATTGATAATTCCTCTTGCGTGTTTTTCCCTGTACTAAGTTCATTAAAACTTCAAAAACTTTATTATTTTACTTTTGATATCTGAAATATTAACTGATCAATTGCATATTATAAATGACTAGAACCTGATTCTCCTCAATGGAGTGGAGGTATAATTGATCTGTTTTGTGAATAAGAGGAACAGAAATATCATATCTCATAGGATTGAAAGTATGCTCAGTTGCAGTGCTAGTGACAGACTTTTTGATAATAGTGTTATGTACTGTTACGTTTGAGAGAAATTGTTTTATGTGGTTAATGAATGAAACATAAAAATTACATTATTGATAGTTGTTTCATTAAATTCATTCTGTAAGATCCAAATTGCATGCATCATTTCATGTCAATCTTCTTGCTGGCAATTTTGCCATACATTGCTTGGAAAATATATCTTACAGAGGAATTAAAGACTGTTTGTTAGAACTGAATTGATTAATCTGTGTTGTATCATAATTCATATATTCTTTATATTGGATTTTGTGTAACACTTCTATTTTCTCTTTTCGATACTATAAACCTTTGTGTAATAAATCAATATATTTTCAAATTATAGAATTATTATGGCCTAATTTTGGCAGAAATGCCTTTAGCAATATGAATTTAGGATCTTGAAATATTTATGAAACTTCTATGCAATTGAGCATTCTTATCAACGACATTATATCACTGATTTTTAAGGTTTTGGCATTGTTGATCCTTTTCTCGTAAAAGTTTACAATACGTTGTGGTATTTAAATGCAGTTTTTAGAATATTTTTCAGAGGCTTACACATTTCATTCCAGTTTAACATTGATAAAATTGGTGAAAAAGAACAGAAGAGGAAATATGATAGTAGGCCTTTGAAATTGTTATGTATCATTACTCTCATACGTTTTTGAACGGGTAAAAATGAAGATATATTCCGCATCTTGTTGGTGTTTACTTATTCAAAGACTTAACTTCATGGTGATACATGAGTAATTTCCATCTGAAAGTATGAATGTGATAATCTCATTCCTTCAATGTGTAGATATAATGTAAAAATGTAATTATGTACATAAATGTATATTTTGAGGTAGTTTGATTGTGAATTGCCAAGGTTGTGCCTCAAAAAGATAGATTATTAATGCTGAATATGAGTGGTTTGCTCTCACGGGTGTGCTTGTTTCATCATTCAGGTGGTTTCTTATAAAGTTTGATGGAGTTTTTGCTCACACCATTCCACTGAGCATATATACATATATTCAAAACATATTAACACTTATTTTGCATTATGTTATGAAAATTCAAATTAGTATAATAAATGAATTATCTTGACGTGTACTCTTGCAATAGGTGCTCATGTTCTTGAGTATGTTTTTGGAAATAATAATGGTAAGATCTCAGATATAACTGAGATTGTTTGTGTTTCGATCCCTTGTTACGTGTCTATTATTAAAATAAAATAGTTTTGATATTGTAATTTTTCCTTGTGTCAGTTTTTCAAAATATAATGTTATATTCTTTACCTCATGAAATAGTTAGATGTATTTGATTTTCTTCCAAGATCTGGGAACTGTGTCTTCTGGTCAAAAATATCGTCACTCATCACTTTCAGTATTAGGCTCAATATATTTTATCTTCACTCCTCTCACTTTTGTGATTCTATGGTTTTGATATATAAATTAGGACTGAATTTATTCAGTTTGTGTTGTGTGCCAGTTACGGGTTTTAATTAAAAAATATTCTATATCATACATACCAAATGTAATTATGTATGTGAACTTATAATGTACTTTTATCTTAGAAGTATATTATATAATCCAGAGAAGAAACAAGCAATAGAGTAAATACACTCAGTCTGAAAGTGACCAATATTTTATGCATTTAGACTAGCTTTCTTATGAATTGCCTGTTATTCCCAATAAAGCTGTGTATATTGAAAATGTATGTTAAATGTATTTGTTATGGAATTTTTCATAGATTTGGATTATTCTGTGTTGTGTCCATATTGTACAAATGTGTAAACAAGTATTACTGTTTTCAAAAGAAGTGATATGTATTTATAAAAGCTCAGAAACATTGTGTCTGAATAATACATATGTGTATTATGTTCACAACTTCATATTACATACACACACACACACCACACACACACAGAACACTGGATAGTACCTAACCTTCTTACATATATACATACAAACACACACACATACATACACACAAGCATACTCATATACTTATACTACATGCTACACAGAAACACATGTATACGTACAGACATTTATACAAACATAGAAATGTACATATATTTGTACATGTAACTGTATACACTTGCATACATACACACATATGTGTAAACATATCAGAATAAAAACTAAAATGCACAAAATGTTGTCATCACCTTTGTCAGAATAATTCCTTTGATTTTCCCAAAGACAACCATCCATAATTTTCCTGTTTCTTTTAATCCCTTGTAGTTATTTCTTTCAAACCCAGCATTTTCCTGTATTGCTCTCTTTGAACTTATTTTAAGCAAAGGGTGTCAGAAATTGATATTTTCTAATTTCTCTTCATTCTTATTTTTTAGAGTCCATAGGTTATTAAGAGAAATATCCTGAATTTCTTTAATAACTTGGGTAGTTTTGGTTTGTGTATTCATATGTACTAGCCTATAAAGGTCATCTTGTATTGATTTTCTTGCTTACCAATATTTATAGGCTTTCAGGCAAAGAAGTGAGATTATATAGACATTGCATTAATCAAATCAAAAAGCATTTTGAGTTGATTTTTGTAAGGTTTCCCAAAAGGAAATAGTTTGCTTCTGTCTCGTTTGTGTTCTCTGTTTATTCGATAATAAGGTTCTTAGGTAGTGTGTATAAATGTCTGATACATTGTGTTAGAGACTACACTAATTGTCACAGATGTAATGAATCAATTATTTTTCTTGACATGTGACCTGTATTGTTGATTTTAAAGTTGGAATGGTTCTGAACTTGTGATCATATTAGAAAGGATGTAGAACTGTGGCACAAATTTACATTGATTGCCCTAACTTGCCCTCTGTAAAAATGTAACACAAAAAGAGGCATAGGTATTAAAGGAAACAGGAGTAAATAGTTGCTTTACATATCTAAAATATGGATTAGATTATTACTCAGGTAGATTTTATTACTTAGATTGGCATACATGCACATTTTTCTTGAGAAAGATTAGAAATCTTTCCATTTTTTATTTTGTATAATAATTTTCCAGGATAACAATAATAAATAATAATAATATAATAACAATAATATATTTGTCTCATAAATACAGTACAAGCTGTACATGATAAGTCAAGATATGTACATAATCATACATGTATAATGCAGATATTTCAAAAAACTAAAGACAATATAGAAATACAAACTTTTTACTAAATACACTACAGAATATTGTAATTTGCAATGGAAAAGAATATAATACAATACAATGCATACAACCAAAATAGTTGAACCTTCCACAAACTTTAATTATGAATGCTATATTGCCTTATGCATGTCCTAATCTGCCGTGCAATCTAATGTGCAAAAAGTCGTCAATGGAATTACTGATTGAAATCTAGCAGATGCTACAAATATTGTCCGAAATCAAATCTTGAATTATAAATAATTTTGCCACCGTGAATGAACACTGGGTCACATGAACAAGAACTTCATGGAAGAGGTAAATAGGCAATGTTTCACGATAAACAGTTTAAACAACACAATTTCAATAAAATAAACTTGCAACTCGATATCACAAATGTCTAACGTACTATGATGAAATAATGTTACCAACGTACTGCAGAAGAGGACACGCATATGGTAATTTAGCGACCATAATTAAATTTTATGGAGGATCTTTATGAACATAATAAAGTAATGGCATAATTTTCATTCGACTATTTTGGTTCGTTGATTGAAGAAAATACAATATTGAAGTCAATTCTCGGCTAATCCATGTATTTCATTTAAATCTGCCACAACAGCCGGGCGGGCGGCGGCGGCCCACTGCGTGACGTCAGCCGCCCGGCCGTCCGCCGACGGGCTCGCCCGGCAGTTCACAATTAATTACTTGCAAGTTTGAAGAGCAATTAAATAATTTTTTGCATTATTAATTAGCCATTAAATCGCTCTACAGAATGGCGTATTTGTTTTCGTGAAAACCTAGTGTGGTAGTGCCAACTTAATCTTAAGCTAGCTCGTCATTAATTACTCGGAAGTTTGAAGAGCAATTAAATTCATTTTTGTGTACTTAATTAGCAATTACATAGTTCTATATGTGGTATATTTAGTTTTCTGGTAACCGATTGTAGTGCCAGCTTCAGAGAAGTAAGGGAAAGACACGTGGATATGTTATTGGTTAGTAAGCAGCACAATATTGACGAAATGTCCTATGGCCAGGACTCAACTGCAGGCATATTATTTAATGCCAAACTGAGAATTAATACATTTAAAAATACAAAGGATTGGTTTGGGTGGATAAGGAAAACCTAAGAAAATATAGCTGCTATTTCTGACTTAACGACTGCATTGAAAAATTTAGGAAACAGACGAACTGAAGGCAAGTACGAACTCAGCACCAGTAGAAATAATTGTGGCCGGAGAATTTGGAATGGGGTGAAAGCAGGCTTGATCGTACAGGTGAGATTGTCTGCAAATTCATGGCAAGGACAGATCTGGTGGGTTTAAATACAGGGAGCTCGTATACCTTTCAGAAAGGGGCAGTATCTTCCATACAATGGGAACCTCAAAGATAGCGAGGAATGTTCAGGATTGGCAAATTCTTGATGAAGAGATACTTTGCGATCATCGCTATATAGAATTTTCCACTTCACCCGTTGGAAACAGAGCTGGAAGAGGGATACAGCCAAACGTTGGACCATCATGGAATACCAAAAAAACTAAACGCAGAAAAGGCCATAACATTCCTTGATGAAGTTAAACTGTTGGAGAATATTGGCTGGGTAAAAAAAGTAAAGTACCTCGAAGAGGTAGTATAGGAAACGTGGAAAATCGTTAAAAGTACGGATGAGATCTCAATGCCTAGACGCAGAGGCCCAAGGGGGGAAACTTGTGTACTGGTGGACTGCGGATATTGCAGAACTCCGTAAAGCATCTGTTAAAGCTTGAAGACTTGCAACACGAGCCAAACTGGACATACAACTAAGGGAAGACTATAGGAGGTAACATCTAATGACCGAAAATCGGAGGTAGGAGTCGAATAGGAGGTAACATCTAAAGATCGTAAACATCTTAAGACCGAAATCAAAAGAAGTAAAACCAAATGCTGGAAGGTCTTAGTAAAATGAGGTGGAGAATGACCCCTGAGGAAAATCCTATAAAATAGGTATGGGAAAATTTAAACCATTCAACACTGCGGAACTTGAATATCCCGAGTGGGTGAAGGTAATAATTATCAGAGATCATTTTCCTGAAGAGAGCGCTGGGTAAAGGATAGGCCTTCTGACTACTACTTCGACGAAATTAATTTCATCGCGAAGGATGAAATAATACAAATGATAAAGACAAAGAAGAAAACAGCGGCAGGACCAGACGGGATCCCCATCGTGATCTTTAGTAAAGTGGTTAAAGAATGCCTCCCAGATGCCTTTAATCACTGCCCCAAAAATGGGGAAATTCATTAAGGTAAGCCTGTCCAACTTAGAAGGGCTTATGGGCCACACAGCAAATTCTATTTACGATGACGCGGGCCGCACCGTAATTTAAGATGTTTTTACCCTAACTACTGAGATTATACTGAAATAAATCTATATTAGATACGACTTTTATTCAACATACCTCATTAATGTACATACAAAGAGAAAATTAATACATCATTAAATACAAAAAGATGAATTGTGCAATTGTTTAGTGAGAAGATTGAGGGCGTTCCGCTTCATTTACCAACGAATTTATGTCGACTTTCAGCTCCATTGTAGCCAGTCTCATAAAGTGACTTTCAGTAGACCAATAATGATAAGGGTTATTTCCCAATTATAATTACAGTTATGTATTTATGAAAATGCATAACTGAATAACTAAGAAACGTATTTGATTAGTACAATCAATTTTTTCAAAGCAGTCGCGGGCCGCACAAAAAGATCCGGTGGGTCACCAATTGGAAAGCCCTTCTTTAAGGAATGGAAACAGAAGCTAATCCTCATACGGAAAGAAAACAAGCCAATTGAGATGACGTCGTCAGTCAGACCTTTGTGCTTGCTGGATACGATGAGTAAATTATTTGAGGGGTTGCTCTTTCTACGATTAGAGAAACACATGACTTCAGAAATAAACTTCCCAACAAGACAGTTTGGGTTTAGAGGGGTCTCTCGACAATAGACGCTTTTGCCGAAGGAGTCCACTATGCTGAAACAGTCAAAAGTAAGAAAGGTTTTTGCGCTCTGGTGGCGATAGACATAAAAACGCATTGAAATTCGCCAGGTGGAACATAATACAAGATTTGGTAGCTAAGAAGGTCCCTGAGTACCTTGTGAGAATTCTGGAGGACTACCTTAGCGAGAGAAAAATAATATACACAAATGAATATAGAGTAGAGGAAGGAATGACTTGTGGTGTCCCACAAGGGTGAAGACTGAGCCCCTTTCTGTGGAATGTGTTATACGACGATCTGCTGAACACTGACCCTCCGAAGAACTCTCAACTCATTGGTTATGCTGACGATACACTGATAATGTCCAATAGGGACAACATGGAGCTATTTGAAATGAAGATCAATGAAATTCTTGGTAAGGTGAAAAGATGGCTGTGTATAAGAAATCACCAGATGGCGGTAGCAAAAACAGAAGCAGTATTTAGTACAAATCGGAGGGCATTCCGGCCTCCGGTGATCCGACTGGAAGAAGAACTTACAAGATGGAATCGGCAAATAAGATATCTTGGTGTCGACATTGACTGGACATTAAGATTAAGACCCCTGTTCGTGCAATCATCTTATTTATAAAATAAATTATATTTTTCTTCGACTCGCACATCAGTACAGTTAGGTTTCAGTACGAATAATTTCTGTAAAGTGTTTCATAACTGCATGTGCAAGTAGCCTTGTGCAAGATTTTCAGAATTTCAACCGTGCCAGGCGACGGGGAAGCGCCCGCTTCCGGCATGTACCACGCCGGTTACAGGCGCAAACTTGCATCATATTACGCAACACTGTCACCTCAATATTGAGAAACCTAAAACTAGTACTGTAATTTTCACCGTTGAAAGTCCTAAGTAACCCTACGATTCATTTCATTTGTAAATAACAACAACTTTAGTTTCTTAATTACAATGTATTTGTAAGGAGCTCCCATTTGCTGGAACCTCAAAACGGCGCTAAGCTAGCGACTGAACCAAGGGACCGCTGCTCGCGCAGATCAGTGCGAGAGAGAATTTTGTTACGAGCACATCTGCGTCGCACACGTTCGTACTCACTCTTCTACTTTTCACATCGCAATGTACGAGTTTGCAAGTTATTCAAAGTCAGTGCAATAGTTTAGTGAATTGTTCGATGTGCTGATTGTCTTACTTGAACCCCCTAGGACTATCAACCTGAGGGTATAAAAATGGAATCAGCATTAAATTGCTGATTCCCCTCTAGAGAAAATAACGAGCACCTACCCCGATAATTATGTCTGTGCCCCGGTGGGATGCACGTATCGCGTGACCCCATGATGGCAGATTCGCGAAACAAAGTAATAATAATAATAATAATAATAATAATAATAATAATAATAATAATAATAATAATAATAATAATAATAATACCGAATCAATGGCAGAGAACGTTAAGGCAATAGTGCAGTGGCGGTCTCGGACCAAAGGATCGCGGGTACGAGTCCAGCCTCGAGCATGGTTGTGTTATGTGTGCCTCTATATGTTTGTGTGTGTCTATTGCATCATTCATCATCATAATTTCATCCCATTCCCCAGGGCTAACTACCCTGGGGTGTAAAAATGGAATCAGCGTTAAAATGCTGCTCCCGCCAATAGAAGGTAACGTGAACATACCCCGATATTCAAGACTGAGCCCCGGTGGGATGAATGTATCCCGTGACCCCAGGATCTATCAGGTTGAAAATATGAAAATGGTGGGGGCGTTTGCTCTCCGACGGCGCGACTCACCGTCTGTAAAGCGTCGAGCAATGCCTGTATGCGCACCGCGCGTCCGTGTCGTGCGAGCGCGTGCAGACGCGGTTCTCACCTGGTACCCACCTCTCACACGGCGCCACGCACGATGATGAGCCAACAGCGTGGACGATACTGTTGGCTATAGACACACACAGCACACACACACATATCGACCTCCGGTAGCTCACGCGATGTAGCCAGAGGGCTACTAAAATAAACGGATGGAGGACCACCTCGTACGAGGAAATGAAGGATCGGCCGAGATGAATGACAACGCGGATGGCTAAATATTAATTTAATTAATAGTGTCTCTTGGAATTAATAAATAACAACTTACAATTTAAGAAAAGACATGAAAAACAAAGGAATTATAAATCTAAAATCTACAACATACAAATGAGTGCCGGGTCCGAGCGGTGAATGCTAATAAGAACTAAAACTTAAACTTAAAGAGTAGTTTACAGGTTGTAAAATTAAAAAATGCAATAAACATGACAAAAATCCAACGAAATGATTCTTGATGCTGATTAATGTTCTGAGCTTGAGCAGCTTGGCTCGGCACTTCGGAGGCAGAAAACAGGTACCTTGCTAATGAAGCTGTTGAATTCACCCCAATTGTCGCCCGGGCATGGCACTCGCTGCACGGAGGTAGCTGAGAACGCACAATACGCCTCTAAGTGAGCGCTGCAGCTTCTCCGGACACGACGAGCAGGCAGTGCGCGCTGTCGTGGTCCAATTCATGAGATGTGGACAGGAAATGCCGAGAAGAGCGGCCCTAGCCTCGACCGTCGGCGATGCGGGCAGCCTGCGGCCCTGAATGCTGTCTCATGCCACGTCCGCTCCGCTTCTGTCACAAGTCCCGTCCTCACGTGCCCCGCCTTCACATGTCGAACTACGTGTCTGCCAATCAATCTCCCGGGCGCGGTTGTGCGCACGAATACATAGTAACCCGCCCCTCCCTGAAGCGGAGGTGGCAACCACGAGGCGTAACGGAGGGGGGTGCTCTGGGCCGCCGTGGGGAGGGCTGTCGAAGCCTCAGACCACGGGCGGGGCCGCGCGGTGTATTTACGGCCGAGCCGCTGGCTGGGGGTAGCTGCACTTTGCGGAACGCGCAAATGAGCTGCGGTACACTTACCAAACAAGTGTTTGAAAGAATCCGCGCAGGCCGGTGGCCGAGCCGCTGGCTGGGGGTAGTCTCAATTCGCGGAAGGTGCAAATGGGGGTTATAAACCACACATGCCGACAAGTAGTTTGAAGGACGCCGCGTCGCGCGGTCCGCGAGGGTAGCACGGCCGGCGGTGCGGTGTCAAAGAGACGGATTATCAGACAATGGCCTTAAAGAGAAAGGCCAATGGCCAAAGAGAAAGGGCACACGCCGGGAGGAATGGGTGGCGCTGTCCCGGCGGCCGGGCAGAGAGGGGAGGGGGCGGCGCGGGCGGTTGTAAGTCACGTGCGTGCGTAAACTATGCCTTCTGCTGTTTTTCATGCCTGTCCGCCAGTTATTCATGTAGTTGCCGGACCTCTTGTTGTTCCTGAAACTATAGTTGCGGGGCCGCTTGCTGTTCCTGTAACTGCAGTTGCAGTTGCATCAACTGCTGCTACATAATTGAAGCACTTTCACGAACTCAGATGCACTCTCCATTTTTACTCTCGTCGCGAAAGAAATGTATGAAAAAAGGTGGAGGCTGAGATTATTGCACACGACAAACGATGTCGAAGTTCCAGTTGTCAAAAGTAAATACCTAATTCGTCGCCGAGTTTAGTGCCGCCAGAAGAAGTATCTATCATAGCCGATTCACAATGTATCCGGGAACAATCATAGTATTTAGGCTCGGTCATGTAACTGTCACAACACACACAATCTTAGGCTGCAGCTCTGGCTCAATCGCTACTCTGTTATACACGCGTGTCCCGGGCTATCGCAGACTCGTTCCCGCGGCTCTCTGTTTGTTGAAGTGGTTAGCTTGCTGTTGCCTTGCTCCCTTTAGAATAGAGCGCGTGCCGACTCGTGCGCGCGCGCGCGCGCGCCGACATCGAATGTAGCTGTGCTTACAGCAATAATAATAATAATAATAATAATAATAATAATAATAATAATAATAATAATAATAATAATAATAATAATAATAATAATAATAATAATAATAATAATAATCATTAATATGAAAAATGCAGACAATAACGACATCTGTGTACATTTCTTAGAACTTTTGAATTAAGAACTGGTTGTGTTGATCTGTCGAGTCAGTGCGTGTTCGGGCTTGCTTTGTTACGGACGTTTATGAATACTTTTACTTTGTATATTCAAGATGAGTGATAAAATAAAATTTATACCAAGAAATTAATAGGTTATGGGCCCAAGCCACGCGTGAATCGTATTCTAGACAAAGTGGATCCGAAATTGAACGTCCGACAACGTGCCGTTTTAATAACTATGAACTGGAACTTTGTGTGTATACAACAAACATGGCTACCGGCGGTGACTACAAAATACAAGTGTAAAGCTTGAAGGATCTGAAGGTTGGGAAAAGTGGAAGTGGCATATTTCAATGGTGTTGCGTGCGTATGAACTTGAAGACATTGTTAAAGGTTCGCGAGCATGTCCGGTTTTGGGAGATCGTGCAACTGCGGCACAAAAAGCAATTCTTCAGCAATGGAAAATGTATGACGTAAAAGAGGCAAGTTGTTAGTAAGTGCGCTAGTTGCTGAAGAGATTTGGACATAGTTGAGTGCGCGGTTTGAACGCAGCAGTAAGCAATCGATGAATATCCTGATCGAGTCATTTTTCCGCGTGACGACAAAGAAGACATCAGTACGCATGTCGCGAAAAGTGCACAAGTTGTTTGTAGATTTAAATTATGAACTTACGGAGAATGAAGAAAATACTTTGTCTGAGAGAATTTGAATGGCCGTATCTTATCTATGCTGGGAAAAGTATATGACTATTTTAAAGACTTGTGGGACACGATTTCGTCGGAAAATCAAATTGTGAATTTGTTGATTGAAAAATTATGCGTGATTGAATTGTGTGATAAAGGTAATGTCTAATCGACTGCGCTTGTTGCACGCGGTGGTCCTATCAAGAAGCCTTGTCATAAATGTGGCACCGGTGAAGAATCAAAGAAGAATGTTCAACGTGCAAAACAGAAGTTTCCATGCCACAAATGTAAGCAGTTCGATCATTGTGTAGCAGAGTGTCTGGAGAAGAAGACAAATGGTGCTGCTGGAAACAAAAGTCAGCCTGATGCAAGTGTGGCGTTTATGACGCATGTCATGGGTGCCTCAGTCGATAACTTTATTTAAGCCGACAAATGGTACTGCGCCAGTGGCGCCACAAATCACGTCACCTCGAATAAACAGTGTTTTACAACGTATGAGAAGTTTGCCGTTCCTGAAAAGATTTCGCTCAGGAAACGAGGTGAAATGATGCTGGCTCATAGACAAGGTATGAATATTCAAGTACGTCTGAATAATGCGTGGTCGAATGCCGTACTGAAAACGTTTTGTATGTTCCTGAAGCAAGTGCCCATTTATTTTTCGTTTAAGCAGCTGCGAGAAGGGGTTTTTCTACGAGACTAGATGATTGAAGTGTCAGCACCGACGATCATGTCATTGAAAAAAGGATAATAGGTTATGTTAGTTATGGACTGTAAGTATTGAAGGTGAGCATTGTGAATCCGACGTAACAAGTTCAAGTGAATGTGGTGACATCATCACAGACATTTCAAGATTACCATGAAAGGTTTGGCCATCAACATAACATATCAACAATGTCCTGAAACAGATGAACATCAACGTGGACGAGGGCAAGGAAGGATTCTGCGAAGGTTGTGCACTGGGAAAAATGCATCGGCTGCCATTCAAGAAACGGGTGAATCAACAAATAGTAACTGGTGAACAAATCCACGCCGATATGAACGGGCCCATGTCGACTGAATCTGTCGTAAAGGCGCGCTACTATGTGTGTTTCAAAGATGATATAAAGAGCAAATATACCCGAGTTTTCTTTTTGAAGCAGAAAAGTGAAATTTGCACCGTTTTGGTGCAGATTTTTAATGAAGCCAAGACGAATGTTATCAAGCAACTGAGGTGTGATGGAGGAAAAGGATTTGACAACAAGAAGGTCTCTGAACTGCTAGCGAGCTGGGGCAAGAACACTCCATTACCATGCCGTATACACCAGAGTAAAATGTTGTGGAGGGTGAAAATCGAACAGTTGTCGAATGCACGCTCTCCATGTCGAATCCAAGCAAGTTGGCAAAAGAACTGTTGGACGGAGCATGCAATACTGCCACAGATCTCCTGAATCGCACGGGAAAGTCTTCCACTTAAACTAAGTCTCCTTATAAATTGTGGCATGGACGACCAGTAGGAAGTCTCAATCATTTGAAGATTTTAGGAGCAGAATGGTCGTTGCAACAAGAACTTCCGCTTTAAGTTTGACGATAAAACTGTTTATGGACATCTTGTTGGGTACGTGAACGACAGGGATGGATTTAGGATCTGAATTCCGACTCAAAGGAAGATAGTTCTGTGCCACGTTGTGAGATTCAGACTTGAAGTTGTCTGCAATTTTCATGCCAATACCGACAAGCTTGAAGATTCACTTGAAAAACGCGAATCATCTGATGTACAAAAACCAGAAGAAGTCATCCACGATGAAAAGGAAGAAGAGTGGAGTGAAGCTGAAGAAGTTTCACCAGTGTCTATCTCCGGAGGAAGTGATATTACAGCTGAAGAAAATGCCAAAGAGTAGACAACTAGAAAAAGCAAACAGGAATCTAAGAAACCATTGTGGACGACAAGCGGAGATTTTGTCTGTATGTCCGGATTGTCGATCACTGGAAACAAGAATCCATATTCCTACATTGAAGTGCTGCAATCTCCTGACAGAGAAGAGTGGTTGAAGGCACTTAAGAATTGGATTCTTTAGAGAAAAATTATACCTGGGTGTTGGTCGAACGTTCAATAGATGTAAAATCTTGAAGAATTGATGGGTCTTCTGCCAGAAACTATTGAACAGTGGAAAAATCTGTTTCAAGGTTGGATTGATTGCAAAAGTTTTCGTACAAACACAGGGAATTGATTATGAAAAGACATTCAGCCCTGTTGCACGCTATGAAACCATTCGGATCTTGTTGGAAGTGGATGCTGAATTTGGAATGAAGCTCGCTCAATTGGATGTCAAAACAGCTTTTTTGAACTGCGTGCTTGAAGAAGACGTGTATATGGAACAACCGGAGGATTTTGAGGACAATACTGAACGAGTGTGTTACGCGAAGAAAAGTTTGTAAGGCTTGAAACAAGCGCCGTGCTGCTGGAACAAACGATTTGGGAAGTTCGTTGGATTCGCTGGATTCAAAAACAGAAGCTCATCCATGTCTGTTCTACAGCAAAAGAGATGGGAATCATGTGTATGTTTTAATTTTTGAGAGCTATACTTCTCAGCGTTGTGCGTTGTGCTGCTCAGCAGTATAGTTCTGAAGAAGGCCACAACGCGGTGGCCGAAACGTCAGCTCGATCGACTGAGACGCGGCACACCCCAGACAGCGAAGTACCCGGAAGGAGAAAGAGTGATGTGCGAAGAAGTGCGATGGAGTGCGATGGAAATTTTGAATTTTTGGTGGCTTCCTTTACACTTCAGAACTATCTAATTTGTATGGAAGGTTATGAACGGAAGTGAAATGAATGATTACAATTAATGTATGAACATGTGTTGAACAGGGTTGTGAACAAATTTTTATTACGTAATCAATAAAACTAATTTGTACATGAATAACATTGAGTGCAAATGCTTGTTCTTTCTTGTCACTTTCACCACAAAATAACACCTTTAAAGTATGCAAGTTTGTTGATTTTGACTCGTTTGACAGTATCGCTGACTACGACAACTATTCTTTGGAGTTATGTCTTGCAAAGAATGGCGAGAGCACACGAGCTCTGCTTCAATCGACATCTGCTTCGTTCGACATCCACCGGTAGACTGACTTTCCGTTTTTCTTTGTCCGGGAGCGCGGGAACTTTGGCAACCCCGCTCAGCTTGTGCGCATGAGCGTTAGACTGTCTATATAAAAATGAGCGTTTTTTGTAACAGCTTGCCAACTGAAAGATCACCGAGAATATTCTCCCGTTCACTCGCTCGCCCATACACAGACACCCTCTCTCGTTCTCTCTCTATCTCTCTCACTCCCTCTATGCTTACGGGCGTTTTGTTGCAGGTAGCTCAAGCGCTGTTTAGGACATAGATTAATTGCTTAGGGTCATTTTCTGTCTCAACAATTATTTTGGCTTCTAGTCATCATATTTTGCATTTATTATACCTGTTGGAAGGCATACATTTGCATTCTGTATGCTGCATGGTGGCTAATCTTATTGTGAGTTCCTGATAATGCGTTGCGCTGTGTAAAACGCTCTTCCAAAAGTTCTGCAAGCATTCCTTATCATCCAACTTGTGGGCTTCTTCTTTGATTATGTTACGATGCTTTGATCTATTACTATCTGTTGCTCAGTCTAAAATAGTTGCTTTAACGTATTATCTGGAATGATATCTTCCTAACGTCGTTATGCATATTCAGATTTGTTGATACCACTGTATCATACTACCTTCCTGGGCACAGGAATTAATTCTACCACTCGTATGTGGATTAAAATAGAAGTGTGTATTGTAGAAGAAAAAATCACTAAGTAACTGGAAGAAACGGACGACGAACTTCTAAAACGGACGACACTCATATATAAATAACACTCGGGAAAATTCACCCATGAAAAAACACTTAAAATCACAATTGTCCTGGCAAGAACGTTCTCATTTAGAGATTGAACATAACTTAAAATTAGCGAAATTCATATTGGCGCTCTCGTGGACGTAGAAGAGGTTTTCATTAAGATCAACTGATGTACAATGTAGAGATTCTTTCTAATGCATTGCGTAGGCCGCTTCCACATTCCACAACAAAAAAAGAAAAGAAATATATCAGACTTCTGAAATAAAAATCAACAATCAGACATTCGTGATTTCTAATGACATTTGTAAGAAAATATATCACTTTTGATTGCAGTGTTACAATACAAGAAACATCCAAAGCTGTATCAGACGATTATTCCCAGTACATGAACCAGTGTGTTCTCATTGAACGTAAATAAAAGATGTGGGTGCTATTTGCGAGGTTTTTTTGTGACGAATTTTGAGAATAAACTGAATTATTAGGTAGCCAAGGTAAGAGTTATATATTTTTTTAATTTTGAGAAACATTAAGAAAGCATGTTTATTTTATTTACTAAGGGAAGATAATTTTGATTCTTGACGTGTTAAACTGAGTCGAATTCAGTCGCTGTCTGGAGGAAAATTCTAGAGGCCAGCCGCTCTGATCGGTAGTTTTCCGTGGTTTCTCCGATCAACGCCAAGCGAATGCCGGAGCAGTACCTTAAAGAACGAGCCACGGACCGCGCGTGATCTTTCCTGTGTGTGAAACCCTGCTTCCCGAAGGACAGTCGGCGCTGGATCTCGCCATCCAGTGGGGGAAGATCATCGCCACCGCCCGAAGAAAAACATGTACTACACTTACGGGACTAATGACCTCAGTAGTTGACGCGCCCGGAATCACTAACAACCAACCTTGACACGTTAAATAAATCCATCTCATCTTTAAATAACCCTGAAGGTAATAGTTGGTGGCGCAATTGATTGTCAAAGCTGTACCACAACATCCAAAGATTGGTGCAAAAAGAAATCTTTAAAAATATATTAAGCCAGCTTTGCTAAGAAGCAGTTGCCTTGCCTGTGGCGAGAGCGCAGTACATTTAATAACGATCATTGACATAATTTGTGAACATTTTGTACCAGTGATCGTAAAGAACATTGCTGCTGTTACTCATGAAGTAATGGAGAGGCCTAAGTACTTGAATTCAAAACCTCCAAGTCGAAAATTTCTATGTTTGTAATGCGGACTTCCGTATATTTGCATGAAGTAGCCAATCGAGGAATGGTCGGTGAGCCACGTGCCAGCGGTGAGCAGCGGAACTTTTAGCTATAACAAGATGCAGGCCGGGGCGCCGAGGCTTTTAAGCATACTAGGGCGTTATAAATTAGCGCTACCCGTTGGAAAAATTTGAAGAAAACATTTGGAGCCCTTTTTAGGGCAAATGACATTTGAGCGTTTCTGAAAATGCGGAATTGAGCTCCTTTTAACAGAAAACGGTTGAGTTTTCTGTAGTTGAAACTTTATATGACATTCTTTAAAGCATAAGTACTCATAAATACAATGATGTAACAACAATACAATGATGTCGCCGCTAATGTAAATATTAACGATATGAGAGAGTAGTTAAAAATATTACACTTTTGTCATTTTTGAAAAAAACAAAAGAATAAAACAATGTAGCGTTTATGTTATCTAAGCATTATCCATTATCTGTCCATTAAGCACTATCCCTACAAAAAGTTTAAAGAAAACATTGAAAAAATTATTGTTTTTTGTAATTTTTTTTAAAATTTCACAAATTGCTCGCATTATTCCGCGAAAACTATTACAATTTAAAAAATGTACATTACCTTAATGAAAGAACTAATTATGGACAACAAATTTCATTTGAAGGAAAAATGTATATCTTTAATTTGTAGTTGTAAAAAAAACGCGAACATTATAAAACTTTTAAATTTTCGAAAATTTAGGGTAAACCCTGAAAATCGGACCTATGCCACCTTTTAAAGTGCATTTTACTCTATTCTTACAAGAAATTTAAAGAAAAAAGGTGGAGCAATTTTTGAGAAAATTTTGAAAATGTCCGAGTGTTTCATGTTAAGTATCCCCAAATTGTGAAGAAAGGTTTTCTAAATCACATCGCCTCGAGTCCAGTCAGATTGACCGAGGAATACTCATTTTGGAAACAAAACCCTAAGTATAGTTTAGGCGCTCGCTCGCACTGTCTCAAATTTTACCGTTGATTGAAATTTACTCGTTCTCAGCTCGACCTATTTCCATATTGTACTGTCAGCTACACACTAACTGTTAGACTAGATTAACTCCCCGCGTTTTTTCTGAAGAAATACTTTCTTCCAGAAAAATTCTAACAAAGGTCGGCTATCTAGGTGTGTGTCCGACTTCCAACACTCCTACCTAGTAACTCGGCGAAGTTGTTGCTGGATCGTCGGTCAAGAACTGATGAGAGTGCTGCTGGCTCGGCAGACGGGAAAGAAAGAGGATGACAGATCGTCGGTTTGCCTATTTATGTACGCGCCCTCCGTGTAGAGGTAGTGGGCGTCATCTCGCCCTCTGTAGTCTAACTGCTTCTACGTTATATCCCTACGCCGTGCCGCGGACCTAGCGCGCAACAGTATTATAAGCTGCCGGCGCGCCCTTTTCAAACCGCCCCGCGCTCGCTCACCCGTCTACCACTGGCGTTTTCTTGATGTGTGGGACAAACAGACGAGCATAGGCACTCGGGTTCGTATATATATATATATATATATATATATATATATATATATATATATATATATATATATATATATATACGAACCGGTCCGGAGTCATGATTATATATATATATATATATATATATATATATATATATATATATATATATATATGTCCAGGAAATAAGGAAAATATGTGTGTGTGTGTGCGTGTGGATTTCATGTCCAGGTCGCCAACTTTAAAACCGAAGTTAGTAACAACTTTTCTGAATTCAGCGTCATGTATAGGAATTCCTTGTACACGTTTCTGTTGTTTCTGAACAATTACACCAGCAGAATAATTAAACGAAACTACAGCAAAATAATCGATATACAGCGTTTTCAAGCATTTTCGTAGATGGGAAGCAGCGTATTATAACCATGCGATCCCTGTGGCTGCCCCGACTCACCTGATTACGTGGTTACGGCGATCCAGCGTTGCTCACATTGTAGACTCTTTAAAGGGAGGCATGCGTGATAGGGCTTATTCTCGTTCTAGTACTGCATTGTAACACAGCTGCATTTTCAAAGGTGAATTTAATATTCCCCTTTTCATGAGTCGAATCCTCCCGTTATGAATACTCCTTAAAACAAGCTTACAACTAAGTTATCTTAAATGCGGCCATACGGGCCAGAGTTCGACCTTCGAAGCAGGGCGATGCCCTTCCCGACGGTCATGATCCCGGTTACGGAAGCGGCAGGCCTTCGCCCTGGTGTCTGGCGCGGCACGGCCAGGCGGTGGCGCGGTCAGGCGTCGACAGCGTTTCGCCTCACCCCTTTGTCGATCAGCAAGGTGGTGGTGGCGTCCCATCGCCTGGTCCGGGCATCGGCGGCGTTGCTCACGGCAACGGTGGTCACGTCTCGGCCCGTCGACAGTCCTGGGCTCGAGGTCGGGCACCCACAGTCATTGCCCGTGGCGTTCGTCCTTGAGCTAGCGACCCCAGAGGCGGCCCGCGATATTGTGGTGTTCGGGCGGCGTCGCGGCGGCGGCGCGGTGCACCGCAATGCACCTTAGCGGCGCACGGCGATGCGGTAACACACTCACCGGCGTCCCCCCAGAAGCCAAAGAGACTCGCTGTCGTCTCTACCTCGGAAAGACACTTCTGCTTTCAGTCACCTCCTCTATCGAAATGCCCGAGCTTGTGTGTGCAACTACATCCTCAGGTACGCGGGTTCACGTGGCCCTCCCCCGCTTTGTTTTCCGCGATTGGTGGATTTTGTATTGGAACATTGTATATCTACAATTTCTTGTACATTTACCAATAATTTGTTATAGAAACGTGTGATAGCAGATATTGCTTGTAGCCTATTTCAGCACAAATGGTTGAAGCAGTTCATTAACTTTATAATTAAAAAACAAGATTTATTATTTAAAATAACTTTAGTTTATGTAAGTTAATGTTACCAGCATTGCATCTATTTAATTCTCATTATTAAAAACAATGTTATTAATATCTTGTTTGCTTATAGGTAAAATATTATTCTGTGAAACTCATCATGTCAACCCCTATTCAGCGGGTAGTGACAAGCGCGTTTTCTTGGGTTGAAGCTTTTCATATTTCGTTCATTTTGCCCCGGGTCCAGGTGGTAAGCATATCGTCTCCGTGTTTTGTGCTTAGGGCATTGTTGCAAATCGTCTTTTATTGAAATCTAATTTCTTGGTAATTAACTTAAGCGTTGAGGGTTTTAGTATTTGATTCATATTTAATACCTTATGCCTCATTCTATATGGTAGTTTTAAACTCGCATTTACTTGAGGTTTGCATCACATTTTAAATAATGTGAACCATTTTCTCATTTCGTTTATGATTTGAACAATGTGGCAAATTGATTAGAAATATCAATTTTATTACTAGAATTGTAATTTCTGTAGTATTTTTCTGCGTGGTCATTATATCAATTAAATACATGGCTCTAGGGATAATCAAGCCTCTCGTTTCAATGAATATTTTTTTATATTTGAAAGTAAAGTTTATCACATTGTACAATAAGAAGGTCTTTATGTCTTCGTAGGATGTCCTGTGTAGCTTAATAATCTCTGAGGATTTGTCGCTCTTTGTTATTATGTTTAAGCCGATTACTCAAAAATTCGTTAAGAATATTAGAAAGAGTGAAACGTGCCTGAAAAGTGAAAATCCAAAATCGATCAAAATCGATCCAAAATCGATCTAAATCAATCCAAAAGTTAAAATTCTTTCAATCTCTTTAGGAATATGTACTTCTGTAAAATTGTAAAAATGTTTCCCAAACTTAATGTGACATTGTTCTTCATACCCAACGTACCTTTTATATGCTCCGTAGTTTTGTTCAAACAGAAGCCTTTGGAACTTCCTTGTTTTCTTATTGGTCTCAAGGCGGAATATATGATATAACCTTATCTTCTGCGTAGAAAATAAAGTTGTTAACATCGAAGGCGAAAACATATTGACCATTTAATCTCTAATTTTGTTTGCTGTTAATCTAAGACGACCTAGTTCGCAAAACTTATCTGCTATAGTCAAACCCAAAGTCTGTCTAAAAACTTTATACATTTTGTTATCGAAAGTTTTTTGATATTTCTTAGACAAACTTGATTTTAGGTTTGTTCTGGGTTAAAAATCAGTTATCGATCTGAAGTGTTGTGTGGTTTACTATTTACAAGTGTGTTTTGTGTGGGTGTCAAGGTTTTTCCATACGTCATATTGCAGAACATATGAACATTCTATTAAACCACCTCCAAAACAATGCATTTTGTCGTGACGCAAAATTAGACCACTATGCAGTTATGAGATTCACACAAAATGAATTTGTTGCGCGTGACCTATGCGTCAAATGATCAGTACATCACGTAACTTTTGACAAAGAAACTGATTCTCTTTGAGCACTTCTATTCTGTCAACACTTCCAAGTCTTTCTATGTCCTTTCCTTCTCCCTGTCCACCTCCCACGCATTCAAGTTTTGCGAGTCGCATGCTCTTTGCGTCCGACGTACCTTAACTGCTTCTATATGACTGTAATGAGTGGTCGAATTG
Organism: Gryllus longicercus; assembly: GCA_038098605.1. NCBI lineage: Eukaryota > Metazoa > Arthropoda > Insecta > Orthoptera > Gryllidae > Gryllus > Gryllus longicercus. The sequence continues at coordinate 608,679 of JAZDUA010000509.1, forward strand.
AATATTCAGTGCACGGTTCCGTCAAAGCAGTCGTAGGCGGACGAGGCAGTTGCTTCCGGCAGATGTGATCCAACGTTTTATGTATTTTATGTATAATACGCAACAGTGGAGGCGAGATATGAGTCGGGCCTGTAGATGGATATGGAAGGAGTGACCGTCGTAGGCAACAGAGAGGATTCGCTAGATCTGTTTTAGTGGCATCTGCTGCCCGATGGTCATGGAAATGCGATTATTAGGTTACGGATTACATAAACATTGTCAAGGTATTTAGTATGCATTGTACTATACTGCGTTAGATGACTAAGTTGAAATTGTAGATTACACATAGTTCAGATACATAATAAGCGATATGAAAATTGATAACATTACCAAAAACAAACTAAATCCAATAAACAGAGTTATAAAACCAGTGACAAATAATTGTAATGAGCAAAAATCTAATATTCTTAGTGTCAAATATCTCACAAAATTTACGTCACTTATATATCTATTTCTTCATTATTCAAAAATTCATTACATTATCTTGTTAATAGAGGGATTGATGAAAAGTTGTAATTTAGTGATTTACAAAGCATATCCTTAAATAAGATATTTCTTTTTGTATATAGTAAATATATTATTGTAGCGAAAAAAATGTATTTTTAAATTCTGGACAATCAATTTTAACATTTAAAAGTTTGTAGTGATGAATTAGTATCCTGTAATATTCGTGACGTTTGTAGTGATGGTAAATTAGTTTTCAGAGAAATATCTGTATAATCATGGAAATAAATTAACATTGAAAATTTTTACCTTAAATGATGCATATCTGAAAATATCTGTTGTACATTTTGTAATTTTTTATTGCATATTTCACACCTTCAGACCATACTACTAAATTAGAAAAGGCAATGATTTTTTAAATGCTGTTCCATACCGAAATATACATAATGGTTAAACTATAAAAGCAAATACACACACACACACACACACACACACACACACACACACACACACACACACACACATATATATATATATATATATATATATATATATATATATATATATTGCCAAAATTATATACGTTACAAGCAAGGAAGCGAAATACATTTCCCCATTATCTATAACTTTGTGCAAACCGCATCCTTATACCTCAATCAATGCTCATGAAAACTCTTTGACTGCGTCTGAACGTGACTGCGTCTGCCGAACATGTGTGCTTACGGAGTTGATAAAAATTTGGGTTCTCTTAAGTAATTACTCATAACTCCGTTGTATGAAATTTCCCATTACATTCATTAGAAGAAAGTGATATTTCAACTATTCTACATGCTCTAGATGTTGTAACATTTATTATGTGATCTCTATATCTACTGTATTTCCTTTAAAAATGCCAATTTTATATTGCTTACTTTAACAAACAAAACAATAAAACACAAACATACATATAGACAATGAGCATTAAAATGTACACGCCTACTTTTTTTTAAAATTTGTGGTATATTCACAGCTGTAAACTGACATATATGAGAATTAAACTGTGTTTTTAGAAGCACGATGAGATTTTTCACCACTATATCCTGCCAATACGTAACTCATCCACTGCTACAAACGAAGTACTTGTCATTTGATATCACAAGAAAACTGTTGTAATAATTGCGTTGCAGTTTCGAAACTATGATTTTCTTAGTGGTAGCACAATATAAATGGATGTTGGTATATACTATGTGGCCCACCTAAGATGTTTCCTTCAATTTTCTCCAGAACCGTTTCAGATACTGAGATGTGGTTTTCACTAGAACTACTATATGCAAGAGGCACATATGGTCATGCATAATATTATTCTATTGCATTTTTTATTGCAGAGATATTGACTCAACTTCGATTTTTTAAATTGAACCCTATAGATTCTTTCAGCTCATCATAACAAGGGTAAAGAGACGAGTTCATAAATATGCATATCCCATATGTACCATAACAAAATTTTCGAGAAATTAAGAGTTTGAAAACGCACGACGACTGCTGGTTTCCGTAATCTGAATGAGAAATTCCGGGTGATATGCGACGAGGCCATTCCCGACCGTTGCGTCGAGTCGAATAGAGTCGAAAGTAAATGTAGTGATGCAATGTGCAAAGGAGCACACGAAAACCCGCGATTAGCTCTTTAAGACTACATCCTCTCAGTCTTGGAGACACAAAGCACATTGTAATATTTTCTCAAATATTGTAATATTTAATTATTTAAAAAACAGTTCCTTGTGGCGTACAGATTTGCTCAGAACATAGCTATAGGTAAATACATTGTGAAGTTTTGCGATTTTCTGAAGCGCTGAAATTCGCACACGAGTATGAATGTACTCTACTCATTAATGTGAGTCTTTACTATTTAGACTGCTATTTAGACAAAATTCACGTTTATAGCATAAGTTTTGCGATTTTCTGAAAAACTAAGCTTCTAATCGAAAAATGGATCCATGGATCGACGAAATTTCCCGATTTTCGACATGACGCGGATTATTCTGAAAACCAGGCTCCTCGTACGAAATTTCACGGCGAATACACCGGTGATACCCATTTTTCGATTAGAAGCTTTGTTTCTTAGAAAATCACAAAAATTATCCTATAAAGGTGAATTTCGTCCAAATAGCTGTGTAGAAAAGTGCAATTTCAAGCAGGTTCTTTTTGAACGAGAAAGATCATTTAAGACTCACATTAAAGAGTAGCGTACATTGATACTTGTGTGCAAATTTCAGCGGTGAAGCTTGAATAGTTTCGGAGATAGAGCCTTTTGAAGTTGACTGTTATTTTCAGAGGGTTTAAAATTCGAAAAAACAAGACACTCTAATTAATGATTCTAGAGGGAACATTTCTCTTTCGTATAGGACAAATGATGACAATTTCTGAGACAACAAGAAGTTTGAAACACATCTGTGTTTGTAGAATTGATTTATGTTGCATATTTTGTGAGATATGCGGTTTTTTTTTCTGTTAAAAAATGTAAAGTTTCGTCGATCGACGAAATTTCCCGATTTTCGACGTGACACGGATTATTCTGAAAACCAGGCTCCTGGTACGAAATTTCATGGCGAATACACTGGTGATACCCATTTTTCGATTAGAAGCTTAGTGTTTCAGAAAATCGCATTACTTATGCCATAAACGTGAATTTGGTCCCAATAGCAGTGTAGAAAAATGCAATTTCAGTTCGCTCCCAGACACCGTAGAGGGAACACCTCCGTTTGAGCCTCCTCTTGTCGTGTTCACGAGTGCAGTGTTATCAGTTGTGTATTAGTGTTTTTGTCACGCCAAATAGGAATCAATACTAATCAAATCTAACATCTATTGGTATATCCGGAGTTTAGGGTGTCGTTCACTGAAGCGGTTCACTAGAGGGGAATCGACTCACTGAACTGAATCCTTGTTTATTGTTCGCATGTTCTAATGGTCACTATGTTATCTCAAGAATTATAATTTCTATTCAACACTCACATGCTACTTAAACTATCATTACTACTCAAAGCCAAAATTTAATTACCAAAAAAAGCATGTTATCTACTTAACACTTTTTTATACGCTCTAGAATGCGCAATAAAATAATAAAAACTCACCTATTTGTAGATTTTTAAACGTAATTTAATTCAAATAAAAAAAAATAATTTCATAACAATAATTCATAACTCTGAATTAAATAACAATTAAAAAGGGACTTGAAATAGCAAAAAAAACCACAAATCCACGCCACAAAATTTGTATTTATATTGTTGTTCACTTCAATCACTCACCGCAGAGAAATGCAAACTAAATTTGAAAGGCAAGTCCTCTCGCTTCGCTCGCCCGGATCCAAGTCACGGCGAGGCTCGGGCCTTCGGCCCTTGCGTTCACTATAAACAACCTTGAGTCTATCCAACGCATAATTACCAATTCATTTTTATAAGAAAGCACTTTTCAAGAAAGCCTCCACAATTCAAACTGCGCAGTGAATCACGAGATTAGTGAACCGAATCAGTGAACCGAAGGAACCGAAGGTTCAGTGAACGACACCCTAAACCCGGGATCAACCCATCTATTTAAAGTCAGCCTAACGCGGATGACAATTAATCATAATGTTCTCCAATGTAAACAACAACTTAACCAAACTTCCGATGGACACAGCTCCTGAAAATCAAGCAAAGAAGACCCGCCAACGCTACTGTGAGTGATGTATTTCCTACCAAAGACCAAGGAGTTATCATAGAAGCCCACGAAGGTATTTCAATAAAAGAATATATTAATAAACTCGCTACAATAATGAAGCCCAATGACATTAGATTCGTGTCGCGCATATCTAATAAAGAGTTTGTGTATTTCTGAACATTAAGAAAACAGCAGAGTACTTGACTAGCAACTACCCTACGTTAACCATCAAGGATCATAAACTGAATGTCAGACCTTTAATTAATAAGCTTAAGAGGGTAATAATTTCTAATGTTTGCCCTGTGATACCACATGATGTTATCCAACAAGAATTTTCAAAACATAATATCCATATAAAGTCCAATATCTCATTTATTAGAGATGGTATTCCAGAATCAGGATTTACACATATGAGTTTCAGGAGACAGGTGTTTATAACACCTGAAGATGTTAACAATCTTCCAGAATCAACCACTATAATGTGTGATGGTACCAAATATAGAATTTTCTTTTCTACAGATGATATGACATGTTTCTTATGTAAACAGTCTGGTCATCTAGCTAACCAGTGTAATAACAAATCTATCCAACATTCTGCAACAGAATATCACTTAGCAAATGAAAAATCTCAAAATGAATTTACTAATAATTCCACTGAATTTACTGAACACAAAGCCAAAAGGAAAATCTTGCAGTAAATGAGTGTAATTTCCCCTCTATTCCTAAGAGAACCCTCTCATCAGAATCTTCATCCCAGATCGGTTCTGATAGTAATAAGATAGATAAGACCAATTTGGATAGTAGTTAGCAAACTAAAATAAAAAAGAAAATTGGTCAAGAATCAAATCATATTAGTACTCATGTTAATAACACCCCCAAGTAACTAGATGAACATCTTGATCCATTAAAGGTAAAGTATGAAACCAATCCAATTGATTACCCCTTCACATATAACCAATTGAAAAATTTCATTGACAAAGCTTCAGGAGCCTCAAACTCAACAATAATAGCCAGTGAATTTTTACTTGATATTCCATCTATTATCCAAATAATGTCTGAATCTTAACCATTACTTACAGAAGGGTCAATAAAATATAAATTTACAAGTGTTATAAACAAGTTGGAGAGTGCACAAGAACAAATGGATGATTCGAATGCAGATACATCTGAATAATAACTAGAAATGAATATCTTACAATGAAATTGTAATGGATTCTATGCCCGTCTACCATCCCTGAAACTATTAGTTAAAGATATTCTTCCTCAGATACTATGTTTACAGGAAAAAAAACTTTAAAGACAATCATTCTGGTAAACTACCCAGATATACTACATCTTTTTGTAATGAGAATAATGCTCAAATTGCTTCTGGAGGTGTGGCTATCCTTGCTAAAAATGATATTTATGATAGTAGAAGGAAATGGCCGATACGGGATCACAACATCTGATGATCCCGGATCGGCCGTCTCTTATCAGGGGTTGATGACATCAGATGTAAACAAAAACAAAGGCCGGGCGCAAGGCTGCGGTTTTGCGGTGAGCATCCGGCGGCGGCGACGAGACGACCTTGGCAAGGCCGCGTGCTTGCGGTGAGATTACGATGTCAACATTCGTTGCGAGCGCAAGTCGCCGGCGGCCTTGCGGTTAGGTCGTCTCGCCGCCGCCGCCAGCTGCGTGGAGGGCGTGACGTCACGGCTCCCAACATCCAGCCTGCCTGCCTGCCTGCCTGCCTACCTACCTGTCTCCCCCTATGTACCAACCTCTGCAAACGAAAAACACTAAGGGATGCAAAACAACAAGAAAAAAGGGAGCGGGGAGAGGAGAGGATTTAATTTTTTTTCCCTGCACGGTGGTGACAAGAGGATGGAAAAAAAGAATAAATGACAAGACGAACACCAGTGAGTAGGGTAGAACAAGTATTTATTGATCACAACATATACATTGTTTGAGCTTCTCTACATTGAAAAAAAAATACATGAGGGTTGTTGACAGTCTCTCTCTCTCTCTCTTTCACACGGACGCAATGTTGAGAAGGCGTCGTAGTACCTTGAGATTGACGGCGTCGTTTTCTTCGACGGGGTCGGCGACGTTGGTGAGACGTTTACCTTAAAAATGGTAGTCTTCTCCGTTTTCCCCGGTGCGACGAAGGGTGTTGCGATTGATGCAATCCCGTTGAAACTGCATCGCGTCGTCGACGTAGCGTTTTGAGGTCGCATCGTCTTTGTGGGTGGGCAATGCTAGGTTGACGATGCGTGCATTTTGCATGTTGAGGTTGCCATTTTTGGTGATGCGTAATTTTGGAATTTTTTCGACATGTTTGTGAATGTCATTCACATGGCGATCAACGTACGTTTTGTTTGCAGCGTCACGTGGCTCTGAAGGTTGACCGACGTTTGTAATTCGAAACAGATCGGCGTTGAAGGGCCCAGCGTCTTGCCATTGTCGTAGACACTTTGCCTGATTGGCAATCAGCGTTTGCAGATCGCCGCGTACGTCCTCGCTCGCTTGAAATACTTGCCGGAAGCGGGCGTCCACGTACGCCCTGATGGGAGCATCGTCTCGTCGTTGCTGTATGTTTTCAACAACGGCGCCGTCTCCACAGATGTGTTCTTCCTCTGGATTGTCGCACACCTCCTCTTCCTCCCCCTCCTCCTGCTCTTCCGCGTAATAGTCGTTGTCGCACATGTCTCGCACAGACTGTTTCGTAGTACTGGTACAGTCGCTCTTGTCACTCTTCCTCTTATAGCATGTGCACTCACCCCACTCTGAATCACTTTTCTAATCTTTCCCCCCACCACATTCTCTCAGTTCATGACAGGTGGAAAAGGGCCATCGATCCCCACCAAAAATACGTCTTGCCCGCAGATATCATCCAAATCGCATGTTGCAATAAAACGCACGCTAAAATCAAGACCGGTTCGTCGCTGCAAGTCGAGTTCTGTGTAGCATGGGGAGTCCCGTCTCAGTGCGGCGTTGATCGATCGTGCGACGGTGCGGAGGAAAGGTCGACTAAAAAATCTATGCATGGCTAATAGAACATGTTCTTCATACTCCTCTTCATCTTCTTCTTCTTCTTCCTCCTCCTCTTCACCCCTCGAGGATGGTGGTTTGGGCACCAAGACGAAACGGCACATGGGACATGTTTGTGCTTTTTCCTTTTCAGCTTGTTTTCCCATCCATTTTTCAATGCAAATTTTACAAAAGATATGATTGCAGTTTGTTTTCATCCATAGACGAATGTCATTATTATGGCAGATGGGACAAATAAAATCAGATGGAAGGTCATGTCTGTTCACTATGGAAAGGGGAGGGGGGGTAGAATCCATGATGGCTGTCACAAAGTTCACAAAAAGAAGCACACGAGAGCTGAAGTCACCATGATCAATTGAAAGACAGTTCCAATAATCATTATACAGTCTACCCAATCCATGTTATGTGTGTGCGGTTACACTCGTTCCTGCATCCCTCGGCGGCAAGCCATGCAGTTCCGTATCGCCGGCGCCGGTCCGTCGATCTGCGTGCGCCCGGTGTTGTAATGTTTGAGGCAGGGCAGAAGTTCGCGAATGCAGGCTAGATTTTGAATGTTTTCCGGAAGTCGGCTGAAGACGTATCGCACGTCTGACGATGCTGAGGTATTGCAAAGAAATGCGGCAGGTAGATGCTGAAGACTCTCGTCGTCGAGCGATGCGAGTGTGCGCGGACGCACAGTGTAGTATTGTTGGATGGCGTCGTTGGTGTCTCGGAGTTGTTCTCTTTTAGCGTTGGCCACAATCAGTTGAAGCTCCTCGCCGCGACCCAGGTTTTCCTTGTTGCTGATTTTGATGATGTGGTCCATATGGCCTTCTTTCACAGACTATGCTTATCTTAATGAAATGTATTTGTCTTATACTCACTGGGAACAGGATGTCGCTCATGAAGCGTGCAGCTGCGCAGGAAGTCGCCTGCGGTCGCCGATATCGCGCGCGTGCGCAACAGGAAGTGTGGTCGCGACAGCCTGTTTGCATCATTCGTGACGAATGGGATGCTCTTCGTTGTGGATCAAGTCTGTTCGAAATGTAGAGAGTCAATGCATGAGGGATAGAACGTTGAGTGTTCCTTTCTCCTGCAGCAAAGACGTAGTAAGTCGCCACGTCACGTCTGTAGCATAGAGTTCGCGGTAAAACTTCACACACGTGGCGATGTTCGGACAGTTGAACAACACCAAGTCCACCACGTAACATTGAACGTATTCACGTAGCCAATGAGTTTTTTCTCCTCCTTTGACGAATATTTTGTCAATACCGTCAACGGCTCTTCGAATCGCTTCGTGTCTGCACGCATACGGAATGTTTCCGCATTGCCAGGGCGTACGGTGGTGGTGTTGCTCAAGCCATTGTTTAGACCGCCGATCGCGTGCACTGAGTTCTTCAATCACACAGGGTGCTTGAAATGACAACGTGAGGATTTTATATTTGGCTCTGTCTTCAAAGTCACTTGGTATGCGCAACACGGTCAGCGTTTTCAAAATAAACGCACCGTCTTTCCAAAAGCCTTGGAGGTCAGCGATCGCAGCGGATTTTCTAATTTTTCGTTCGCGGCGGTAGACGTGGCGAGACGATGGAGTCGGCGGCGGCGTCGGTCCGTATGAAGAAGAAGAAGGCGAAGCGGGTGGCGTTGGTGTGTCGATGGCCGGCGGCGTCGGTAATTCGAGGGAAAAAGAAGAAGAGGTGTTGTCCTTGTCCCAGGTTCGCACCTCGTCGGTGTTGGTGGCTGCGTCGACAGTCGAGATGGGATCGTCTGCGTCCCACGGTCGCTCCTCCTCCTCCTTCTCTTTCCACTCTCGCATGTTTAGAGTGCGAGAATGTTTAAAGCGAGGACAAAAAGTATCAAACAAACTCCACATAGTGCAGCAAACAGAAAATCACAATGACTCATCTACTCGCATACACCGTTCTGAATCGACTGATTTAAAACGAAAGAACACTGAGAATATAACGTAGATGTCGACCGCAACCTGTTACCGCCGTGCTGTCCCACCACATCCTGTTTGCGTGGAGTGTTCTTATCGTTCCTAACAAGGACAAGCCAGTGCAGTCGTTTCTTACATAACTTCTTACGTAACCATGTCACGTTCATGCACCCACGAATTGTGCCGATCGTCGAACCCGAGCCATTTTACGAGTCGCATCGGTCCCTTTTTGCGAACGACGCGCTCCACCAAGTACTCTTCTGGAAATCGCGTGCGTTGCATTTCTTGCGCGTAGAATCGACCCGTAATCGCTTTGCCGTGAAGATCGACGAGCGAATACGTAATGGGAACGGAAAGATGAATGCGATCGATTTTGAAGAGTTCGGTGCCCCACCGCGCTTCGTAGCCCTTCCGGAACGGTGAGCTCTTGTACGTGCTCAAGCGGACGAGGTCGCCGACACGAAATTTTTTCAATTGTCGCTTGTCGATAGTTTTCACGTTGGCGTACACCGTTTCCATTAATCTGTTGTCCTTCACGTTTTTCGGTTTCATGCCGATCGTTCTATGTTTTGTGTTATTGTAGTCTTCGATAAGCGAGGGAAGCATGCGCGTCCAGCATCGTGTGCCCTCAGCGGAGAAACGTCTCCACATGCGCTCTTCGAGAGTGCGATTGAAACGCTCAACGACAGCTGCCTTGATGATGGAAAACGTAGAATAATGTCGAATGCCACGCGCGCGGAACCACTTGGCAACAGTGCTGTTGTAAAATTCCGTACCGGCGTCCGTTTGTAAGAGCGTAGGCTTTCTGGGCCGCGCACGCTTGGGAATGCGCGTAAAGGCCTTCGCCACTTCTTCCCCCGTCTTTTTTTTAAGCGCTTCCGCCCAAGCGTACTTGGAGTAGACGTCGATCACTGTCAAAATGTATCGCATGCCCCGATTCGATTTCGCGAACGGCTGCATCTCCACCAAATCCGCCTGCCATAGGTCGTCGAGCCCTTTCGTAATCACTCGCCGTCTAGTGTAACGACGGCGAGCTGGCGCATGTATTTCTCTCGCTAACCCTTCTCGCACATTCAAAGTAGCGTTCTTTCTCTTCATGTTCCACCAACTGTCTACAGAATAATAATACCAGCATCTCGCAGTTCGTTCTCTATTTCTACTATTTTCCCGTCGTGTCCATTGTTTCCGGCGTCCTTCGACGCGAGTAAGAGACGGAGCCTTTGCACCAGTTTGTTGGGGTCACGCCAGTACTTATAGTCAGGAGGGGACACGAAGCGAAGACCTTTTCCCGCTTTTTTCCGGTGTCGTGTTGTCGCTTTTCGCTGCATCGCCGTGTTTGCTCTTAAGGCACGAGGAGCAGGAGAAGGAGGAGGGGGAAATAGCGTCGCAAATACATGATTATATTTCCACAGGTTATCGGTCCGTATATCGCCGTTCCTAGTATATCCTTCTCTGTGGGCGAAGGAGTGCCGGAGAATTTTTTTATAATCGTTCCAGTCTCTCTCTTGCACAACTGCGAGATTCGGTTCTTTTTTGAAAATTAATTCGAGGAGGCCGGGGCGCGCTTCGTAATGGTCTTTCCCAACGTCAATGTAGCCGCCTTCGTCTATTTTCATTTGAGAACGGCCGATGTAGAGCGTTCTCTCGCCGCGGCTGGAATGAGAACGGAAATGCGGTCCGGAAACCACATCAGCGCCTTCCTGTTGCGAGAGCGTGCGAAGATATTGCGACCACGAAGGCTCTGTGGAGTTGAAAGCGGAATCGCTGGTGCTTCTAGGCGAACGCGTTAAATTTTGAAAACTTTCGTCCGCTTCTTCTATGTGAGAATCATCAATGTTAAAAAGGAGCGGGCCGGCGGTGGAGGAGGAGGAAGAAGCGTTGACGTCCTCTTCCTCCGTGTTCACGCCCCGGTCAACGCCTTTTTTGTTGTTCCCGGGGGTGGATAATGTGAACGGTGGCTTTTTCGTTCCTTCTTTGAATGCATTCATCATGGGGTTGGTGAGATAGGTCTTCAGGAAGTCGTCGCGGTTCGATTCAAATCGGCGGAGTGCTTTGAGTTTATTTCGAATAATCGATCGTGTCTTTTCCACTTCGACTTTCAATCTTTCTTGCGGAGTAGTAGGATGGGGTGGAATAGAAGGGGGAGAACGGTTATGCGGGGCGCGTTTACGACGTAAGGAACTCGCTGTCTCTGTCTGCTGAAAGCGTTTCGCTTTCGTCTGAAGAGTGTCTTTGATTTCCCCGCTTTGTTGTAGCAGTTTGATTTCATCATGGAGCCTTTGTTTATTTTCACGTTGCTCCAGGCTTCCTCCTCCTCCTCCTCCTCCTTTCCCTCTTCTTCCTTGTCTTCTTTTTTGTTTTCTCACCACTTTTCCTCTTTTCACACCTCCTCCTAATTTAGATTTAAGTTTCATCACACCGGTCACACCGAGCGCCGCTGCTCTTTCGCCGATACTCGCGTCACTCGACACGACCCTCTCCCACGCTCGCTTCGCGAGTACCGCGTCTGCTTTTTTTCGTTCTTCACCGTCTTTGTGTTCGTGGTAGGCAATGTCGTGCGTCCTGCACGCTCGATCTAGGGGATTGATGCCCGCATCGCCTCTCGCTAAGCGTTCGCTGAGTCGCGTTCCCGGTCCGCAAAACTGATAGCCACCGGGAATGTGTAATTCAAAGGGAAGCGCATCGATAGCTCGATTGATGAAACGTCCGATAAAGCCCTTCCCTCTTCGATACCTATGTTGTCGCAGATATGCCATATTGCGACTGTAATGGATGAAAAGAAATACGATATTATATAGATGGTGCGACTTCGATAAAGCGATCGAACCCAGCCCGATATTTTCCCTTGTTCACCGACCGTGTCTTGTCAATGACGCAAAACGAAAACGGTTTTTCGTTCCACACGCGACAGCACATGGCTTTAAAATCGCGGAAAGAAGGAAAGTCGTTTCCGACGTGCTCGTTGTATATAAATTCCAAATTGTTGTCGTCTTGTTGGAAAAATATCACCATATTAGCGTTGTCGCGAATGAGTTGTTTCGGAATTTTGGTGTATGTCTGACAGAGATACAGCACGTCCGTGTGTTTATGCCGTCCGGTGGCGAAGTAGGCCTTTATACAGTCTTGCTTCTCCGTTGCAATGTCGTCGAATACGAAGACGCTGCTGGACTTCGCTTCGGAGGGTGGAACGATACTGTCGTGTTGCGTGAAGGAATGAAACGGAATAATATCTTTCAACACTTCCTTTAAAAACACGTACATAGGCTGTCCTTCGGTGGTCGAATACAAATACACGTTTTCGAATTTGAGACCGTTCGACGTGGTGAGCAGTGTCATGACGACGTTCGTCTTACCGCAGCCCGACGGTCCGACGACGAGGGCTCGAACGCTGTCGGGTAAGAGGTCCCCGTGTCGACTCCCATGATCTCCACTGTGATTGTTCTTCAACAATCCGATCACGTTCACGATTGGCAGCTTCGTCGTTTGCGGAACGATGTTCATGACGGTGGAGCGAATGGCGCGGTGTTATCCATGTAAAGTGTTTATATGCTGATGGTTATTCATCGACAATTGTCGATTTTCAAAAGCGAATGCGTTACGACAAAGGGGACTACAATTATTGCTGTTGAAAGTTTGAATATTTTATTTGCTGTGCTGTGCTAAGTATTTGGTCTTCAGACTCGTGCACAACCAGCGAGCGATTTGCCGGAAGTTGTATCCGGTCGCGGTCGCAGCTCGGTTACACTTCCCGTCGCTAATGAAGCGTACAGGAAGTCGCCTGCGGTTGACGTCCAGCGCGAGCACAGCGCAGCGCAGCGCAGCGCTGTGAATATGCCCAGCGTTTGAATAATTTAATTTTATGGAAGACAATAATAATAATAATAATAATAATAATAATAATAATAATAATAATAATACTATTCGCCCAGAACGTTCTCTTTTCCAATGTGTCGCGCTAGCACAGGGGTCAGCGTGCGAGTGTAAATTCGGGTAACTAGTCAATGCGCGTATCGTGCACGCTGGTTCGTGTCCTACCGCGACACATTTTATTATTTTTGTTGAATGATTCATTGTCTACACGGTCAGCGAATACACTATATAGAGAAAGAAATAAACGCAATTGTTCATAGTTGCTTTTGTTTTTGAAAGATGAACATCTTTGGGCGCATCGATACGAACGAGGGTGAACTGAAAAAAGTAGACGGCCATTACGTCTTTCAAGGTGCGCGTCTCACGCAGATAGCTCATCCCGAAGAGCTCGACGATGCTGTTCCCAAACATTACGTAGACGAAGGGATTCGTCACGCCATCGGATCGTTTGCTATAAAACGACGAAAGCGAGCGGCGGTCGATGAAGCCGGAGTGGAATACGATTATGATTTGGAAAAGCGACGACTCAAGAACATCGGGGCGGCGGAAGACGAGACAGACGCCGTTTCGAAGACGTTCGTAGAAACGGAACTGAAAGAACTGGAAGAGAAAACCGCCTCAAAGAGTTTCGTGGAAGGTGAACTCGATCGGATTCAAGAGAAATACGAAGAGCTGCGAGAGGCGATCGAGTCGAAGAGATTCATAAAAGACGATCTCGATAAGCTTCAAGAAAAACTGAATACTTTGAAGGAGGCAATAAAGGCTGATACCGCCTCGAAGAGTTTCGTGGAAAGTGAACTCGTTCGGATTGAAAAGAAGTACGAAGAGCTGCGAGAGGCGATCGTCTCGAAGAGAATCATAAAAGACGATCTCGATAAACTTCAAAAAGAACTGAATGTCTTGAAGGAGGCAATAAAGAGCGATATGGATGCATGCGTTAAGGAGATGGAAAAGATGATCTACCATTCAGATGGACGAACCATGAGTCTGGCCAACGACATCATGACTAAAGTCAACAGTTTGCAGAACAAGTTGGATAATTTGAATACTAAAACAGAAACAATTGGAAACCATTCGATTTTTCGTAGTGCGTTGCCGGAGAAACAAGCGGCATTAGCACTTTCAGTTTCAAAACAAATACAGTCCGCACGAGAGCATGCCGAGACGCTCGTGTCTACAGCTAGAAACGAATTTAAGAGCATGTTGGAAGCTCACGAAAAGAAAATCCCATCCGGTCTGTTAGATATTCTTCCGCACGTCGGTTCGACGGGGAATTATAATTTTCACAATAAACTCATTCGAAAGGTGGGCAAGGGCACGGCTCCGACGGACGTCGTGAATAAAGAACAATTGGATGAGGTTCTAAAAGAAGTGAAAACGCACGCGGTCAATCTTCGCATTGAACATTTTAATGAGCTAAAGAAAAATATAGGCAAAGAGGTGTCGGAACATTTTACCGATCTCAAGAAAAATATAGACAAAGAAGTGAGGGAGGCAGTGCTGTCTAATAAGCGTTTTAATGACATAAATAATGAGTTGAAACTTATTGGGGAAAAAATACAAAAACTGACGAACGAAACGAATGAGTTCAAGAAAAATATAGTCAATGAAGTGAGGGAGGGAGGGAAGGCTAATAGACATTCTAGAGTCATACATGAAGAGAATTTTAAGAACATAGATAAAGAGATGAAACATATTAAAGAAAAATTACAAACACTAACGAACGAAACGCACGAGCACAAAAAGCGAACTGACAAAACAGAGAGTGACTGTGAACATGCAAAGAATATTATAAATGGTCGTGTTGCAAAATTAGAGAAAGACGTGACACAGACGTTTAGAGCGTCACGCTCTTATGCAGATGAACTATTTAATAAGATCAATATGAAAATTCATGAGGATGAATTTATTCGGGAAAAATTTAGAACATGAGATAAAAGGAAAAGTATTACATGATAAAGATTAGTCTTCATATCATCTTCGGACGACGATGACGATGTTATTCGACGACGAAGCGACAAGACGTTACGTTGATAAAACGCTCAATGAAACTCCACATGTATTCTCTCACGTCATCACATCATTAAGAACAACGGATTGGACAGCCGAACAAAAAAAATTATATCCAGCTTTTGACCTTGTCCATTTGTTGAGGCCAACGGCGGAGATACCACTATCGATTCCGATTCCGACAAGACCTGATTCGACTAAATATTATATCTTAGATGGATGGGCTAATTATTATAAAGTCGCATGTACTGCAAAAATAAAAATTGTTTCGGCACTACCCCATGAACGTGTCCGTCTCTGGATAAACGAAAAACAACAAGAAGGTATTTTACAAAGAAATCAGACTTTTAATTGTGAGAGGGGAGACATGCTTCAATTTGAACATGTACCTCGGCCAGATGATCATGAGAGTGTAAAGGATAAGAACAAGCTGCCATTGATTGTAATTTTGAAATACAAAACTACCTTAGGCGCATTGATAGCAGACCATAAAAGCTAAATGCTAAAAAATTTGCTAAGCTAAATTGCTATAAAAGGTGGACAACGCATATCATTTTCTTTAGTTCTGCACTTGCAATGGTTCGTACTCGTACAGAGTGTAACGTCACATCAACACGTAAGTGCACGACACTTCGCCCTCCTTTCCTAACGACACGAAGAAAAAAAAGAAGAAGAATAGGATCAGAAACCGAACCGGCGGCGGGCGAAGCGAGCGGCAGCGGCATGAGGCGGCGGCGGCGGAAGACGAGGGGCAAGAAAGGCGGTTTTCTACCGCTGTTAATAGGTGCTCTAGGTGCCCTCGCTTCCGCGGCGGGTGGAGCGTCGGCCATCGCGAACGCGGTCAATAACAAGAAAAATCAACAACGAACACTGGCAGAAATGATACGTCATAACCTCGCATTGGAAACGAAGGCGGGGAAGGGCATGTCGCGGGGAAGGCGAAGAAGGAGAAAAACAGGCGGTGTCCTTTTACGATTGCGACGCACGAGGAAGACGAGACGTTGTGCAAAAAACTAGAGAAGGAGGGGGTGCCGCGGCGAGCGCTTACACACGAGGAAATGAAACGATTTGCTCGCGCGCTATGTCTCCCGCATTTTCGCGGTATCTTCACCCGCGACCGTCTGCCTCGGGGTCTGCCACGTGAACGAGAATGCGGCGTGATCAATCTCGAGAGGAGAGGGCACTCATTTCGTCGCATTCGTAAAACGAGGAAGATCGGTGCGCTATTTCGACTCCTTCGGTCTACCCCCACCACCGGAGTTTTTGTCCTACATGCGGGGAAAGCATGTGACGTACAATACGGCGCAAGTTCAGCGATTTGATGCGGAGAACTGCGGAAGACTATGTTTACAATTTCTGTTCTATGAGTGGTCAATAAAATGAGTATTTGAGACAGAGAGCGGAGCACTTTATCAGTGAACACAACAAGATGCGCACCTACACGCTAAGCGGGAAAGGAGCGGAAGTGCATGTCCGTTTCTCTCCGACAATCGATCTCGCTAACACGCCACATGAAATTGCACTGGTGTCTCTACAAACGGCGCATACGGTGACGAACATTAAAGAAGGATATAACGATTTACACTAATTAAAAAATTCTTTTCGTTTGTTGCCAACAAAAAATTGTTAGTATTTTAATGCTTGCTGTTTGCAATATAGTGATTTCATTGAATAACATTACTTTAAAAAAACCATCATTTCAAAGAATAAAAAAATACTTTGCGTTTGTTGTCACCAAAAATGGATTGTATTTTAACGCTTGCTGTTTGCAATATAGTGTTATCATTGAATAAAATATCTCCACACGTATTCCATGATTGCGAGAAATTTAGAAGATTATTTAGAAGATTTATAGAATATTATTACTTTCATTACTTTCAATCAATCATTTCAATACAATGCAAATGCTTCATGTTTGTTAACAACTAAATTGATTATATTTTAATGCATTCTATTTGAAATTTCATACAATAGATTAATGACTTCATGGGAGTAGTTCTAATTCTTTCAATGGAGAGGAGAATGAAAAGGAAATAAGACAAGAAAAATAATAATCTCTTATTCTTTTTTTATTTTTCAAACGATACTTATACAATTTACATTATATTAAAAATACTTATATAATACTTATACAATTCTGAAAAAACTATTTAAAAATTGATATATTTACGACCGTACTGCATAATGGTCCTCCAGGTTGTTTTGTTTTTCAAATGCTCTAATGGAAATATTAATATTACATAAGCATTATTGGCAGGATTTTTGCCAAAATAAAGAGCATGCGGTTTTGATTTTAAGAATTCGTCCACCCCCATTTCATTGATGAAACTTGTGAATCTATAAATGAAGAAAATTATTAAAATATTTACAATTAAAAAGAACGCTGCAAATAATGTAGTTATAATACTAATATACCTGTTGGGCAGAAATGTGCTAAACTTATCGTTTAGCACAACTGCGTAGTTTTCACTGCCAAATCTCTCTGATGTTATTTTCTTCGCGCTCGTGATCTCGAAAGCGACCCCCTTCGGGAAGTCGTCCCAATGTTTGCTGATTTGACTGGATTCTGCGCGCTGCGCTATAGCAGCCCAGATGTCACTAATCAAAACAAACACATAAAAATTAAAAAATACAAACAATTCATTTTTAAACATACTTCAAACTAGTCATTCATTCTACTTACATCTCTTTTGGGGGGGGTGTAGATAAAGACCGGACATGACGGATCTTGAATGAGGCGCGGAGCCGTCGCTTGGCTCACGCACACCGCTGTCGATGATGGTGAAGAAGCAGCTGCTGCTGCCTCATCGCTCACAAACTGGGTTGATAATGCAAGACGAAATTCAGAAAATGTATCCTCCTCCTCCTCATCATCGAACAGACCCGTCAGGTCCATCGTCACCACATCAGCGCCCATCATGCGTCTCTCTAGAAGCTCACGCTTTGTCTCTTCGTTCGCGCTATTAAAATAAAAAGTAAAATATATAAAACTAAAAAATGAAAAAATTATATGAAAACAAAAAAAAGAGACACCAAATACTTACGAGGTCTTCCGCTTCTTTACAATTGCGACAGATGGAGCAGCACCACCTTCTTCAAGCTCCCGAATAGTCGCCATCTTTTAGAAGAGCGTTGGGAAGGAGAGCAACAGTAGCAGCAGCAACAGCAATACGACCGTACTATTCATTTTATTGTGAGAAGAGCACTTTTATATATACGATGTCTTAACGAACGCGATAGCGTTTCCAACGGTCAACGGACAGCGGTCAGCGGTCAGCGGTCATCCAAGTTTGTTTACTTCAACCGCGATAACCGTCGCGTGCTCATTATCGTTTCCTCACGCGTCGTGGTCGGTAATCTCTCTCTCTCTCTCTCTCTCTCTCTTCTTGCGGTGTAACGTTTCTTCTGGAATAAACCCACTCGTTATCATTTCCATTCTGTTCAAAATACGCGTCGCTGTCTAATGAGTTGCGGTGGTGTGCATGTGGTTTGCGCAACACCATCATTACTTCAACATGTGTTATATATAATATTTCGACATTCTTCAATGTGCCGTATCTGAGTGCACATCTGCCTTCACGATGAAAAAAGTATGTTTGAAACGCTACCGTGAGGAGGCAGATGCTGCTGCTGCATCATCATCATCATCACCATCACCGCCACTACCTCCACGACAGGAACGCGCGAGTGTCATTCAACCAACGTTCAATGACGGTAAGTTTTTTATTTATTTTCATTTCATCGCAATCAGTCAATCAATCATTCTTCATTCATAATAATTCATTACTTTGAATTGTATGTTTGTTTCTACAGAAAGAAAACGACAACGTGAGGAGACAGGTGCAACAACGCCACCACCGCGTCAGGAACGTGCGACTGACAATCCACCTACGACCAACGACGGTAAGATTTTTATTTATTTTCAGTCCATCGAAAACAATCAATCATTATTCATTCATAGACGTTCATTCATTTGAATTTCGTTTGTTTGTTCAGAACGTCAACAACATCAACAACAACGTGTGTCATGCATTGCAAATGCTCTTAGGTGGACGGATGTAGTACAGTCTTTAAATAGTCGAGTGCAGCGTGGTATTATCGCGAATACGCAAAATATTCTCAATCCTCTCGCATTTCTTAATCGTTGCCAAGTTCCGTTCCAACTGAAGATGTTTGAACTGTTTTCCCCCTCACATACTTGTTTCAAAATTTTTGCCCAATTAGAATGTCGATTCATAATCGAACGAGATCACCCCGTGACACATGAAATGATCGGCGAGATACAGCCGATCTTTCTAAATGCTCGCGCAGCCGTGGTGACTGAAAGTGATAATATCGGTGAATTTTATTTCCAACATATCGTCGATCCTATAAATTCAAAATTCGATGAGTTTCAGGAGCGCGATAGCGGAAAAGCACTCTATGAAATCGTCGCTCTTCACGTTCAGATTCATCTTTTCGAACCCATTTCACATTCTGGATCTTCATATATTCCGCTTCCCGATAATATTGCTCGACGACAAGCGGTGATTAATATTCGCAATCGTGATGATAAATGTTTCCTGTGGGCCATCGCATGTGGCCTCGCCCACAGACGACAGGCCCACGGAAATAGTAGGTCTTTGAGGGGTAGATCGGATCGTACCAGTACGTATCAGTCTATCTTCAATGAACTAGAAAATCAACTCGATTTGCGAGGCATCTCCTGGCCACTCTCTGTTCACGACATCAAACGTTTCGAAAAGCAAAATTCAAATTATTCTTTTCATGTTTTTAATCTTGTTTGGCAATCTAAAAATAAAACGTGGGATGTTGTAGGTCCTGTTCATTTCACAAAAGACAAAAAAGAGAATCATTTCAATATGTTGTTATATACATCAAAGGGCATGACTCATTATGTTTGGATCAAAAATTTAAGTAGGTTGGTGAGTTCCCAACACAATGCGCATGGACATGCGGTTTTCGCTTGTGAGCGGTGTCTAAATTTATTTAGATCACAGGATCAACTAAATGCTCACATGATTGACTGTAGTTCTGTGGCGCCAGCACGACTGGTATTACCTTCTTCGCCGGAAGAACAATTTATGCGCTTCAAAAATTACGAGAAACAACAGAGATGCCCGATTGCGGTTTATGTTGATTTTGAAGCGCTCACTGTTCCTATCTCTTCGTGTGAGCCATCTCCAAGCGAATCCTACCTTCGGGCTTATCAAATGCATGAGCCCTTTTCGATGTTCCTCCAAGTTGTCTGCAATTTTGATGAATCTCGATCGCAAAGATTAGTGTACCGCGGGCGTGACGTCGCCAACCAATTACTAGAATATTTAGAAGGCCTTGCAAAGGATTATGAAAACCTTTTGAATCATCCAGCTCCCCTCCTCATGCGGGAGGAAGACGAAATTTCATTCGAAAATGCTGACGCTTGTCACATTTGCAAAGGACCTTTTCTTCCAAATTCTGTTCGTGTTAGGGATCACGACCATTTCTCAGGTCGATTTCGCGGAGCAGCTCATCAAGGTTGTAATGTCAACTTCCGGGCTCCCAAACATATTCCGATCATCATGCATAACGGAAGCGGGTACGATTGGCATTTTCTCCTACAGGCCTGGGCAGACAGTAGCTATGAAAACCTGAACGTCATTCCACACAATCACGAGAGATTCGTGTCTGTTTCGCAGCGCATTGGAAAAGTGGAATTACGCTTTTTGGACTCTTTCAAATTTTTAAGTGCAGGACTCGATTCCTTGAGTCAATCTCTTTCGGCAGAACATATGAAATTCACTCGGGCAGCGTTTCCCGACGATGCGCTCTTTGCCCTGGCCCGTAGGAAGGGCGTCTTCCCCTACGACTATGTAAATTGCATGTCGAAGTTGGAAGAAACGACTTTGCCCCGCCGCGAGGCCTTTTTCAGTCACCTCACTAACACAGCAATTTCGGACGCGGAGTACGCTCACGCGCAGGCCGTGTGGGACGCTTTCTCCATTCTAAATTTAGGTGAGTACGCTGATTTGTATTTGAAAATCGATGTCTTGCTACTCACCGACATTTTCGAAACATTTAGAAATTTGTGTTTGGAGGTGTACGGTCTCGATCCGGCGTTCTACTACACAGCTCCGGGGCTCTCGTGGGACGCCATGCTCAAAACAACTGGCTTCGAACTTGAGCTTCTCACGGATGTTGATATGGGTGTCTTTTTTGAAAAAGGCATTCGGGGAGGTCTCGTCCAGGTCGTTGGGCGCCACGCCGAGGCCAACCACACACACGTGGGAGATTCCTTCAAACCATCTGATAAGGAATCTTATCTTATCTTTTGGGATGTAAATAATCTATACGGACATAGTATGAAACATGCACTACCCTTAGGGGATTTTAAATGGTTGTCTGAAAGTGAAATTTGCAGTTTCAAGTCGACCTCGACTATCCAGACGAGATCCACGATCGATTGAGCGACTTGCCTCCTTGTCCGGAGACACGTGTGCCCCCCGATACAAAAAGCAGACAAGCCAAATTAATGGCGACGCTGTTGCCCAAGCGTCGCTATGTCATTCACATTCAAAATTTAATTCAGGCAATGGAGTTGGGAGTTCAACTCACCCACATCCATCGCATTCTTTCGTTTAAACAAAGTCCTTGGCTTGGCACATACATGGACCTCAACAATGCACGGCGACAGCGTGCGTCCTCCCCTTTCGAAGATAACTTTTTTAAACTTATGAATAATTCTGTTTACGGCAAATCCATGGAGGACGTACGCAATCATCGACGCATTTATCTTGTTAATAAATGGTCGGGGAAGTGTGGGGCCAGGAATCTTATCGCAAATCCCGCTTTCGTGCGAAGCCACCACGTCAAGGGTGATCTGATGACGATAGAACTGACAAAAACAGAAGTGAAGCTCACGAAGCCCATATATTTAGGCTTTTGTATTATAGAAATTTCAAAATTTAGAATGTATGAATTTTTTTATAAATATTGCAAAGAACATCTTCGCGATCTTCACCTTCTGTACATGGACACCGATTCATTCATTATCTCTTCAACAAACGTGTACGCTGAGATGAATCGGTGTTCAGAATGGTTTGACACTTCTTGCTTTCCACCAAATAATTCTTTCGGCATCACACCACGCAATAAAAAAGTACTAGGACTATTTAAGGACGAATGCGGAAATGATTCCATGGTTGAATTTGTCGGTTTACGACCAAAAATGTACTCCTTTCTGACTCGCTCTCAGGTCACTGTTTCTAAAGCAAAAGGAGTGCAACGATCTGTAGTAAAAAAATATATTTTCAAAAATTACCTTGACTGTTTATTTCACGACCGCAATAGAGTCGATAAACAGTGCTTCATTCGATCTAAAAATCATTGCAATTACTCTTTTGTCCAAAATAAGCGTTCGTTGTGCGTGGCAGACGACAAACGCTATTGGTTAGATAAATTTTCAAGTTTACCCTGGGGTCATTTCCGCATCTTGTGTACGCGTCCGTCCGCTCCTTCAGCGTACACGTTCGTCCCTGCAGGCGGGGTTGTAGAGTAGACATTTGTTTAGATTTTTTTTATTTTTTTATTTTTCTAATTTTTCCCAAATGTATATATTATTTCTTTGATTATTTATTTTCAAATTAGAGTAGTCTATTTACATTTTTATTTATTTATTTAATATTTTATTACATTTTATTTTCATGATTATTTCAATTGTAGACTAGGCTATTTATAGTCATTCACATTGTTCTTATCATACGAATGAATGAGAAAAGGGTGGGGAGAAATTTATTAATAGTAGTAGTAGACGAGCATTTGCAATGACACGACATGACACTGTCGACGGCAACATTCAGAGATCAACCGTCAACATGGCAAGACCTCACACGACAACCGTCTGCGAAAAGATTGAAGACGACGGAGGCATCAGCGGATGGGAGAGCGCAGCAAGCAAGATGTGGAAGAATCTCGAGAACGTTGCCGTGGACCTCGTCGTCGCCGCCTCCGAGGAAGCGGAAACTGAAGAGAAAAACGTGACACTGTGGAAAGGTATCGCCGACATGGCGACTAACATTGCCATCACTGCGCGGCGACTTCACGACGAACAGACCGCAAAAACAATCATTGAGTGCGAAAAGACTATTCGAGACATTGTCGTTTTCATGCATGCGGAAATACTCGGCATCATGGAAGTTCTCGGCCGTCTCTTTAAAGATCCAATACAGAGGGCGGCTCTGCAGCAACGTGTTGTTCTCATCCGCCAAGTTATTCAGTCTCTTCCCTCTCCAGACGAAAATACTCCTCCCAGATACGAACCGCAATTCTTATCTTTGTAACGGTGATAATGATATGTCTCGCTCAGCAACTCGCCATTCAGTCAGCGCACGGCGACATGACAAGAAGTGAAGCGAAAATCACCGCCGCGAGGTTCGCCTACGAAGATGTTCTCGACGACGATAACGGAGGATGGAAGGGTGACGCAACCAAAATGTGGAGTAACATCGCGAAGGCTGCAGACGATCTCTCCGCCCTCGCGTCTGATGGAAGAGGTGAGAAAGACAAAATCTCCAAGCTGTGGGATATCTCCGCTTTAGTATGGAATGCTGCCTACACCGCAAAGGAACTTCGCACACATCAGTTGTATCATTTCGATGAGGAAAAAGAACAGACTATTTATGACATTGCCGTTTTCATGCATACGGAAGTTCTTCCCATCATGGATCATCTCATTTCTCATCTTCAAGATTCGCCGCCGTCTCGATACCATTCAAAACGCAATCCATCTGAAAAAACCCGTCTGCGGAGGCGAATGTCATTCATCTGGAAAGATGTTCAAACTCTTCCCACTCCAACCGTCGAAGCATCTGAGGCGGACACGTCACCCACCATCACATCCGGTCAAGATAAACGACCAAAACGGAAGCGGTCTTGGATGGAAGAAAAAGAAGAGATCGTGTAACGAGAACGCGCAGTTCACTCTCGATCGCAGCTCGAGTGACAAAACCAACAACATGGCTCAAGACCGTGTCCTTCGCAATGTTCTCAAAAGTCAAGATATTTTCGGACACGCCGCTCCATATCGCCGCGCGACATGGTCATCTCAAGTCCGTGCTGTATCTCATCTCTGCTGGTGCGGACATTACCATTAAGAATAAGCATGGACTGACAGCGGAACGCGTCGCGAACGGTGAAGTTGTGCAAAAATTGTTATCCGATTTCAGACAATATGACGATCTCAAGGTACTACGACGCCTTCTCAACATTGCGTCCGTGTGAAAGAGAGAGAGAGAGACTGTCAACAACCCTCATGTATTTTTTTTCAATGTAGAGAAGCTCAAACAATGTATATGTTGTGATCAATAAATACTTGTTCTACCCTACTCACTGGTGTTCGTCTTGTCATTTATTATTTTTTTCCATCCTCTTGTCACCACCGTGCAGGGAAAAAAATTAAATCCTCTCCTCTCCCCGCTCCCTTTTTTTTCTTGGTGTTTTGCATCCCTTAGTGTTTTTCGTTTGCAGAGGTTGGTACATAGGGGGAGACAGGTAGGCAGGCAGGCAGGCTGGATGTTGGGAGCCGTGACGTCACGCCCTCCACGCAGCTGGCGGCGGCGGCGAGACGACCTAACCGCAAGGCCGCCGGCGACTTGCGCTCGCAACGGATGTTGACATCGTAATGTCACCGCAAGCACGCGGCCTTCCCAAGGTCGTCTCGTCGCCGCCGCCGGATGCTCACCGCAAAACCGCAGCCTTGCGCCCGGCCTTTGTTTTTGTTTACATCTGATGTCATCAACCCCTGATAAGAGACGGCCGATCCGGGATCATCAGATGTTGTGATCCCGTATCGGCCATTTCCTTCTACTAGCAGAGTA
Organism: Gryllus longicercus; assembly: GCA_038098605.1. Taxonomy (NCBI): domain Eukaryota; kingdom Metazoa; phylum Arthropoda; class Insecta; order Orthoptera; family Gryllidae; genus Gryllus; species Gryllus longicercus. Next base: position 633,516 of record JAZDUA010000509.1, read on the forward strand.
CTTGAATAGCAACTACCCTACGTTAACCATCAAGGATCATAAACTGAATGTCAGACCTTTAATTAATAAGCTTAAGAGGGTAATAATTTCTAATGTTTGCCCTGTGATACCACATGATGTTATCCAACAAGAATTTTCAAAACATAATATCCATATAAAGTCCAATATCTCATTTATTAGAGATGGTATTCCTGAATCACGATTTACACATATGAGTTTCAGGAGACAGGTGTTTATAACACCTGAAGATGTTAACAATCTTCCAGAATCAACCACTATAATGTGTGATGGTACCAAATATAGAATTTTCTTTTCTACAGATGATATGATATGTTTCTTATGTAAACACTCTGGTCATCTAGCTAACCAGTGTAATAACAAATCTATCCAACATTCTGCAACAGAATATCACTTAGCAAATGAAAAATCTCAAAATGAATTTACTAATAATTCCACTGAATTTACTGAACACAAAGCCAAAAGGAAAATCTTGCAGTAAATGAGTGTAATTTCCCCTCTATTCCTAAGAGAACCCTCTCATCAGAATCTTCATCCCAAATCGGTTCTGATAGTAATAAGATAGATAAGACCAATTTGGATAGTAGTTAGCAAACTAAAATAAAAAAGAAAATTGGTCAAGAATCAAATCATATTAGTACTCATGTTAATAACACCCCCAAGTAACTAGATGAACATCTTGATCCATTAAAGGTAAAGTATGAAACCAATCCAATTGATTACCCCTTCACATATAACCAATTGAAAAATTTCATTGACAAAGCTTCAGGAGCCTCAAACTCAACAATAATAGCCAGTGAATTTTTACTTGATATTCCATCTATTATCCAAATAATGTCTGAATCTTAACCATTACTTACAGAAGGGTCAATAAAATATAAATTTACAAGTGTTATAAACAAGTTGGAGAGTGCACAAGAACAAATGGATGATTCGAATGCAGATCCATCTGAATAATAACAAGAAATGAATATCTTACAATGAAATTGTAATGGATTCTATGCCCGTCTACCATCCCTGAAACTATTAGTTAAAGATATTCTTCCTCAGATACTATGTTTACAGGAAAAAAAACTTTAAAGACAATCATTCTGGTAAACTACCCAGATATACTACATCTTTTTGTAATGAGAATAATGCTCAAATTGCTTCTGGAGGTGTGGCTATCCTTGCTAAAAATGATATTTATGTGCATGATATTCCTCTCCAAACTTTTCTTAAAACCGTAGCTGTAAAGTACGGACTACGACGGTACTAGGAAGAAATTGACTCTAATGGCGATACTTTTGCAATTTTCTTAAAAACTAAGCTTCTAATCGACAAATGAATATCGCCAGTGAATTTCCCATAAAATCAGTGCTAGGTCCGTGGTTTTTCAGAAAAATCCGTTAAATGTCGAATATCGGACAAATTCGTCGATCAACGAAACTTTACATTTTTTTACACAAAAATTAAACTTAAATATTTCAAAAACTATATAACATAAATAATTTCTAAAGACACGCATGTGTTTCTCAATTCCTGTAGTTTTAGAAAAAGTCATGTTTTTCATATCCCGATGAGAAATGTGGCCTCAAGAAACCTTACAAAAAAAGCTTTGTATTTTCGCATCTTGCAAGCTCTCAAAATTAATATTTCAAATCGCTCTATCTCCTAAACTATTAAAGCTACAGCGCTGAAATTCGCACACGAAATATTATGTATATTGACCTTTAATCTGAGTCTTAAAAGGAGTTTCTCAGTTAGTCAGATCGAGCATGAGATGGAAATATTCTACAGTTACTAGAAAGAAATTGACTCTAATGGCGATACTTTTGCGATTTTCTAAAAACTAAATTTCCAATCAAAAAACGAATATCACCAGTAAATTTCCCATAAATATTCGGGCTTGGTCCGTGGTTTTCAAAAAAATCCGTTACATGTCGAAAATCGGACAATTTCGTCGACGAAACTTTACATTTTTAACACAAAAATTAAACTTGAATATTTCAAAAACTATATAACATAAATCAATTCTACAGACACGCATGTGTTTCTAAATTCTTGTAATGTAAGAAAAAGTCAAGTTTTTTATTTCCGGATGAGAAATGTGGCCTCCAGGAACCGTAAAATGAAAGCTTTGTATTTTCGCATCTTCCAAGCTCTGACAATTATTACTTCAAATGGCTCTATCTCCTAAACTGTTAAAGCTACAGCGCTGAAATTTGCACACATAATATTATTATATTGGCCTTTAATCTGAGTCTTAAATGAAGTTTCTCCAAAAATCGGAACGAGCATGAGATGGAAATATTCTACAGTTACTAGGAAGAAATTGACTCGAACGGCGATACTTTTGCGATTTTCTTAAAAACTAAGTTTCTAATCGAAAAATGAATATCACCAGTGAATTTCCCATAAAATTTCAAGCTTGGTCCGTGGTTTTCAAAAAAATCCGTCACATGTCGAAAATCGGACAATTTCGTCGATCGACGAAACTTTGCCTTTTTTTAACACAAAAATTAAACTTGAATATATCACAAACTATATAACATAAATCAATTCTACAGACACGCGTGTGTTTCTACATTCATGTAGTGTAAGAAAAAGTCAAGTTTTTTATTTCCAGATGAGAAATGTGGCCTCCAGGAACCTTAATATAAAAGCTTTGTATTTTCGCATCTTGCAAGCTCTGACAATTATTACTTCAAATGGCTCTATCTCCTAAACTATTAGAGCTACAGCGCTGAAATTTGCACACATAATATTATATATATTGGCCTTTAATCTGAGTCTTAAATGAAGTTTCTCCGAAAATCAGAACGAGCATGAGATGAAAATAATCTACAGTTACTAGGAAGAAATTGACTCTAAGGGCGATACTTTTGCGATTTTCTTAAAAACAAGGTTTCTAATCGAAAAATGAATATCACAGTGAATTTCCCATAAAATTTCGTGCTTGGTCCGTGGTTTTCAAAAAAATCCGTTACATGTCGAAAATCGGACAATTTCGTCGACGAAATTTTACATTTTTTAACACAAAAATTAAACTTGAATATTTCACAAACTATATAACATAAATCAATTCTAAAGACACGCATGTGTTTCTTAATTCTTGTATTTTAGAAAAAACCATGTTTCTCATATCCGGATGAGAAATGTGGCTTCCAGGAACCTTAAAATAAAAGCTTTGTATTTTCGCGTCTTGCAAGCTCTGACAATTATTACTTCAAATGGCTCTATCTCCTAAACTATTAGAGCTACAGCGCTGAAATTTGCACACATAATATTATATATATTGGCCTTTAATCTGAGTCGTAAATGAAGTTTTTCAGAAAATCAGAACGAGCATGAGATGAAAATAATCTACAGTTACTAGGAAGAAATTGACTCGAAGGGCGATACTTTTGCGATTTTCTTAAAAACTAAGTTTCTAATCGAAAAATGAATAACACCAGTGAATTTCCCATAAAATTTCGAGCTTGTTCCGTGGTTTTCAAAAATATCCGTGACATGTCGAAAATCGGACAGTTTCGTCGAGCTTCGACGAAACTTTGCCTTTTTTTAACACAAAAATTAAACTTGAATATTTCACAAACTATATAACATAAATCAATTCTACAGACACGCGTGTGTTACTACATTCTTATAGTGTAAGAAAAAAACATGTTTCTCATATCCGGATGAGAAATGTGGCCTCCAGGAACCTTAAAATAAAAGCTTTGTATTTTCGCATCTTGCAAGCTCTGAAATTATTTCAAATTGCTCTATCTCCTAAACTATTAGAGCTACAGCGCTGAAATTCGCACACATAATATTATATATATTGGCCTTTAATCTGAGTCGTAAATGAAGTTTCTCCAAAAATCGGAACGAGCATGAGATGGAAATATTCTACAGTTACTAGGAAGAAATTAACTCGAACGGCGATACTTTTGCGATTTTCTTAAAAACTAAGTTTCTAATCGAAAAATGAATATCACCAGTGAATTTCCCATAAAATTTCGAGCTAGGTCCGTGGTTTTCAAAAAAATCCGTGACATGTCGAAAATCGGACAGTTTCGTCGAGCTTCGACGAAACTTTGCCTTTTTTTAACACAAAAATTAAACTTGAATATTTCACAAACTATATAACATAAATCAATTCTAGAGACACGCATGTGTTTCTTAATTCTTGTATTTTAGAAAAAACCATGTTTCTCATATCCGGATGAGAAATGTGGCCTCCAGGAACCTTAAAATAAAAGCTTTGTATTTTCGCATCTTGCAAGCTCTGAAATTATTATTTCAAATGGCTCTATCTCCTAAACTATTAGAGCTACAGCGCTGAAATTCGCACACATAATATTATATATATTGGCCTTTAATCTGAGTTTTAAATGAAGTTTCTCCGAAAATCAGAACGAGCATGAGATGAAAATAATCTACAGTTACTAGGAAGAAATTGACTCTAAGGGCGATACTTTTGCGATTTACTTAAAAACTAAGTTTCTAATCGAAAAATGAATAACACCAGTGAATTTCCCATAAAATTTCGAGCTTGTTCCGTGGTTTTCAAAAAAATCCGTGACATGTCGAAAATCGGACAGTTTCGTCGAGCTTCGACGAAACTTTGCCTTTTTTTAACACAAAAATTAAACTTGAATATTTCACAAACTATATAACATAAATCAATTCTACAGACACGCGTGTGTTACTACATTCTTATAGTGTAAGAAAAAAACATGTTTCTCATATCCGGATGAGAAATGTGGCCTCCAGGAACCTTAAAAGCTTTGTATTTTCGCATCTTGCAAGCTCTGAAATTATTATTTCAAATTGCTCTATCTCCTAAACTATTAGAGCTACAGCGCTGAAATTCGCACACATAATATTATATATATTGGCCTTTAATCTGAGTCGTAAATGAAGTTTCTCCAAAAATCGGAACGAGCATGAGATGGAAATATTCTACAGTTACTAGGAAGAAATTAACTCGAACGGCGATACTTTTGCGATTTTCTTAAAAACTAAGTTTCTAATCGAAAAATGAATATCACCAGTGAATTTCCCATAAAATTTCGAGCTTGGTCCGTGGTTTTCAAAAAAATCCGTGACATGTCGAAAATCGGACAATTTCGACGAAACTTTGCCTTTTTTTAACACAAAAATTAAACTTGAATATTTCACAAACTATATAACATAAATCAATTCTACAGACACGCGTGTGTTTCTACATTCTTGTAGTGTAAGAGAATGTCAAGTTTTTTATTTCCGGATGAGAAATGTGGCTTCCAGGAACCTTAAAATAAAAGCTTTGTATTTTCGCATCTTGCAAGCTCTGACAATTATTACTTCAAATGGCTCTATCTCCTAAACTATTAGAGCTACAGAGCTGAAATTTGCACACATAATATTATATATATTGGCCTTTAATCTGAGTTTTAAATGAAGTTTCTCCGAAAATCAGAACGAGCATGAGATGAAAATAATCTACAGTTACTAGGAAGAAATTGACTCTAATGGCGATACTTTTGCGATTTTCTTAAAAACTAAGTTTCTAATCGAAAAATGAATATCACCAGTGAATTTCCCATAAAATTTCGTGCTTGGTCCGTGGTTTTCAAAAAAATCCGTTACATGTCGAAAATCGGACAATTTCGTCGACGAAACTTTACATTTTTTAACACAAAAATTAAACTTGAATATTTCACAAACTATATAACATAAATCAATTCTAGAGACACGCATGTGTTTCTTAATTCTTGTATTTTAGAAAAAACCATGTTTCTCATATCCGGATGAGAAATGTGGCCTCCAGGAACCTTAAAATAAAAGCTTTGTATTTTCGCGTCTTGCAAGCTCTGACAATTATTACTTCAAATGGCTCTATCTCCTAAACTATTAGAGCTACAGCGCTGAAATTTGCACACATAATATTATATATATTGGCCTTTAATCTGAGTTGTAAATGAAGTTTCTCCGAAAATCAGAACGAGCATGAGATGAAAATAATCTACAGTTACTAGGAAGAAATTGACTCGAAGGGCGATACTTTTGCGATTTTCTTAAAAACTAAGTTTCTAATCGAAAAATGAATATCACCAGTGAATTTCCCATAAAATTTCGAGCTTGGTCCGTGGTTTTCAAAAAAATCCGTTACATGTCGAAAATCGGACAATTTCGTCGATCCATTTTCGACGATCGACGAAACTTTACATTTTTTGACACAAAAATTAAACTTGAATATTTTACAAACTATATAACATAAATCAATTCTAGAGACACGCATGTGTTTCTAAATTCTTGTAGATTTAGAAAAAATCATGTTTCTCATATCCGGATGAGAAATGTGGCCTCCAGGAACCTTAAGATAAAAGCTTTGTATTTTCGCATCTTGCAAGCTCTGAAAATTATTATTTCAAATGGCTCTATCTCCTAAACTATTAGAGGCACAGCGCTGAAATTCGCACACGGAATATTAAGAAACACATTTGTGTTTCTAGAGATGATGTGTGTTATATAGTACCAGGGGCAAGTCGGTAAATGATTTTCTCATTAATGGTGGTAAAATTCAGTGTTACCTGTTTGATACTTTGATCAAGTTTAGGTTAGGAAAGGTAGCCGTAGTGGCAGATTTGGAGAAAATATTCCGACAAATCCAGGTAGCATCCACCGACTGACATCTCCAACTTATCTTGTGGAGAAATTCCTTTTCACTGTCAATGATTATGTTCTTACAACTGTCACTTACTGTTTAAAACAAGCAACTTTCTTAGCATTTCATACCTTGTTACAGTTAGCCAGAGACGAAAAATCCAAATTTCCTCTAGGCTCAGAAATCCTCAAAAATTACATTTATGTGGATTATCTGCTCTGTTCTTGTAGTGACGTGCCTTTCGCAAGGGAAGCAGTCAGTCAACTTAATCAAATTCTCGCTTCAGGAGGATTCAATCTTAGGAAGTGGGCATCCAACAGTGCGGAAGCGTTGTCGGACGTATCGTCGAACTTGCTAGCTTATTTTAATGTTAAAGTATTTCAATCAGCAGATGCTGAACAAGTTAATACACTAGGTATTTCTTGGAACAGCAGTCTTGTCTCTCTGTCAATTGTACTGCCTGAATTCAATCATATGGTTAAAAGTTTTAAATTTACTAAAAGAAGTGTCCTGTCTGTCATTAGTATTTTATTTGATCCTTTATGCATTTTAGCGCCCTTCATAATTATTTGCAAAACCTTATTTAAAACATTGTGGGAGTATTCCTTAAGGTGGGATGATCCCATTCCTACTGAACTATCTGTTCAATGGCAGCAGATATATGATTCGCTGCCTTGCTTGACAAAGATTAGCTTTCCTCGTGTCGTTCCCTTCGCCAATGCGGTGATTGAACTTCATGGGTTTTCTGACAGCAGCCTCACTGCTTATGGTGCTGCCATATTTGTCAAAATTGTGTCAAATGAAAATCAAACTGTTGTCAGACTACTGTGTGCAAAAACGAAGGTGGTTCCTTCCAATATGAAATCAAAGTCTGAAAATGCCTCCCTCACTATTCCTCGACTAGAATTATGTGCTGCAGTATTGCTAGCTAGGTTAATTCATAGAGTGAAGGATGACCTCTCTTCTAAATTACCAAATTTCAATGTAACATTTTGGACCGACTCCAGAGTCGTCCTTGATTGGATTAAATCACCACCTCTTAAGGGTAACATTTTTGTGCGCAAAAGAGCGCAAGTTATTAATGAACTTACTGCTGGGTATACTTGGAAATACATTAGTACTACTTTCAATCCTGCAGATTTATGAACTAGAGGCGTTTCTTTAAAGGACCTTCCCGATGCCAAGATCTGGTGGGAGGGTTCCCAATTTCTTTCACGTCAGTTAGAATAATGGCTTAAGACCCATGAAGTCATTCTGTCCCCTCTTGCTATGGTGCTAGTTTGTGCCACATCGCCTCCTAGCTACCTGCAATCTAGAGTCTGCCACTTTTATGGCTCATTTACAAAATTATTGAGAATTATGGCATATATCTTAAGATTTATTGATTTGATCACCCCTTCAAAGACCAGGAGGTGCGACTTTCCAGCTTCTACTGAAGTTATTTCTTCCTTTAAAATTAGGGGTTGCGATCATATATCGCCTACAGATCCTTTGTCAGTCTCAGAGCTGGATAGACCCGAGTTAAAGTGTATTAGTATTATTCAGCAAAACACTTTTCACTCTGAGTTTAGGTCGTTATCCCAGAGCAATGATTGCCCTGGAGCAAGCAAACTTATCACTCTCCACCCCTTTGTTCATTCCGATAGATGTATCAGAGTGGGAGGGAGACTTGAGGCAGCTGAATTGTCATTTGAGGTGACTCACCCATTAATTCTACCTAAATCAAATCCATTTGTGACTGCCCTCATAATGCATACTCACAAGAGCCTAGCTCATACAGCTGGGCAAACTTTGATTTTCCACTTGAGGCAGAAGTATTGGATTATTTCTGCTCGTAGAGCAGTTAAAGATGTTGTAAAACCTTGTGTGACTTGCTTTCGACACAAGCCAGTTCCTGCTCAACAGCTGATGGCTGGTCTGCCTGCTGTTAGAGTGAGATTAAGTCCTGTTTTTCAGTCGGTAGGCGTTGACTACACTGGGTATTTTCAAATTAGGTATGGAGGTCCACGAAGTAAAACAGTCTCCAAAGTGTATATAGCTCTTTTTATTTGCATGACTACTCGTGCAGTGCATATTGAAATTGTTTCTGCTTTGACCACTGGCGCCTTTTTAACGGCCCTCAAGCGGTTCATTGCCCGCCGTGGTCTACCCACTTCAATCTTTTCAGATAACGGCACAGCCTTCATCGGGGCCAACAAAAGGTTAGAAGCATTATTCAAACTTTTGCAATCCCCATCATTTCACGCTCAAGTAGCGGACCTTTGTTCCACTAGTCGTATACAGTGGAGATTCAGTCCCCCAAGGAGTCCACACTGTGGTGGCCTCTGGAAAGCTAACATTAAATCCTTTAAATATCATTTACTCAGATTTATGTCTGACACTATTTACAACTTTGAGGAACTACTTACAATCTCACTTCAAGTTCAGGCCATTCTCAACTCGCGACCCATGGTCAAACCATTTGATGATCCAAATGACTTCAACTACTTGACGCCCGGCCACTTTCTAATTGGAAGACCTCTTCTGTCTCTTCCAGATCCAAATGCATGAGAACTATCGGGCGGCAGTGACTCGAACGCATACGCGGGTCGGCCTGGTGACTGCCAAGCAGATTAACAATCTTATTTAATTAGTACTCCAACGTTAAGCTCTTGTGCAACTAAACGTGTCTCGCTCGTGTGGGTATTCACGAAAAGACTTCTGTTGTGTGCAAGGTGCAACAAGATCACAACGATCGAACTGTTATACTGTACTCCTGTGAATTGCCTTCTGGAATAACCAAAAGGGGAACTGTGTGCCAACTGCTTGTTTTTATGAGATGAGATGTCCAACCTGTACCAGCCAGTCTCCTTGAGCTAACAAAGGGTTCGAATCTGCTGCACTGTTAAACCCAATTCAATTATCAATCCTTCATACAGTCCACTAATACTTTGACAAGTGCAGCAATTCCGAACACACGATAGAATTTGTAGTTACCTCCACTGGCGGCCACCCTCGAAGTTTAAACACATGCGCCAAGTGGTACGAACATTCACCATAACCGGTGACGTCTGTTGGACTCTATACAATATTGCACGACCAACAAATTCAAACCGATCGAACGATAGCGACAAACAAACCGGATATTGTTATCCGAGATTTGGAGAAAAAACACGTCTATTTGCAGATATTGCCGAGCCGTGCAATCAAAATGTCATAACCAAGGAGGCAGGTCTCGTTCAAGAAATGGAAAAACGAGATCAGCGAAATATTTGGTAATCGAGATCACCCAAAGGTGGGGCGTACAAACATTTGTCGCCCCGATACATTGAGTAAATTTGAAAAAATGCACTAATGTGTGAAATAATGAAGATAATAATTTATTATCAGAAATGTTATATAAACTATTGATCATACCAGTACTTTGTTTTATATAAAACACGTTTTTGTAAAAAAAAGTATATTACAGTGAAATAAATAAACCAACTGCAAATGAGGAAATATTCATAGAGCAGTGGCGTACGTTCAATAGAACAGGCCTTTGGGCTGACAAAATACGGGGGGCCCCTAATTGAAAACATGTCATTAATTTAATTTTGTGATTGTAAACTGAATTTAAGGAGTGAAAACATTTATTACAATAAGTTATTATAGAAAAAATATCATTTTTGCAATTTCATGATATTTTTTTAGAATTAACATTTTTTTCTTCGCATTTACAAATTTATCAATGACAGTGAAATCATTATTTTTCAACCACATCGTTTTCTCGTGTTCATTCGATAAATACGTAAATTACTTACAATGCGGCTTTGTGCCGCAGTACTTCGTAAAAAAATATTTAATCAGCATTAATTTTGAAAACGTTCTTTCGGCGCTAGCGAGCGTGACAGGAAGTGTCAAAATTGTGAATACTGAACGTACTCCGGGGAAACGTGTTAATAATAAACAATGTTTAATTATAATGAAGAATTATTAATAAGTTTACAAGTTCTTAGTTTTGGAATTTTACTCTTTAAACAAATGCGCAAAGACGAGTTTTCCGTCAAATCTGCAGGGTACTTTCATCGCAGATTTTGTGTTCCTTCATAAATTTCATCGTCCAAAAGCACTAACAAAACTTGTGGCTGCATCATTTTGAAAATTGCCACTGTATTTTTCAATCCAACAAATCGTCGTTCCAATTGGTTAATTGCAATATATAGGTATGCATAGTAAATATTAAGTTTCGTTGATCCTCGCAAAGTTTGTCAAAATGTTACGTTTTCGTCACTCGTTTATCGCTAAATTTCACTCCTACTTTCCAGATTTGGGATAATTCTATTATATCATTTTTCAAATCATTCTTCAATTCTTCGTAAATAGTCGAGTAAATAGTCCCTGCATTGTCTGCCCTGAGCGGTTTTCCGGTTCGCTCCGGAACGCTGATTGGTCCGTTCGCCTGTACCCGTCGGGACAAGCACGCAGCCACTTTTAGAACATCCTTTTCTTTCTATTTTTAACATTACTTTTCTTTACAAAAGTATTGCAGAATTGATAACAGTTAAAATTATTTAACCAAATAGTTACAAATAATATTTCATCCCGTGAGGTGGACGTCTATCTCTGAATGGTCTCCTATGTTTCTACAATTCCATCTGGTAATTTGATTCATTGATATCGTCTTCATTAATCTCACTTTCGCTACTGCTAAGTCAAAGAAATTCTTCGTCTACATCGTCATTGTTGGTATTAATTTCGGGTAGTGCAACACCCGCATCATTTTTCCTTTTATTCTCAAAAGTCCAATCCGAGCCCATTCCGCCTGATGGATGAGATCACTCTTGACAATTTGTTTACTTGTCACATGCATAAGGTGCCGACGATTTCTTCTGTATAATCTTACCCCCACGTTAATAATGTAAGAAATAGGATTGACGCTGAGCTCTGCTACGTTTCCGTATTTACACATATTGCAACAGCACTGCGAGTGTGGCCTTGAGAAACGTCATGTCGAGGATGGGCGGTCGTAAAGCATCAACCTGCATTTGTCCCCAGTGTGACGTTTCTCACAGGGGGAGGCGGCTGCTATGCGGCAGGGTGCTATGACGGCTGGCCGGTTTCTGACCAGTAACCCCGTGAGGACTGTCGCACTGTGCATATGGCTGAATGAAAATTAAATATAAACAAGCAAAAACTTCGAAAACGGTTGACTTCCCTCCCGAAAACGTGGCTGCGCCGGTGGCCGCGAGAAACGGCCCGGCAAGGCCCCTCCCAGGTCAGGGGTGCCAGAAAGAAAATTAAATAAAAACAACCAGAACTCTCGCAATTGGTTGACTTCCCTCCCGAAAACGTGACAGTGCAGATGGCCGCGATAAACGTCCCGGTGAATCCCATCACAGCGGAGGGGTGCCAAAAAGAAAAGAAAATAAAAATACCAGAACTTAGAAAGGAGAACTTCTCTACCGAAAACGTGGCTAGCCATCTCCCTCCCACGGAGCGGCCGCCTGGTATGAGGATGTGTGTCAATGACCAGAGACGCAAAACAGACGCCGAGTAAGAAACATGCGTGGGACGGCAATACAACTAAATTAGTTCGCAAAATACTGACAAGAGTAAAATATCCCAGAAACGGAGCGAGGTTCGCGCTGGTCGATTCCGACAAAGACCAGATGTCGCCGTGAGAACCAGGGGCAAGCCCAGAGGACCTCCCAGGGGTGCCTGGCGCCGAAAATGGGGGTGAGGCGGTCGCGTCTGACGAGAGTCTTCGCCACCTGAGGTCAGCGCCTCATGTGTGACTTGCGGGCGGGGAAGGTTCTCGCAGTTCAAAGGAGGCGGCGTAAGCTGCGTGATTGGGCGGCGGGGTCACGTGGGCAACCTCGGGTGGGGTGGGCAGCGGGCTCTTAAATAACCGGAACACAGGAGCCCCTTCAGGAGGAAACGGACGCGCCAATATACTTACACATTGTACAAAAAATTTCGACTACAATTAAATGCTTGCGAAGTCGCAAGGCGCCGAGTCCTGACTGAATAGGTTCTCCCGTTCTAAAGCAGGCCTTGCCAGTCATAAGCACGGAGCTTTCGCGAATCTACAACAGGTGCATTACACAACGATACTTTCCGGAAAACTGGAAATACGCAAGCGTTTCCATGCTTCCGATATCCGGAAAAGATCTCACGATCGCAGCGAGCCACAAGTCAATCAGTCTCCTTCCTGTTATGGTAAAAGTATTCGAGAGCCTTCCACACGTGCGAATTCTGCCAACTGCTCTCTCGCGGAACCTCATCCGAGATGAACAGTTTGTCTTTAGACCGGGCCATTCCACTTCCTTACAAGCACTTTGCATGGCTCAGCAAATTTCTGCTGATCTGTTACTCACACAGGACGTTCCTGTCTTAGATTTCGACATCGTACACGCCTTACGCAAAATGCCACACAGCACGAACATTCGTGGTAAATGTGGGTAAAGAGAGATCGTCAAGGCGGAGGATTGCGGTCGGAGTCCCTCAGAGCGCCGTCCTCTCTCCGCTACTGTTCTCGCTGTGTCATTGACATCCCACATATACCACGAATACGGCTTTTCCTTTATGCTGATGACATAGCCGTCTTAGCAAGAGGAATAAACCTAGATCAGAACCTCAAAATACTCCAAAAACCGATGAACCTGACGCGGAACAAAACCACTTGACTTTCTCAGCGGAAACTTCGCAAGCCATCTGTTACATCCGCCGCAAACACAAATACACTAAACGTTTCACACCACCAAAGCTAATTACACTTGACACACAAAAAAGACTGACATGGGTGTCTAAGGCAGCTTATTTAGGCGTCACTATTGATCGAAGGATGCGGTGGCATTTATATGTATGGTGAATTCGATCAAAACTACAGCAAAGGGTTCGACTTTTACCATCTCTTTTCAAGGAACCTACACTCTCGTTGGAACTTCGCTTGGCACTCTATAAAACGTGTTGCCGGCCGGTAGCCACCTACGCTGTGGCAACGTGGTGGACTACAGCACAGTAGTACAAGGATACACTTGAGCTAATACAGAACAAAGTTCTACGGTTCATAGCACGCCCTCTTTTTCGGAAACGGCTGAAAGTACTAAGGAAGGAACTTGATATAGAGTCATTCACTCAATGCTTGAGACGTCTATCGTTTAACGAAGCCAATCAAGCCTTTCAAACCAACGAAGCACCGGCAAAGCTTAAACAATTAGCTCGACATGTCCTCAGTATCTGACAAAGACAAGTACCCCCCTTGGATATTCTGAGGGCTTACGCAACACAAAAGCCAATTTGGTTACTGACGCGGTCCAACGCGAACCACACCAGCCACATAGCAGTAAAATGCGAAATGCTTGCGAAATGCAACGCCAAAGCACACTAACATTCGGCTAAGCCGAAAAAAACAGGAGCCCCTTGTTGTGAACTGTGTGAACCGAATTGTCTCATCATTTTTCTCTTGAATTAATGCGCATCCAATTCCAATTGACATCCCGCGTACTGGCCAGAGCCTACCAGCAGCGTCCCGGCCTCGCGGCCATGGGTTACGTGGTAGGTGTGGTTAGCACGAAGATATGCCTACGCCGTATTCTGGTCTTTTCAACCAGAGAAGCTAGTTTTCTCATCGGCACACAGCAACATATACTGGGACATCGCAAGGAAACTGCACGCTATAATTTTGCTCGACCGGGAATCGAACCCCGGGTCGAGTCATTGAAAGCGAACACGTTGACCAATTAACCAAACAGTACCCGCACACACTCTTCGTTAATAACTACTTCCGAAGTGTTCAAATCACACGTTTTCTGGCATACACTTTCTCTTTCAAATACCCCAGAGGAAAAATTCCAATGGGGTCAAGTCTGGACATCTCAGTGGCCTCTCAACATTTCCGCAACGTTCTTAACGCGGCTTAGCAAAGCATTGTTAAGCCATTTAGCGAAATCAACGCAAAATAAGGTGCCCCATCATGCATTAAGCGCAATTTTGCAACTCCATTTATCCTATTGTGACAGGTTGACACAATGGGATAAACAAAAGTTTGTAACATGTGTCATCGCGAATACCACACCACACAGTCGGCGAAGGATGTCTGTTATATTATGAAATTCGACGCATGCGCAGTGTGTGCGGGCAGAGATAAATTTAAAAAAGAAATTTCTGAGAGAAAACCCGAAGGTACTGACTTTAGAAAAATTGATACAAACATGTAAAGCAAATGAACTCTCGGAATGAAGATTCAGGGATATTTTAACCGAAGAGAAAAAGATTAACAAAATTACAAAAAGTAATTCATCTAAAAATAAATTAAATGGTCGAATCTGTCGTTTCTGTGGCGGTAAACATGAATTTAAAAAAGAGTTGTGCCCTACATGGGGCAAAACATGTGCCAGTTGTAAGGAAAAAATCATTTTGCTAAAGCTTGTCTAAAAAAGAATACCAGTGACTCTGATTAAAATTCCAAACCAAAATTGATTAGAGAAATTAAAGGAAGTGAAGGGAGTCCAAGTTATGAAAGCCACGAATCAGATCTTGAAGATGATACATTTAAAATATATAAATTGAAAGAGAATAGTGAAGTCCAAAGGAAAGGATATACTGAGTTGACACTTCGATTTCGCCAACATTGGAAGCAGGTGTTTTGTGATTTAGATACTTGCTCAGACGTCAATGTCATAGGTCACAATAATTATTGCGAATTGATTGGAAATTCATCTTCAGTACTGAGAAAATCTTCAGGTCAGCTACGTAATTTCAAAGGTGGAAAAGTTGTGGTTTTAGGTGAGGTAGAAATTCCTTGAATATTAAAGGTGAAACATTTTATTTTTGTATTTTTGGTAGTGAATGTCGATCATGGTCCATTATTATCAGAAAAGACATGTTTAACTCTTGGTTTGATTAAATACTGTTTCAAGATCCAAAATTTAGAAAATAGCAAGGAGTTGTAAAATGGACGCAGAAAAGCTCAATAAATATTAGATCATAAATCTGTTTTTGAAGGCTGCGGATGCATACCTAGTGAGATTTCTTTAGAAATCAACACAGAAATTAATCCAGTAATTCAACCTGCAATAAGAATACCTGTCAGTCTTCTGAAGGATTTAAAAAATGAACTATCAAAATTAGAAAAAGAGGGAATCATCATCCAAAAGACTAAAAATACAGACTGGGTGAGTAATATCTTACTTTAAAAAAAGAAATAAATCTTTGTGGATATGTATTGACCCTGTTCCTTTTGACGCTAAAAAAGTTTTTGGCAATTAAAATTAACCGAAGAAAGTAGCAAAATAACTATGTTTTGGACATCTTTTGGAAGATATCGATGGTTAAGACTACCTTTTGGTGTTTCACCAGCGCCAGAAATGTTTTCACAAAAAATGCAGGAAATCACTCATGACTTGAAAGATGTAGAAGTGTTAATTGATAATATCCTTATTTATGGATGTGGTGATAATATGAAAGATGCTCTACAATATCATAATCACAGTTAAGAAAATCTGCTTAAACGCCTACAACAGAATGGCAGTACAATTAACAAACAAAAAATTGACCTCTGTAAAAGATCAGTGAAGTTTTTTGGTCATATTTTATCCTGCGAAGGACTCAAACCGGATCCATCTAAAACTGAAGCCATATCTAGGATGCGAGCTCCTAAAAATAAATCTGAGCTATTAGGTTTTTTAGGCATGGTGACGTATTTGAGCAGATTTATTAAAGATTTATCAATTGAAACAGAAAGCCTGAGAACACTTACACGAGATGATGTTGAGTGGAATTGGACAAAGAATGAGAATTAAGAATTCGAGAGGACAAAAACTCTTGTTACTGACATAAATTCACAACAACACTTCGATGTTCACAAATCAGTAACATTAGAATGTGATGCTAGCTCTATGGGATTGGGAGCAGCTCTCTATCAGAATGACAAAATTGTAAGTTATGCGTCCAGGACATTATCTCGCACAGAACGGAATTACGCACAAATCGAAAAGGAGTTGCTGTCGATTGTATTTGGTTGTACGCGCTTCGATCAATTTCTTGTAGGAAATAGTAAAGTGGTAATTAAAACTGACCACATATTGATATAATATTGATATAAGCCACTTATATCAATTTTTAAAAACCCTCTTCTGAAATCCCCAAAACGTCTTCAACTTATGTTGATGGTTCTACAAAGATATAAATTGGATGTACAATTTGTTAATGGAAAAGATAATGTAGTGACACTTTATCTAGAGCAGCAATAGATCGCACATCTGATGATGATGATGATGATGATGATAAAAGTTTGAAACATTGTGATATATTTGAGTTGAGGAACGAATCAAATATTAGTCATGTAATAGAAAAAGTGGATGTTTTAAAAACCTTACAGATTACACCCGAAAGAGTAGAAGAAATTAAAAATATTACCAGAACAGATGTAACTATGCAAAAACTAATATATTATATACATAACGTTTGGCCAAAGCATATAGCAGATGTACATGAAGCGTGTAAAATATATTACAAGTATAAAGATGAACTTTCGACACAGGATCAGATCATCTACAGAAATGACAGACTCGTCATTCCCTTTAAACTCAGAAAACAAATGACAGAAAGAGTGCATATTGCACATTCTGGTATTGAAGCCACATTAAAGTTAGCGAGAGACAGTCTTTTGGCCAGGAATGTCATCGGAAATCGCTCAAAATATACAGAACTGTTCCATTTGCAAGAAATGTATGAATTCACAACAACAACCAGAAATGCAGTCACATGAGGTTCCGGAATATCCACTTCAATATATTTCTATGGATGTATTCTTCACAGAATATAAAGGCAAAAATACAAACTTTCTAGTCACCGTAGACCATTTTTCAGATTTTTTCGAATTAGATATTTTACCAGATCTCTCAGCAGAAACTTGGATTACGACTTGCAAGAAAACTTTTAGCCGTCATGAAATACCTTCAAGAGTTTGCAGTGATAATGGGACCAGTTTTGATAATAGTTTGAAGCGACAGTTTTCAAAAAATGAGGATTTGTATTTGTTGCTTCAGCACCCAAACCCCAGAGAGGAAATGGTTAAGCTGAAGCTACTGTGAAGATTGCGATAATAATTATTAAAAATGTCAATGAAGGTGGCGACGACCTCTGGTATGCGATTTTACACTGGAGAAACACTCCTAACAAAACTGGTTCAAGTTTTACACAAAGAATCTTTAGCAGAAGAACTCGGACAGGATTTCCAGCAACAATGGAACATCTCAAACCAAAAGTAATAAAAGATGTATCAAAGAATATTGAATTTACACAAAGAAGATCAAATTCTACTATGACTTAAAAACGCGAAAATTACCAAATATTGAAATAGGTCAACAAGTTGAGGTACAATTAAACCCAGGCAAAGATTGACTATGGAATAAAGGAGTCATCCATGATCAACTTAAAGTCATTAAACTTAAATCATACAGTGAATGTCGACAACAAGTTCTACAGGCGGGATTCTTCTCATATAAAGCCATTCTCTGACAAATCTAACGTCGACAAGAAAACTATAAACATTCCATAGATACAAGCGAATTACATGAACATTCCGAAGAGAAAAAGAGTTGTCCTGAAGATAAGATAGACATATCAATTGAAGATGATCGGGCACGGAATTTACAATCGCGAAGTGCTATTGTAAATACTTCACCAACCACAGTAACAAACGATAAAACAAGGATTGAGTGAAATGAACATGTCTCCATTATTAAGACCAAAAAGACTCGCTAAGGTTCCATCAAAATTTAATGATTTTGTGTTATATAAATAAAACATTTTATTTTATTTTTTTTTTAATTTCAATTATTCTTGGATTAAACAAATTACTTAAAATGATTTGACGAATGTTAAAAGTTTAGTCTAAATATTTTGTAAATTAACGTTCATCAGTTCAAAATAATTTTGTCTTGTTTATTAAATTGAGATTCTTGTGATAGTTATATTTTTGATTATGTTTTGTACCATGAACATCTTATGTTATTAAAAAAACAAAAAAGACGGGAAGATGTTATATTATGAAGTTCGACGCAGGCGCAGTGTGTGCGGGCAGAGAAAGGTGGTATGAACTGTGTAATAATAATAATAATTATAATAATAATAATATATTTATTTGGCCACGATTGGCGTCTTTGCCAGGCGGTAGCCAATTAATTACACTGATAATGAAACAACTGATACAAATGAAAATGAAGTGACATTAAATATTTCATAATAAACACAATGAAAACGAACAATGAAGTAATAGTAAATATAATGTACTAACCTAGAACCGTATACACCCCAGTATAGCAAGAAAGCCTCCATTTCACGCGTACACATGTGAAACTCAAGACTCTCTGTGCACACACCCAAACACGCACGCACCACGCATAAGTACGTACACACACACACACACATACATATATATATATACATATATATATACATATATATACACACACACACACACATATATATATATATATATATATATATATATATATATATATATATATATATATATATATATATATACATATATATACATATTGTAACCACCGCCTCCCCGATTACCTGCTTCCTTCGGCGATTCAGCTTTGCCCGGCTGCTTCGGCAGACTCCCTAGAGGGAGGCATGCATGCTTGCCTAACTACTTGAGAAAAAGACTCCAGCATTTTCATAAACTACTTTAATCACTTAGTATAGTGTGTGGGTGAAGCCCAGTGACATGAATAAACTTAAAACTAACTTAAATCTAATCTTAACTTATTAACGGCCGGTATGGCCAGAGTTCATTTCAGCTCCGGTGTCTTTGCCCTCCCGGGCGGTCGTGATCCAGCTCACAGGTGCGGCGTCCGGGCGTCCCAACGCTCAGCGGGTCTGGCGGCGGGCGTCGACGGTCAGCTTGCCCCAGGTCCCTTTGTGGCGGCCCCTTTGGCAGTCACGGCGGCGGCCCCGGATTAGGCCAGCGGCGGGCGTCGGCCGGCAGCTTCTCAGCGGCGCTTGGTGTGGGCGGCGGCGGGAACGCGTCCGGGCGATGACGGGTCGCTTCACGGTATAGTTTGTCACGTCCCCGGTTCGCACTCACATGGCACTCTCGGTCAGGCACTCAGTAGTAGTGTCCCGTCCCATCGGCCGGCTGTCGTCTCACGAGTCGGGCTGCGATATGGCGAGACGGCGTGGCATCCGGGCGGTCAGGCACCAATTAAGTGGCCTCGCTACTGCCTCAGAAACAAGTCTCCTCCTAGCTACCTCCGATGCAAGTCTCCTCCCCGCTGCCTCTGATACAAGTCTCCTCCTCGCGACCTCCGACACAAGTGATCGAGCTATCCCTCCGCGGTCCTACTTCTTCACAGAATATAAAGGCAAAAATACAAACTTTCTAGTCACCGTAGACCATTTTTCAGATTTTTTCGAATTAGATATTTTACCAGATCTCTCAGCAGAAACTTGGATTACGACTTGCAAGAAAACTTTTAGCCGTCATGAAATACCTTCAAGAGTTTGCAGTGATAATGGGACCAGTTTTGATAATAGTTTGAAGCGACAGTTTTCAAAAAATGAGGATTTGTATTTGTTGCTTCAGCACCCAAACCCCAGAGAGGAAATGGTTAAGCTGAAGCTACTGTGAAGATTGCGATAATAATTATTAAAAATGTCAATGAAGGTGGCGACGACCTCTGGTATGCGATTTTACACTGGAGAAACACTCCTAACAAAACTGGTTCAAGTTTTACACAAAGAATCTTTAGCAGAAGAACTCGGATAGGATTTCCAGCAACAATGGAACATCTCAAACCAAAAGTAACGTGGCTCGCGTACCACGTGATTCCTCCCCCGCATTGTCTATTTCTATTGGATGACGCGCCACCTGTAACCCTTCCGCCTATTACGGCGCCAGCGGCAAAGTCGCCCCCAGCAACCTCCCCCGCATTGTCTACGTCACCGAAATTCCCGGAAATAGGCGCGGGTAATTCCGTTGCTCGGCGAAGGGGTTGTGGGCGGAGTATTTCCCCACACGTCATAAGGGGTGCGCCCGGCTCGGGTCAGTGCTGAACAAAAGAGGCGCCTTTCTCGCCTTTCCCTAGGCTCGCTAAGCGGCTCAACCCGGTTGAGCAGGAAGCGGAATTTCCGGCTGCTCTTTACGGCGGCGCGGTTCTTAATTAAATAAAATAAATCTATGGCTCGTGTCGTCATCCGCGATGTGCGACCGTCCCATTACAATATATATATATATATATATATATATATATATATATATATATATATACATATATATATACATATAAACATATATATATATATACATATATGTGTGTGTGTGCGTGCGTGTGTATGTGTAGTCAACGTTGTGAATAAACTAAGTTCTGTATATAAATTGTAGTTGTTTTACTGATGTAGACACTAATAAAACAATGTCACTGCAAATTTTCAATCGTAGCTTCAGGACTGTTGCTACTAGTGGCCCAGTAATAGCAATTATGGTGATTTATGAGCCTACTCACGTGAAACAAGGCTACGTCTGACTACAGAATGTTACACAGGATATTTGTTTCTTCTTTCATACATTGCAATGTGGATTTAGCAAACTATCTTAACATCACAGTCTTCTAGTAACAAAGCGTGAACAAAATGTGGTTTCCATGGTCTCCAG
Source organism: Gryllus longicercus (assembly GCA_038098605.1). NCBI lineage: Eukaryota > Metazoa > Arthropoda > Insecta > Orthoptera > Gryllidae > Gryllus > Gryllus longicercus. Next base: position 654,782 of record JAZDUA010000509.1, read on the forward strand.
TCAATCTCCATTATCTTTTGGACTGAACAATATGATAAACAAAATAGATTCCATATGACATTGTCTAAGTGAATTCTTGGTCAGGTCAACAGCGTTGGTGTTCAGCCTCTTCAGTGACAACTCTCCTTGGGAGCCCTGCATCCTTTTGGTGACTAACCGAACTCGTACGCAACAAATTCGTATGCAATGTCTTTATTGTTTACACATCTAGAATCGCGTGCCTCCCCCTTTCCCGTCTCCACCATCTTTGCATCATTACAGGCGACTGCCATACTGCCATGCTAGCTGCAATCCGAGCACGGTCGGCAATGTTCAAGTTCTGCACCATCTTCACTTCATTAGTGGTTTGACCTACAAGAAACCGAATTACGTAATAATTTTATAATGGCACGTAATTGCATAGCATAGAGCATAATATATCACTAGAGTTATTACTATTACATCGTTTATTATAAAAATTGCAGTAAAATAAAAATAGGAATGTAATTGTGGATCAACCTATATATTGAGGATAAGGACCAGGAAGTGTAAAGAGTCTATTAACACTATGTCGGCCAAGAACGAACTTGCAATACCTGTGTTGTCTGCCCTGAGCAACCTTCCCAAGCATCCACACTCAGAACATGTAGTACTATTTGTAAAACAAATTCAAAATTTTGCATTCTTTTTTCATGTTACGGTCTTCACTCGCTTCAGACTTTTTGTTAGAAAATGTGATTTTTGTTAAAGCTTGCAAAATATTAAAATATCCAAAACTTATAGCTATTAAGGAATCGTTCCGTGATGACTTTCTTGTAAGACAAAGTCGTTTTAATGTAAGATTATTTCTCTTTTTATCTAAATCCATCACTGTTGATAATACGTTCCTCCGATTAATTCTATGACCAAAGAAAACAAATTCGTTCCAGCAAACAGTAAAGTGTCTGAACTTCTAATATCCCGCTCATAGCATTATTAAGCGGTTACATATTGAAAAAATTGACTTAATTGGTCAACTTTAGTTACATCTTGCGTTGCGTCGTTTATAATAGAAACTAGAGGAGCTACAACAGCACATACTTTCTGGCATTATTGGAAATAATTACGTAATATAGAAATACACTACTGGAAATTAAAGAAAGAATGTCATGAATTCGTTGAACCAGCAGAGGGAAATTGTATTGACACATCGAGGACGTACAACGATCGTACAACAAACGATCACACCGAGAGCCACACGCATATGAGTGTAGTAGGGAGGGCGTGCGAAATGTCATCTAGTACCCTGCATACCCTCCTTTTGTAGCAATGCAGGTTCACCATGGAGACGAACAATGAGGTGACGAATGTAGTATTGCGGAGTAGCCCACTATGCAAGTTTTACCTGGTGCATTTGGAACAGATTTCCTGACGGTCTTGCAGAGCGTACAAAATGACTTTTCATCCATTCCCAAACATGCTTAATGGGGAATAGATCTTCGAATCGTGCTGGCCACAGCAGTTAACGTACATCCTGGAGGGCACGTATGCGGGTAGCATGTGGACTTGCATTGTTCGGCTGGAAAATTTCATTGCCTTGTTGGTGGACAAACGGTAGTACGACGGGTTTGAATATTTTGAATGTACCGTACACTGTTCTATGTTCCCTTTACGATCACCAGAGGAGAACGGCAATTACAAGATATGGCTCCCCACACCAAGATACCACGCGTTGGCCCTGTGTGCTTCCGGCTTATACAATACAGACGTTGGCGCTCACCTGCACGACATCACACACGCATACGACCATCATTGACACCAACTCTCATCACTGAAGACAAGTCGCCATTCGTCCTTCCATAAGCGCCTATCGCAATACCACTGAATGTTGGGGCGTGAGCGAAACACGCCCTAAAAGCACACATGATCGTTGCCCTGTTTCACGGAGACGGTTTCGAACAGTGCTCGCTGACACCCCCGGAGCAACAGTGGCCCTAACTTAACATGAAATCGCGGTACGGCCCGATGCAGCACTCCGTGAGATGTAACGGTCTTGGCGTGCATCTGGGCGTCGTAGCTGGCCGGACCCAGGGTGACGGGCACGTACACCGTCTACTGACCACCCGCGACAACATCGATGTACTGTGGAGGCTTCTCGCTCAACGAGTTGCGCAATTCTGCGGCATGACTACCCAGCACTCTTGCAATCCACTAAACGCCCTCACTCAAACTTCGTCAATTGCACAAACAGTGCACATCTACGCTGACTTGGTATGCTAATAATGTTGCAGACACACGAAGGTCCGTTTGCCACGACAAACTGGTTGCTACTGGCTCTCAAGGGGACCAACTGCTACAAAGCTTGCAACATTCCACGGCTAACAACGAGATTCCTGGTTCGCCTGCAGCGCTGCTTTTTTCATCAAATTAACTGCTCTTTCGTAGTGTCCCGTGCAAATTTCATATTTATCCTTTATTTTTTTCATAGCGTTTTTTTTTCCTCACTCTTCAGTAGTGTATATAATTGTTCTTAGTGTGGCAGAAATTGACATTTCTGCCATACTAAAAACTCAGTTATAACTTAAAAACGTCCAATGCAACCAACGAAGCGCCTTTGGTGTATATGTGCGTTTACGTCGATAGTCAGGAACAGTAGTCACTTCTTTTACAAATGAAAAGAACATGAATAAATTTTACTGTTACAGTACTTGCAGTACATTACACAGACAAGAAAAAAATAATATTTCACACAAGCGTACCTCGATTACACCAAAATGAGCTAACAATTTCTGAATACTATAATCAGCAATCAAAACTTCTTAAATAAAATAAATGTATTTATTAGTTCTGCGTTAAATATATTACCATCTTTAATATACTTCCTTTCCTAAGAATTTTATCTATATCATATGTTCATCTCGACTGGTGACAATGAGACGTATTCCAATAAATAATTTTACATCACCATGTTGCCCTTTTGCGAATAGCCAGCGCATCAAACGAAGAGAATTCGATTTTTTCAGTTTTCAAAATTACAGAGAGTGCGCCAAAATGGGGCCAATATCACTCATTTTTACCGTTCTTTGCTATCGATTTTTCGGTATTAAGGACCCAAAAACCAAGGATTCTCACTACACAACGTGTTATTTTACTACTTTATTAATATTTATATATTATCTGTTTGTATTACTATTAAGTAATTTACTATATATAGGAACAACAAGATTTATCCACGTTTTCATTACCACGGCCCGACAATAAGAGTTATTATTCGTACAATTATTTTGTGTAATCCAAGTCTGGGAGCTATAAGATGTGTTTCCCCAAAATATTATGTCATATCGCAGTCGAGAATGATCATTCGCGAATTATACACAACGAGCAACAAGAAGGATAACTAAATTTGAAAGAATTCTGAACACGTACCATAATGAACAATTTTGTGTTAAATTCATTTAATTGGACGTTTCATTTGAGGCTTGAATGAAATGAGACCCAAAAATATTGTTACCTTAACATCAGACAATTGCACATGATCTATATTCAATGGAGTATAGAATTGTTTTATTGAAATGGAAAACTGAATTGAAACAGTTTCCTTTTCGTCTAGTATTAATTTGCTGTAACGAAAGTAGTTTTAAACATCTGATATTGCAATATTTACTGAATCTTTATTGCAAAGACTATTCGTATCATCCGCAAAGAGAACTGTCCTTCCGTTTCCGATCGTCGAGGGCATATCGTTCACGTAGGCTTATATTGGAAAGAAAATAGGACTAAAAATCGAACCATGTAGGATCCCAAGTGCAATTAGCAATGAATTGCGAAGGTGAGAATATAATGACCCGTTGTTGCCCGTTATGAACAATATCATCAAGCGCTTTTGAAAGATCTAAACATATTCCAATAGGTGCCTCATTTTCATCCATGAATACATATACATATTTTATATATATATATATATATATATATATATATATATATATATATATATATATATATATATGCAAGCAAGAGCAATTGCAACTGCAAGAGCTACTGAAAGAAAATTGTCAACATTGTGCAATTTAAAATCACATGTTGGAAAAAGATTAGTTTTTTCCTAAAATTGTAAAACAGTAACAAAAGCTATATCGTTGAATTATTTTTGTACACTTTATCTATCGAAGTTAAAAACTACAGTCCTCTTAATAAAATTTTAATGGTTACAATTGCCCCAAAAGTAAATGTACTATTTAATATACCTCTACAGTATATTATTTGCCCCACTATTCAGTATTGTTGGGTGAAAATTGCCTTTTTTACATTGTGAACCATTTATAAGTTATTGGAAGTGATCCATAGTTTTATGTATTTTACTTTACGACAAAAACAGTTAAAAAATGTGTGTGAAGTGCTATCGGGAGAAGTGAATTCTGCGATTCCTACTCTAAGCGATATTCTAGTTAAATTTTGAATTCAGAACGAAATGAGGGTCTTTTGCAAGGATTGTTAACAAAATATCCACTCCGATGTAATAAAATATATTTTCAAGGGTAAATCAGCTATAAATTTGGGGTCCCTCATCATGCCCTGAAGGAATACGATTTCCTGACATGACAACATAGAAAAAGAATAGTTTGAATAAATATATTTATCACTGAATTCTAGAAGACATGCACATTTGTGTCATTTATATCCGGAAGCAAAACAAGGGACCATCTCTGCATTTGCTCCAAGGACCAAGGAAACTGGATAAAAAACTGATCAAGATGGGGCTCGACCCAGAAGCTGCAGTATAATACATGTTTACATGTTACAGGTTCTTTAGAATTATACAATCCAAATGGTCAATAATACATTAAATATCATTGCTAAAATTAATGTTACTTTTCTTTTGATGCTCAGTAGTCTCCAATTGTATAGAAACAATTAAGCAGCAGAAAACATTTTACTTGGGACTTGTGATGGTGTGTCACTCCATATTGATACGCAATAAAAGATAACTTGGTTTATTTATTTCAAAAAGAAGTATTTTAGTAAATTGTTTGAGTTGTATTAAATAATTAAGCAGCTTATTTATTTTGATTTGAGCAATATTTTAACATTTTACTTTCTTGTGATGTATTCTTCAATGCACAACTAAGTGCAAGATCTTTTTGGAAATATTTGAAGTAATTGTACATATTTGAAATGCAATGTTTTATGGTGTAAAAATAGTTTACAGACTTCCCATAATAGTATCCATTTAGAATTGTTTAAATATGTAAATTTCAAAATAATTATTTTCAATTAAATGTGCATCTTTTTTGGCTTGTCTTAGCTGATGTAAATGGCACCAAGTTTGACTGACTAAAATTTCAGATATAAATTGGAGACAGTTTCACGAGCAAGATTAAATAGCTTAACAAACCTAATAGTTAAAGAAGACCAGGTTTTTGTCATTAAATTATTCAATCATGATACTGAAGAACTCATTAGTTATTCGGCATAATGGATATATAAAGTGATCAATTTTTTTTAAGAAAATTATTACATAATATCAATGTCCCTTTTTCCTAGAGCATTCATAATCCTTAAGAAGTCTGTACTTTGTCAGTGCACAACCACCACATAATTTATTACAAGCTGACATTTTCAGACTCATCTGCCACATTCTAGTCTCATTATAAACATAATCATACTTACCCAGGAAGAAAAAATGAAAAAAAAGCAACAAACTTTTACATAATATTTATTTCTAAGCAAGAATACTGCATTAACAATTTTGTATTTAATCATTTTGTGAATATGTACTTTATGTTTATATATTTTTTGTCATGAATCTTATTTCTTCTGAGTAACAAGTTTTAAATTTTTCTTCATAAGTGCACAGACTCACAGTAATAAGATAGTTGTATTCTTTGTTGCAAAATAAAAATTAGTTGTCAGTGCTTTTTTTCTGGCAGGAAACACTAAAATGCATTCCAACAATTGAATTTGGAAAAAATTCTAAAGTAAGAACGTTGATTGAAAACAATCCATTAAAACTCCACATTTTAGAACATGCAAATAGTTTTCTACAAACTTCTAAAGCACACAGCATAAACTTTTAAGTCCTTTATGTTCATTACATGGATATAAATTTCACACACACACTGCATTTTTAAGTATGTACACATTTTTATAAATGCATTTTAGAGAACTCCTGATGGATATATGAATCTAATAGAGTATTATTTAAAACATGTTTGATCACGATTGCTGCCTTCTTTCAGAATAAAAGCACTGCACAGTAATCATTACATTATTTATAATGATTAATTATTTTTCTGTTCTTGATGCAATCCAAAAAACATCTTATATAAAAATTTTATATCATATATTGTTTGTTTAGTATAGAAAAATTGTATAAGATAAGGAATTCATACAATGTTATATAATAAATTTTATCATCACATGCTAAGAGATATGAAATTTGGAGGCAGAATAAGACAGTACTGGTTGTGAAGTTGTATGGAGAAAGTGATGGAAATTTCTGAGTGTCACCTTTCAAAGCCATCTACTAACACTAAATCACTGCCTTTCTCACTTCTTTTGATAAGAATATAATGGAACTGACACAAAAAGTCATGGTGTTCTGTTATAATTACGTATTTTCAAATGCACTTGTGTATTGTACCCATAAACATGAAAACATTGAAAATAAAGTATCTACTTCATTATTGATAAATGAGAGGAACTACAAGCAATTTCGCAATTTTTATTAAATGCAATACAGTTATTCCTTCTTTTTTTAAAAAAATGAAAATCTCATAATACGGTATCTCGCCATAAAGTGGTCTCTCTCCCAAAAGTCCATTTACATAATGAAGAAAGAATTAACTCATTTATTTTTCTCTTAGGGAAATGGTTATTATCTTCACTGTTTGGCTTGAAGGGTGACACTTCAAAAAGGCAAAATTTATATGAGTTGAGAATATGGAAGTTGAAAAGGACATGTCAGAGAAATCAGGAAGAAGTGTTAAGTGGAGGGGAAATAGGAAGACACTCTTAAAATTGATAAAGATACACAAGAAAGGATTGCATGATACAATAAAAGAATGCAGGAGACATACAAGAGATCATAACACACATAATATGAATACAGATAGAACATGAAGTAAAGTCAAATTTTAAAATGAATTTTCAGAGGACACGACAGGACAACACAACCAATTTTTAAGAAGAACCTGACAATTTTCTCATGCAACATTTATGTACTCATGAATATAACACTATTGAAAAGTTTTGAAAATAATCGTAATATATTATTCTCAAAAAGTTGAGAAAAGTACTGTACCTCAAAAGAAGTTGCTTTCACAAGAGTAAATAAGGTAAATGTACGTTGTGATAAAACAGTGTACATGATATATAAAAAATACTGATTATAAATGATATGCACATGTGGCACATAAGCAAATAAAAAACACAAAGACAAAGGCTTAATACAAGCCATAAAGTCACAAACCAGACTCGGACAAAGACAAACTTTCACACACAATAAGCAGGGTAGTAATACAGGATATATTACATACCCTGCAAAGTATGATATCAAATGAAGTCTGAGTTCCTGGTATGTAGCTACTTTGTACAGTTCTTGCCACAAGTACATTATTTTAAGGCAAGTTATCAATACAGGACATTGCTGAAATTGTAACAGTAATTGTAATAATGTAGCAATTCTAATAGTCATAGTAGTATCACATTTGCACAATTGACATTATATACAACAGAAAAAATAAGTTTCATAATTGTTACAAGAGTAGGCCACGTTATTGAAGAAAATTTGAAGAATACACAAGAACACTGATTGAGGTCATTAAAAACACAATGAACTTATCAATATGAAAAATCTACTGTAATGTGAATAATCACACTATACTAAAATATACAAATGTGACATCAAATCTGGTGCCCGGGCAGAGTAGTCAGTCTTGCTGTAATTCTTTTTGGATTTCATTATATCAATGCAAAATGCCCAAATCTGATAGAATGATTCTTCTATTAACGCCATTACATCACAAATCACAAGCCTATAGAAGTCCTATATTTAATCCTTTAATGACCTACTTCAATCTCTGTGTACTCTTCATATTTATCATGGAACATCACCGGACTTGACAGTTAAGAACAAAGAACAGGACTGACACTGCAAATGTTTTGGAGGGCAAGATGTCTATTTGGTTGGTATGTTCTATATAGCAAGAACAGTGTCAGACACAATTAATACCAAAGCACATCAGTCAGCTGATTTGAAGCACAGAGTAGCGTTCACAAAATTGTGCCCATGTAACTTGGAATGCAAATTAAACACCAATAATTGTTACTTTAATATTCCAATCTTAAGTATGAAATTTTTCTAATACAAAGTTTTAAATTGATATTTTAAGACTACAAAGTCTTTCCAGAAATACAGTATTTACACTTACAGGTTTGAAATTGTGAAATTGCTTCCTCCTATATTTAATTTGTGCTCAAAAGTCATCAGTTAAAATTGACAGAAATTTCCCTTTCAAGGTCCAGTTGTAGCAAATACAAACAGTCCAATTGCAGAAAAATGTTTCAAATATTCAAATATTGTCATAATGGCAACAAAGGTTGTGGGAGTACTCACTGGCATGTAAGCAGAAAGACAAATGTTATTGCAACTTTGCTAATAAAACGGAAGACAATTCCATCGCACCGTACTCCAATTAGTAGTTAATAAAAAGAAAAACAAAAATTCTATATTTCCTTTCGTAAAAATAAAAAAAAAACTACTTTTCATTACTATACATTACTTGTTCCTCCTCCAGCTACAAAACACAGTGACATTATACGCCAACATGGTTATTTGTATAACTTCTCATGCTTGAGTACCATCTATGGAACACACAATGTATTGCTTTCGAAGATAAAACCATAAGCAAACAATGTTGCTATAATTTAAGTAGGTATGGTGGAAACATCACTTCATTAGTGTTTCAGTATCATCAATCAAGATCACATATAAGATCATAAAAATTTACTTTCCACTTATTCGCAAAAGATCTCATTCCATTAAAACCATTAAACACAATTGCACTTTTTAACTGTACACAAAAACTAAAATTCCTGAGACCAGCCCCAAGCAACACATGTTGCATCAGGCTATAAGTTTATAGACTTTGCTCTGAAACAAAGTACAAAAAACTTGACATTAAGTTGTATTTTTGTAGTTTTGAAACAGCCACATCAACTAAGAACCTTGCACCAACTTTCCTCCATGAACTAACTTATGACAGATATCAAGTCCTATATGGTTCTCTACAAAATAGAATTGTACGTTCATGCTGCATAAAGACATTGGATTCTTGGCAACGGTAGCTCAACAAATACTGTTCATATCTTAAGATTACTTAAGATTCCACAATGCTTAAGATTACACGATTCAGTAAAACGTTACACAACATATTCATTTCTGTTAGTTGCCTTATATAGACCATATCTTCTGAGAATTATTTACATTCATATTCAGTTGAACTCCCTTACATAAGATTTTATAAATTAAAATATACTTTTAATAAGCTTTTTAAAAATTTTTAAAAGTTAAAGGGAATGTAAGTTTTATTAACTGGTTGAGATGTATAAATCAGTAAGATAACAGATTTACTAAACAATGCAGAAAAGATTACTTCTTCTGCAAGTTACTGAACAAGAGAAGATGTAAAGTTCAAACGTGTTTGCAAATCCACAACAACCTTTATCAACTTTGTGGAAGTTCTTTATTTGATTACTTTTGGTACCAACTTGGTAAAAAAGTATTATTTTCATAAGTCGAAGTTCTAGAGATGACCTAAACTATTATTTTGTTTTGTCACAAATTCTTTAAATCTCTCAATTAAAAGATTTTACAAAAAGTAAAAATTCATTGTAATCAAGTAATAGTTTTAAAGGACTGGTGGGATGAAACTGAGAAGAGATACAATTTGATGAAAAATATGAAATTTGTAAAAGGGATGACAATGGAGAGGAAAATTGTACTTGGTCACTGAACAATTTACAAAAGAAAGAGCATTGAAGTAATGCTTTACACAAATGTTTCCCATCATAAATACTCATTTACATTTTACTTAAAAAGAAAATGAACAATTACAAAAACACGCTCATTATATTTCAATTTCATTAATTGAAACATCAATATATGGAGGTTCACAAGTGTCTTTTGAATTACCAATTGCAGACAACTGGAAAACTAACCAAAAATTAAATTTTGAAGATATGGCTCTTTAAGGACTTTAAATCAAAGCTTATATAACTTCAGCAGCAGCTCATAGAGAGTTCACCTATCGCGTTTCAGTTTAATATGTAAAAATGAGATGGAATGTTAAGAATGCATAAACATGCATCTTTGCAATGATAGATTCTTTTCAAAACATGTCCCATTATTACAATGCATACAAAATCCTTCCATGTAATGGAGAAATAACACACAAACTTCCTGTATGATATGGTAATGACAATATACCTATTTCAAAAACAACTATTGTACTGTTGCAGAAGTTATAATTTTATTTCCCAAGCCAATCAGTGCTGCTGTAAGGCAAGAATATCCCTATCAATAGTTTCAAAAAATTAGTTACTTTTTCAGGTCACAGTGCATTTACTTGCACTTGATAATTCACAGAAACAATACTTTTGTCACAATGTAAGTATGTAAATGACACTAACATTCATTTGCAAAGGTGAAGATATATGGTATATAATGCATCCTACACATGTCAGGTTCTCCCTATCAGAAGGAAATACAGGAGATTAGAAGGGAGAAAAAGAGAGGAGAAGAGAGGAAATGAAAGGTAGGGAGGAAAGAAGAGAGTGCAGAAAGCTTACACAGACACATTAAGAAAGATAGAGTAACATCAGAAGGCAATGAGAGTTTGCAGTCTTTCAATTGCTTTGTTTTAAAATTTCATCACACAATTATGTGTGATATAGTCAGGCTTGGAACAGAGGAATATTACGACCTTTACACATTCCTTAACAATGAATTCCATGTTTGGGGTACTGTTAAAATTACATTCAACATTCGTATTAACACATTTTAGAAAATGTCAACAATTTCTTTCAGTATTATTTCTCATTGAATGAACTTCAATAAACCTTTGGATAAGATGAAGTTCTAAGATTGACAGAATGTTTAGATTAAACATTTTGTCAATTTTTATCATTCTTCTCAGAGTTTATAACATCCACTTTCTTAATTAAAAGATAAAAATAATCTGGTATGAAAAATTATTGAAGGTGAAAATACATTTTAATATATTTAAAAATCTCAATCTAAATATTGTAATTCAACATTCAGAAAATCAATCAAAAATTTGACACAGATCTCATAATACTTGCAATAAATCGTTAAAACAGCATTTTGAACCATACATTAGCACTAAAAGAGAATTCAATAAAATCATACTGAATTGCTTTGACTCCATAAATATATTATGTTAAGTGATGCAATCCTCTTTTCCAAGACTGAACTTATCCATACAAGTAACACGACAGGAAAAGACAGTGAAAATACACGATCAGATCTGTCTTGCACGCACATGTCAAAATTGGAACCGAGCTCCTTCCATATTTCAGACTTGTACACTAGTAATAACAAAAAAATTACTAAGGAATAAAGAAACAAAAATCAAAGGTAAAAAATTTGAATTGCAATAAAGGAAGAAACATTAAGGTAGTCTATCAATGTAAATTAAGATGATCTACTAATAGAAAATCACTTGAAAATAAAATACATAAAGAAATGAAAGTGCATTTTAGAACGAAATTAATCCTCAATATCAGACCATGATGTGACTCAAGACCATCAATTATACAATCCCTACAGATCCAATAACTTGCTCAGTTTTTGCAAGTTCTTTCAACTTAATCAAAAGGAATTCTAAATGAAACAGATGAAATGATGGCTAGATGACTAGATAAATAGATGGCAGCTAGCACTCTTGTACTTGGTACCTAATTCTGCCATTTGTCTAACTTGTAGATGGTCAGTCTGACCCTAAAATTCTGCCAGTTCCCTGTTCAAAATAAGCTTCAGACCATATGTTGCTTGTTGTTCACTGAATAGAGTGCTGTGTATCCAGTTCAATATGAACATGAACTCTAATAACGTTATTCACAATAACACTTGTCACAATTTACAGATAATTATCTTCAATGCATAAACATGACATTAATCCGTAAAATAAACAGAACAGATACTCAATATCCTCTGTAAATTATTCAGAGACAGAATATTCAAGATCAAAAACTAATTATTTTAGTCAATACCAAATATATTTTACATCGAGCTTAAACATTTTTATTTTAACCTTTACACCAAAGCTACATTAATCTTTCACCAAAATAATTAAATCCATCTAAATTTACATAAAATGTGGGTGCATTGTGCATGCAAAGGCATAAACAATTTCACAAATATTCTGAATAAAAACAAGAGATCAACTAAACTTTAAATTTCTTTTTGCAAAAATTAACATATAAGTTATAGATAAAAACTAATGGCTCCACATTCAGGCAGCAATTGACTCTAGAAAATATTTGGCACATGAGCACAACATTCTTGAGTGGATATATAAATTTTATTAATTTTTTTCATTTATAAATTCCTTTCAATTTTGCAAAACAATACTTCATAATTTAAAACAAAAGAATTTATGAATTAATATGAAGTTATGAACATCGTGGACATGTGGATTTTTGGGTTGCATAATTACCTAATTAACATTTCCAAATTATGGAAACAATTCATTGCAGATCCAGATTTATAATTATTTCTCTTCTTTGTTGCTGTATAGTCATTAAAAATTATATATGATATATCTTAAGTTTCCTATTCTAGAAAGCTGTTTCATTACAACTAATATCTTCAGCAATTGGCATCTCTCAATTTCTAGTCATACATTCAACAATACCACTTGTTTGCTTGTAATACTTCTGTTTAACCCTCAAATGTATTATCGCTTTTGAAATATATTTTATGAAGATTTGAAATTCAAGTTAAAGTTATGCTTAAGGGGGAAAATATCAAAAGCAAAAATTTAACATCCTATGCCATTACAATAATTTTCATTATCCATTCATAATTGGGTGCTCATCTTTGCAAACACACCACAAAAATATTGTTTAAATCAATACACAATTTCAAAGCATTTATATATCAACTAGTCATTTCAACAGTTAAGTAAATTAACTATTTTTTTAAATATAACATGTTGAAAGATATGGTAATTATCAGTAATGATTAACTGATTAATAATTATTTACTAACCTAATGAGAATATTTCGTAAAAAGATCAAAGCTAAAGACTGCTCTGACTATTAATCATCTACACATGAAATATTGAAAAAGACTGAATGAAATTGCAACTTGTGACAAAAAAAAAAGGAGCTCAGTACCCATTCACACGTCATGCCAGGCAGGAGAAATTTTAACAGTACATTAGGAAACAGTCTAAATCTAGCAAAACTTGGTCAAAGCCTACAATAATAAAGAATCAGATGATATTATACAGTATTATGTTATGCTTTCAATAGTATCAAAAGGACTTTCATTACGTATAATTATATATAACACAGAAAGGGTGAAAGATTGGAAGAATTTCTGAGATGTGAAGAGCAAATCACAAAAAACAGACAGGATGAAAAAGAGAACTATGCATAGTTTCTGATAAAAATTGGGACTAACTGATGTTCACCAAGCTCTGGCAATGAGCAATAACTAGAATATTAAGTACAGGGTGAAAACTGCAGCAAGTACTTTATTATCCTGTACAAAAATGCTTGGTTTTTCATCAAGCAATAAAATTATCCTAAGCAAATTCCTATCTTGTATAATATTACCTAATGAATTGGAAAATCTTCTCAAATAACCATTGCATACAGTTAAAAGTGATTTCATAAAAAAGATTACACTTTGTATCTAACATTATGTCTCTTATGTTTGTAACCAATTTTCTATGCAGTACGAGTATATTTCTAGCTAAGGCAGTAAAATCAACTTAATATACAATTGTAAGAATTATTGCTGAAGTGCAATTGCCAATGTAATAAGAAAAAAAATATTCGTAGGTAAATACACACACTATTATATGTTAGGACCAATAGAAAAGTAGTTGTACTCATGATTTGCAATATTTGTAAAGGATAATCAAAATTTTACTGAGTTCCCTGAAGTTTCACATGGGCAACTGGAAACCAAAAATTGAACAGTATTGCAATAATTGATATCGATGATACAATGATTATAGTGAAAATTGTATAAATGATAATGGTATCACCACTACTAGTAAAAATTTGTTATTCAACAATTATAGACAATATTGACAACTTAACAACATAGATCAACACTGAAAAGACAACAATTATTAAAAACCATTAACTTAAACATCTAAGTCACTTTCTCATTTGACACCTTTCTTTAAAAGAAAGAAAAAAGTATTATAAAAAATAAGCAAATAGTAAGAGTTTCATTTATATTGTAATTTTACAAATTTGTAATATTTTCAAGCTAGAAGAAATGCTCTTGGAGGCAATAGCACATTCCCTGAAGAATAAAAGTCCCTTATAAATTAGACATCAGTCAGAAGAAACACTTTCTAGAACTCCAAATTCATTGCAGTCAAGTTCCTCTAAACATTTCATCATTTTGTCAACACTTTTAAAAGTCAGGTTAAAATACAATCAAGAAACTATGTTCCTTTGTACACAAGTCAATTGTACTATTAATGATTTTTAAAAATAAACTTAACTTGCATAAAATATTCTGTTTCACAGACTAAGATAAATAAACCTTTTGCATTTTATTATACAAAAAGTACAAAAGAACTATCATGCTAAGCAAAGCATCATTACTTGCAGATTCGCACCTACAAATTTTGAACTTTCATAACCATAACAGAATGAAAAAACATTACCTTACAACTCAATAATTAATTTGTTTAACTATTTGTTTGATTCTAAAGCTCAAAACATGATCCATTTCATATACAGGCATGTAAAGCTTTCACTTTTAAGAGAATACTTATTGAGCATCAGTTAATATTATCATGTATGACAAGCTGATGAACTGTTTTCACTAACAATATGTAACAACGGTTTAAAGCAAAAAATCATTGGGTACATGTGTAGACAATTCATTGATTCATCTTCGAGTTTATTTTTTAATACAGTTAACAAGCTCAAGGTTCTTCATATACTAATCGATCTGTGAAGTAATTAAACCCCAGTGTAAATGAAATATAATATTCTAAAGCTTATACAACACTTTTTTCATTCTTGTAATTTCACAAGTACTGATGACAGTGATGTGCAAGTACGCAGCATTTTCAAAATATATATTCATTAAATAATAACAAAAAACAATAAATATATTCAGCAGCTTTTTGTCAAAGAAATAAACAAGAGATGTCTTTACTAACAAGAGAGTGAAACAAAATTTCTCAAATTACCTATTGGTGGTTCTTATCGAATGTTTTATTTTATGCCAGATGTTACAGCTACTGTTCTTCAAATATTTATACAAGTTCATAAAAGCAGTTTCATTTTATGAAAGCCAGTTTGAAATCATGAGGCCTGCTAAGCTTGGACATTATAATTTAGAGAAACAAGAGTAATTTAGAAATAATTAATGAAATTAAATTTTGCAAACTAGTTTGGCATTTAAACATTTAGTCATTTTGTAGTAAAAAAAAAGTCACTAATTGTGTTTTGTTCCCTTGGAAAATTTTGTTCCCATGTAAGAGATTTATAAATGGACCATTAAAAAGGAGAGATCCAATGGCTATGCCAGATATGATAAGAGTTTATATGCCATAAATATGGCCTTTAAAAAAAATTCACGAAATTGCCATCTTTCATCAAATCAATTCAAATAATGAATGGTTAACAACAAAGTTTTTATATAATTGTGTGGATTACACAATCCATATTTGCCTAATATAACAAAGTTGTTATTGAAAATTGACAATATTATACAGAAACAATTCTGTAAGGAAACTGCAAAAGTGCAGGGGACTCCACTTACCATGGAGTTTTGGGTTCTCTTTATGCCCAAGAAGATTCAATTAATTACATTTTTAGTGAAATTTCGACTTTTTCAACAACTATCTGACAAAAAATTATTAACAAAACTCATTAAGAAAGAATAAAATTGGTTTCCAATTCCACAGGCTTATATTTTGTATGTTATCACCAAAATTTACATAATTCTCGTCATCTCTCACCTGACCAATAAGAGACAACAGTAACAACTATTTTCTTATGACGATTTTCTTTTTTCTAATCGTGAAGTCACTTGAATTTGAAGTTAATAAAATCACTTTCTGTGCTAAGCACACTGTCAAATATATTTTAATATTATAATAAATTCAAACTTCAACATTTAGACAGAAATTGTTTTTTAAAAAATGGGCAACAGAAAAACATCACTATAAGTAAAAAAATAAATAATTACAAACCCTTTATCATTTTAAATTATAATTAAATTAAAAAAAAATAAATCTCATTAGCAGTGTTCTTTCAATTCAAGTATTCTTAATAGTTTAAAATTATTTATACAGACTGTACACTTTTAAAATTATTTAACAAAATAAAATTAACTCTTAATATACAATTAATTTGTGACAGAAGAAACTTAAGTAAAATTACATAAATAAAAATTATGAGTTGTGAAATAGTAAAGAGTCTAAGAGCAAAATGAACAGCCTATTCATGTACCCTACATTTACAATATCATCACAGACATAAGCATTCAGTCAAACAATCATGCCGGAAAAATTTCCAAGCAACAATTGATTAAGAAACTTTCAAGAGAATAGTAAATCGATGACAATTATATGAGGGACTAACTTGATAAACAGTATGACGTATATAGGGGAATTATCTTCATTCGATGTGGTGAAAATGAAACAGCTCACGCAGGAAAGCTTGCTTTTGGAGACTGAATGCAAATCAAATTCCATTTCCATAATGAAATACTGAAATATTTCAAAAGCAGAGATAATAACATTGCAATTGCGAATAAACTTGATAAACTATAATGTTGCTGAGAATTGCTGAATGCTCTCTGCAATACTTCACAAGGGAAAGAAGGTTCACTGATGAAAAACAGCCTCATAAGCTCATAACGGTGGTGATATCTTGCATGGAGCCATCTCCTGCGCATAGCTGAATCCAGGATAAGACCCTTAGGCCTGAGGATAAAACTTACGGACCAGTTGCGTCAGGTTCATGACCTCTCCATGTCCTTTAGTGGGATCCATGTTTATAAACTCTTCCAAATTATGTGGACTGGCTGTAAACAAGAAATATCACACAATAATTCTAAGACACAGTTAACAATAGAATCCCTTAACTTCATTGCCGAATTAACACCGCACTTATTTTAAAACAACACAGCATAATACTACAAAAATTAATACTTGTCTTGATCTTATAATTCAAAAAGAGTACAATCTTTCTTTTCCATTCACGTTTTTTTTTAATAAAAATAGATTTTCAAACAACTACAATTCCACAAAATTATTTTTGCAAAGAGGAATTCTTGTTTCATTCTTTAAACTTATATTTTACTTTTTACATTACATCATTCTAGTGTTAAAAAACTAAAAAAAAGTTTTTGATACAAAACTAACACCACTGTTTTCAGTAAAACATTTATCTATCAAAGATTCAATTTTATTTTTATAGATAACAGTTCTAAGTAAACCTCCGGAATCTATTAGTATTTGTATATTTCCAATGTGCTTCTACACCATTTAAAGCCAACAATTCTATTCTTTCAACGCAGTTTATATAGTCATTCTTTTGCTTTAGTCAATTTGCAAAGATCAATAAATAACTCTAATCGCTACTTTATAACCCAAGTTTGTAAATAGGTTTGTATATTAATGCACATTTGATTTTGCATTTAATAATTTATCAATTATTTTAAATTCTGTACAGGAATACCTGAAATTAGCAATTCTTTAAATTGTAGATCGTACGTGAATCAATGAATAATCATAAAATCAATAAATAATAAGCTAAGTCCCAAAATTAACTTTTTCAGAAAGACAAAACTAATTTTTTGTATGTTATCATTACAGAGACAAAAAAAAGTTAACAATTGACTGATAAACAATATTTATAGTTCACAACCAATATTAAGTGCATATCTGGTAATTGAAATGTGAAAATGATAAAAATTAATAAGATGCAAGTGCCTCATCTTCTACATGAAGAGAGGGCCAAGTTCAACAAAAATGAAAATAATGTCACGAGCACTAAAGGTTCTTCGCAACAAACGTGCAAATACAAATGATTTGAATCCTTAGAAAGTTACAGATGTTAAGTATAACTCTTGTGTAAACAAGTGTGCATGGAATTTTCCCATCTTCAAACCTGAAGAACACCAAAATAGTTTTCATGACCTTTACCTTTTCTTTCGAAAGTTCACTTTCACATTTCAGTTGAGAAATAAATGTCTGGAAATTCTTTTTTCATCACACAAATGTCGACCCAAACTTAAAACAAGTCATGTACGAATGTCCTTTTACTCGGTATTTGTGATTAATTTCATTAAATATACTATTCTCACAAATGAAATCATTTTGCTCTCAGTTTGTGCTGCACAATTATTGCTCCATACGTTTAATACTTTCTTTCCAGTCATACCAAAAATATATTTTGTACATACAGAAAACTATCACAGTACCTTCTCAAATACATATTCCTTCATGCCACAAAATCATATGCCCTTTATTTCCTATCTGCAATGTGTACATCTATATTACACCAAGGGAGCTTTCACATGTAGTACTTAACTATCACTTAATGTGAATAATGGTAACAGTAATTTTTGAATGACTCTTTTCAATGACACTACTTAGAATATTACAGTTTTAATGTTCTGAAACTCTCGGCTACTCTCATTAACAGAACAGCATCTTGTGTGCATGCAATAGCACTTTTAGGAAACATCTGGCATCTGCCTTGCCCATCTTGAAGTGAGATATTCAAATACTGCACAGTTCGCACAACATAAGCGATGAGCCAAAGACAATAAATTAACCTTTAACTCGTTTTTTGTTTTTAGCACTTAGCCTGTTCCTTATTTCAATTCTACCATTTATCAATAATTTGATAAAATAATATTTATTTACTGATGAATTCTTTCAAATGTATTTTCTAAAGTTTCACCAAATAGAACATGCATATGCTCCTGTATTACATTTTGGAAGAATGTAATTGGCAGCAATAATGAAACTAGAGCTACCAAATGTAATGTGAACAAAGATCTGTTCTGTGGTGGTGTTTTAGTATTGATTATCATACTATTAAATTTTTGAGGAGTACAATCATTATTTTATCTCTTCTCTGAAATCCACTCTCTTCACTACCTGTACTATCTCCGATGTTATAATTTGGGAAATTTAACTCTTACTCCATTTTAAATAAAGTCCCATTATGTAGGCAAGTACGTGTTTGCAATGAAAATCTATCTTTAAAGGCAGCACGGTACTAGAAAGACAGTATGGTTCTAGAGAAGATAATTTTGTCCTTGATCCTCAAACACTTTGGTAATAAACACATAGCTTGCTAGACTGTTGGCTGTTGTCCTAATTTCCAAGAGTAAATAATTTTGCAATGTTGTTTATCAACTTGGCACTATCAAACTTTTCTTATCTTCTCTCTCTTTAGCTTTACATTTTGTTATAACAAATATTAAATATTCACACTGACAAAATATATCATTTCGGACAATATGAGTATTACCTTGTACCTTCTCTTATCCCTCAAAATAAAGAGAACTTGAGAAGAATTCTGGAGAAATTCTGTGATATGTCTCTTGCCTTTTCCTTTGGAATCCAGAACAGCATTTTGAGAATTTTTTTGTACTTCCCAACCAAGTGATGCTAGAGGTATCTCTGTTATTGCAGATAGAATGGAAGCTTAATTTATCTTCAACAAAACACTAATAGCAATTATCCTTGATGTAATTTCTTTGAATCGTGCTCACAATTAACAAACTCCACATTGAGATCCTTGAACTCTAGTAACTCAGGTTAGTTTCAGAAAAATAAACTTCTTTAAGACCTCACATCACTTAAAACTTCAATTAAATTGATCAGATCCTCAGATTTGTGCTCCATTCTTCTGAAAACCAACAATAAAATCTTTCGATTCTTGACCACCTCTTCACATTTCAGAGCAATACATTTTTTTGGCCCTTTCATTGTTTTAAGAGCAAAATCCCATTACTCAGATGACAACCTAGTGAGATGGTCCAGAATGAAACTTACAGTCGCATTCATTGCATCTATTTTAATCAACTTCACCAGATTTGTTATAAAGATGTAATCACACTTACTGGAAGATTCACATTTATTCTCCCCCAAGTTCAACACAAGAATAATTAAAGAGTTCTATATTCATTGTGGATCTCCAGATCATCAAGTAGCGTGATTTACTTTCCCTACTTTACAGATATTGTTATAACCATGTCTTTTTCTTCCTTTTTTGGGGCATTGTAATTTAAAGGAAAACATGTTGATGACATATATTAGTCACAAGAGGTATTCCGAGAAATTGATAAAAATAATGAATTTGTGGCAAGGCACAATTAATTTACTGAAGATTCTTCTGATCCTTGATTACTTAATAAAATTACACAATACTGAATTAAATTTTTCTTTGCAAGATGTATTACTGTCAACTCTTGAATGCTTCAGGATATTCACATGAACATTAACATGATAAAAATTCTTTGGAAAATATGAGTGAACTACTGCATATTTGACATATTTTTGAAAATCTTATTTTTATTATTTTCAATATTTTAATAAACTAAAATACCAATATTATTAAATGGAATATGTTAGTCTTACCAGAAGTGGTAATTGGTAGATAGTCCGGTGGTGGTTTGATCCACGATCCATCTGGGCGCTTCATGTGCCTACGATCGGATGAGAAGTGCTGCAGATAAACTGATGCAGGGAATACTCGGAAATATCTGCAAATTATTAACAAATCAAATCTCACTGTGTGAACGGTGTCATAGGCATCATCAGTGGACCACCGTCATCGACAGTGGCAGGCACCCTTGTCATCGCTGTCATCATCACAATTTCAATCTATTTCTATTAACGGTATATTCTGATCATTATATGTAAAATCAATACTTTATTGGGTAATTTTTTGGTACAACGTACTTATGAATGTTTCCAGACTCTTAAAATTATTGTCCCCCAAACTGGCATTTTGGAATTCCAGGTCTTTTCCCTGTTTTTCAAAATTCGAGATCTTTTAAATTTTTTAACTTAATTTTATGATACCAACGCCCATTTCTCCCACCAAGACTGATGTCTATTTCGCGGTCCCACTAAGACTGGTCCCTTTGACCACGTTTTCCCAAAATGGTCGTCTGAACACTAGTTCCGTAACTACAAGCAAGAATGTCCAAAATGGATACACTGGTTTTGAAATAACAGAATAAAGACTTAACATTAATAGTTTAAATTGCATTTTTAAAATTTCCCTCAAAATAATATTAACTTTTTTCATTTAAATGAGAATGGAGAACAGTGTGCTAAATGTTGGTCTATAATTCTTGACATCTTGTACGCTGGTTTTTCTGTCAATATATTTAAGGACTGCAGTTTTGAATACGTTTGATGTTTGGGGAGCAGCCATATGTTAGTGAATTAATGTATAGGATTGAAAATGGTTTTGATTACATACGGGCAAATCCTTTTTATAACAAAGTCTGGAATGTTATCATTTCCACCCGATAGTTTGTATTCCATTTTATTTAAAATTTCCTTTCCTGTAGTTCTGATATACATATTAGAGGGGGCAATTTTGAGAGAGATGGTGGTAACGCTGTAGTGAAAGAAGAATATGGTGTAGTTTGGATTTGTTGTTTTCATTTTTGTCACCATTGTCACTGTTGCAGTTTACCAGCTAGTTTGTTTTGGGGATGTGAGGTGCTGAAATAGTGTGTAATTGTATTAAAGAAAAAGTTAAACAGGTTAGTGTAAAAAATTTCATGTCCATGCTTATTTAGTTAACAGTGAAATAAGTTCTTTAGGTTGTATTTCCTATTAGTCTCATATACGAGTATTAATTTTTTTTAGTGAAGTGGATTTTGTTTTTAGAGGTAACTGTTTGTGCATTGTAATCACTAGGCCCCGTATCACAGGTGGTGACTGTATGTGTTCTATTTTGTTTGAGAGGATTTGGTGAATTGTTTTGTAGGTGTTCTTGCATTGCCTAGTTGGGAATCTATTATTACAGCAAGGTTATAGGAGTGTATGAAGTTGACATTAATTTTTTTCATTTTTACGAGCGATTTGAGCTGTTGGTAGGAAGTTAATGTCTATATCACACAGATTATGACAGAGTAATACACACAATTTGGTAATTTACATGAAATTATTTCCGAGATTTTTTTAAATATTTGAAGATTTTCATCAAGATTAGGATAAAAATGTCTGAGTTCTATGTTAAACATTTTAATTCTGTTCCTCCAAAGACTGAGTAATTGTTATTGGCCAAGGAGGCATGTGCCTCCATAGCCAAGATTTAAGAGAGTTTGGCCTTTGATAGAAGTAACCTACTAGGTAGAAGTCTGGAATTTGTGTCCTTTTTATTTGAACTTACATAGGCCAGTGTTCAAATACACAAAGGACAGAAGTGTAATGTAAGCACCATTCTAACAATTTCAGTTTCATATTCTATTTTACTTTTTAAGGACCATATACTCTGGTGTAGTACCTTAAAAGATACTGTTTTTTTCTGAGGTTACTGATCTAGAAGTAGTTGACTGCTACAGGTCCAGCTACTGGATAAAATTAGGAGTGATCTGAAGGTTGCAGAATGTGGGTTTTGAGAGTGGGGTTTGTAAGAGTGGATGGTTTGCTGCTGTGCCACCATAGTGGGAGTCGCAGGATCCAAGGATGAAACTGAAGTGGAGGGTGCAGGAGTTGGGGCTGGGGATAGAGTGAATTTCACTTTGCTTTTTCATGTCAATTTCAGGCGGCTAGCGACTTCAAAAGTTGATGGTTCACTAAATTACACACTATTACA
Organism: Gryllus longicercus; assembly: GCA_038098605.1. Taxonomy (NCBI): domain Eukaryota; kingdom Metazoa; phylum Arthropoda; class Insecta; order Orthoptera; family Gryllidae; genus Gryllus; species Gryllus longicercus. The sequence continues at coordinate 677,828 of JAZDUA010000509.1, forward strand.
CCAGAGTGGTTCACACAAAAATGTAGCGGGTGGCTCCAGTTGTCTCTGTCAACCAACACAGCCATCCATGAAGCATGCATACCCAGCTGCTATCCTCTCTGCCAAGTACAGTTGAAAGCATCCAAGAACTTATTTAATGGGACAAATGGAGCTCACCCCATCACAAATAACAAAGTGTATCCTTTCCTTACAATTTTGAAAGAAAGATAAATAATGGTTACACGGCTACTGAAAACTTAACATTTTCTGTTTAAACTGAAATTGACACTAAAAAAAATTTTGTTTGAAAAATTGCTAAGCAATTCACAGCTTTCTCAGAAAATCTGCTCACCCCTGCCCTCTCTGGAATCTTGTCATCAGCCTACATAATAACATGCCACATGCACAAATGTGAACCGAAGGTCTCTGCACCATTTGCAACCCAGACCCCCTCCCTAGATCTTTGAGACGTGAAGCTATACACCTCTCAATGCCCTGCTGGCATCCAGTGGCGGTCTGGTTTGTAATCATCTATTCTTTAATATTGCAGCACCAAGGTAGAGTAGTACGCCAGGTCTCCAGTACACGTGGATCATTCTCTTGAATTTATTTTGCAATGCAAGAAAGTTGTGTTGCAATTATGACTCACTTTATTAATTACACAAATGAAACAAATATGCACATTACTTATACTTAAAGAGCATAACTTTTTGGTTGGAGCACTAACATTCTAAAACTGATGAATTTATTCACAAACAAAAAGGAGACACAAAAGAGGTACACAAATTTTGCATAAATAAATATATTTCTTAGACAAAGGTTTAAAAGAACTAGCATGATCACATACCTGAAGTAGTCTGATTTCAAAATGTGGTCAGTACGGAAGGTTTCTGTCACGTACTTGTGGAAATGTGTAGGGAATGGCAACTCCGAATCAAGATCGTAGACGAGGCAACGATCATCCGGGGCATAAAGAAAGAGAACATGGTAATCCTGTCAACAATATCAATAATACATTAGTTTTGAATTGAAGAATAATTTCTTCATGAATATTCCACTGTTATTACATCCAATACTGACTGAGATAACTGGTTGTTCATTATATACCTGATGAGCAATTCAGTACAATGAACAAACTAATTTTAAAATAATGCCATTGTCTTACAAACATTGAACTTGTGTAACCAATTCAGAAAATATAAGCTATTTGTGACAGAAATTGTCTCATAGTGAAGGGCAGATGGCATCATCAATTTTTAATGAACCACTAAGAAACAGCATTTTGAAGAGTGGGATTTGACCTAAATGAACAATTTAGCTCAAAATTTCAAATCACCACTATGCTCCCATATAGGTATATCTCGTCCTCTGCATTTAGAATCACCAAGCTGTATTACAGTAAATATCCAAATATTTAAAAAATCCTCAGGAGATCAACCTTTACATACAATTATTCCAAGAAGACAATAATATTTGAACTAGAATGCAGTAAAGTACGGTATAGCAAATATTTATATTAACTCTAAGGCATTTAATGTAGGGCTATATACTGGTAGAAATTCCTACAAATTTTAACACTTAGATAAAACCTGAACTCAACAATGTGACTTGTCTTCAAGTATACACATTTTTTAATAAGTCCACAATACCACACATGTTGAATTGACAATAATTTCATACACAATTACAAAATATTGAAAAACAGTCAAATGAAGGTCACAATGCACTGCAGTATTGTTTTTCATGTTTTAGTTGTTACATTTAGACACATTATGGCAATAAAAATAGGATTTGGGGTGAGATGATTCTAAACAAGGATTTGGATGAAGCGTATTAATTTCAAAAAATGTGCAATGAAATATCTTTTTTCACAGTCTGTATAAAGCCCACTAATATATTCGTATTTCTCTGATTATGAGCACAGAGATATATCCACATAAGCAACTTGCTGGTAAGAGAAAATAAATTTGTACAAATCAGTGTGAAAGAACATTGTCAAAGAGTCATCCTAAATATTCTGATTTTCTGTGCATTATCTTAAGTGAGACAACTAGAGTAAATTTATTTTTGATTCATTCATGAACAGAGTGAAGTATTTGAATTTAAATCTAGTCATGTAAATAAAGAAATACAGTGTCCTGAATCGTATGCACTTATCACATGTAGCTCAGTAAAATCACTGTTAGATTAGTCCTGATTTATGAAAAACTAGGGATTTTTCTGTTATGGTAAGACTAAGTATTCTAAAATCAAGGAATTGTCATAAACAAGTAATACTTTTTCTTTTAAGGAAACGAACAGATAGCAAATACTGACACACCAAATAAAGTGTTCAGCATATAAAGTGCAAGGATTTTCCCCTCTTTGTTAAGTAGGATACTTTTTCACTGCCCTACTTATGACCAGATATTAAAGTAGTTGACAATTCTAATGAAGTCTCTTAGGTCACTAACAAACATTTCTCATCCTGCAAATCTATAAATGACTGCAGAAATAACGGTATTAAAATATTTAAAAAATGAAGCAAACATTTCACTAGGAATGCTTAAGTCTCAAGAACATACATATAGATGTTTCACGTACGTTTCGTACTCTATTAGTAAGCAAAACTAAGCTGATTCACACTCTGAAAACAAGATCAAGAAACAGTGTATCACATAGCCTATTAAAAAAAACACTTTATAGTATTATGAAATAAAAGGTTATTTAAAAGATAATGAACTGATTTCCAAGCCCTATTTTTCAGTTTTCAAGCAACTTCTAAAAACTAGTCATTAATCCAAAAGAGCGAGTTTCTAAGTTTTGGATAGTGCCCCACAATCATCATCCAGCATGACCAGATTCGCTTCGTGGAATTCTGTCCACTTTGATTTGTCATCAGGTCGATGTGCCTGCAGTCCAGTGTTGGATTTAAGGGCCAGCAATGTGGGCGGCGTCCCAGGGGCTCCCGACAAATACAAGAGGGGTGGGGATAAATTGTGATTTTAACAAAAGTCGTACGATGTAAAGTAAATTCAGATATTTCTTTCTTATCTGAATACATTTTCACGCATTATAAATGCATTTGTTACATTACAAAATTGTTATATTTTATATAGTAGAACCTCGCTATACCGAATCCCGCAAACGCGAAATTTGGGATAATACGAACAAAATTCGAGATTGAGGAAAAAATAAACAAAAACACCTGATTAGTATTAATTTAAATTTTGAACGTACAACCATTAACACGTGCAGGCATGGATCCACGAGGAGGGAAATGAGGGAAATTTCTCCTCCCAGAATTTTTCAGTAACTATTAATTGTCCCGAAATTTACAAGCAAAAGTATTTCGGCATAAACATTAAAACGAATACAATTATATAACAAAACGAGTTTAGCTGCGTCATTCTACGTAATCTGTAATATGACAAATTTGACCAAAACACATTCAATAAAAAAAAATTTCACGTACCATAATTTGTCTCAGAATCCGCACCTGGCACATGTAAGTCAACCCACCATGAACACAGCAGTGACACAATTTGCTTCAACTCCTCTACACAATGTAGCAATGTACATCTGCAAGCTGAATCCTCGATCTAAAGAAAAACTCTCAGCATTTGCTCATAAACAATAACCCTGTAACAATATCTCATGAAACTACCTTCCTCGGACTAACAATTCAAGAAAACCTAAAATGGAACACTCACATCTCAAATCTTAACAAGAAGCTCAGCAAATCTTGCTATGCCCTATACACCCTCAGGTCAAGCTCCAACATTGAGACACTTCGAACAATGCATTTTGCAAATGTGCACTCACACCTAAAATATGGAATAATATTCTGGGGAATGCCCCTGAAAGCACTCGCACATTTATTATCCAAAAAAGAATACTGCGAACAATGACCAGCACTCATAAGCTGGAGTCTTGCAAACCCTTTTTTAATAAACTAAGGATTCTTCCTCTACCATGCATGTACATATTTGAAATAGTGGTCTTCACAAAGAAAATTCTCATGGAAAACAAAGACACTTTTACTTTAAATTCTGATGTACATAACTACAACACCCGTCAAAAGGATAACCTACATGTTCCCCACTCTGAAACTACACTTTATCAAAAAAGTTCCCTAATAGAGGGCATTACACTTTACAACAAACAAGGCAATGATATCAAAGACATAAACACAATTCATACATTTAAAAGTAAATTGAAAGATTTCCTGCTTAACAACATGTTCTACAGTGTAAAGGAATTTTCAAATTACAACATTTCCCTTAAAAAATATAAATAAATAAGAATTTCTTATTCCATTAGACTTTCTGTTTCATGTGAACTGTTTCAAGCTGAAGCAAAGAAAAAAGAACTCCATATCACATCCTGTGAAATAGAAGGAGAATAGAAGAAGAAAAAAACTGGTCAAAACTTGCCTCCTCACCATTTCAAGTTATAAATATAGAATGTACTATTGTTAAATTTGATGTAGTTGCAAACATAATTGATATGTATTATTAATGTAATTACTATTATTAATGTAATTATTATTATTAATGTAATTATTATTATTAATGTAATTATTATTATTAATGTAATTATTATTATTAATGTTAATTATTAGCAGATAATTTATCTACTGTATAATATCTTAATCTAACTGTAACAAGTATTGTATTTCTAGGCCAATGACCCCATCTCGATCAGGTTTTGTTCAGTTTCCCTGGTCCTTTGAGCAAATGCTGAGATGGCCCCTTGTTTGCTCCTGAACAGTAATATAACTTCGCTCTCTCCACCCAAGGCATCATATTGACTCGTCATACACGATTGTAATTGTATATGTGACTCAATAAATATTATTTATATTATTATTATTATTATTATTATTATTATTATTATTATTATTATTATTATTATTATTATTATTATTATTATTATTATAATGATTATTAAAATTATTATTACTATTATTAAAATTATTATTACTATTATTACTATTATTATTACTATTATTATTATTATTATTACTATTATTATTATTATTACTATTATTACTATTATTACTACTATTATTATTATTATTATTATTACAGCATGCGATCGGTTATGTACGTACTGAACACCGTTGTTCGCAACATTGCCACTTCATGTCGCTACGCTACTTTACCATTTTCTCACATCACAAGCTACAATGCATTATGTCTGGTAATCCTGTAGATATATTCGTATGTGTACGGTACATTTTTCGGATAATCCCAACATTTCCGAATTCGAACAGACCAATTTCGGAATACCAGGGTTCTACTGTACTTTTGATTTAATTTTATGTTTATCATATTTAACTTCCAAAGGTCTATTTTTTGTATGACCGACTCGGAACTGTAACAGCGTTACTCTCGTAACAGCGTCATTTGTTTGCTTTATTTTATTTAGAAATAAAAGTAAGCAATATTTTAATACAGATTCAATGCGTAAATTTTCAAAACAATCTCCAAACACTGTTCAAACAAGTCTATACAGTGTTTCGCGTACTTTTGCGCGAGACTTTTCCTGTACAGCATTGTTACATTTTCAATATTGGGATCTGGTAAGAGGGATGGGCTGTAAAAAAAACAGTGTGTTTAGGCGTACTATGAATTTTAAAATTAAATATTCAAGGAAAGTACGCTATTAAAATACGCGATTTTTCGGAATAGTTTTACTTTTGGATTAATTTTTATTTTAATTTTTTTAAATCAAACTAATAATTTAATTTTGAGTTGTACACCAAAAATAGTTAATCCAAATAGCGTATCGGCTTATGTCAGATCCCATGACCACTTTGTTTATATGAACAGCTGTGTAGTCGCTGCATCATATGGCTGATGCATACTAAAATATCATTTTCCCTTCTCTTTGACAAGAAGTTGCACAACATTCCAATAGTCTAGTCAAATGCCGTGTTTTGCATGAACAAATGTGCGACTTAGAAATTGACATCTACGCAGTATTTTGGAACGACATACTTAGTTGAGTAAAGGCCAAAAAATAAACTTCAGAATTCCAAGCTTGATTTGAATATCTGTGTTCCAGCTCTGAAGTCAGTAACAGATTTCATCGAGAAGTAGCGTGACAATTTCTCGTGCTACAGTCAGGAAAGGAAAAAGAGGACTTCAGAGTATGCGATCTCCAGGAGACGTCATCGAAATCGTCGCTTTATCCCATTGGGCTACGAAAATTCACCAGAGCCTATGGCCATTTCTAACATTTTACATCGAAAATTACCTCCCCGTCATTTCATAACATTGTCGGATCAACGGGTTTCAGCATATGAATTGGTCTTTACACGTTTTGGCTTATTGGATAACTAATTGCACTAAAAGATCATTTTGTCGATCTCGCCATTTTAGGCAGCAATAATGATTACCAAACACTTTTAAAGTTTTTTTTTTAATCTTTTTCCTGAGATTCAACCGACAGCCCCCTCCCACCGCAAATTTTTGCTCAGGGGCCTCCAAAGTAAATCCCCTGCTGCAAGCAGTCTGCACAGCTTCGTACGCGAACGTTTTTGTAAGATAATAAACTGAGGCAACAGAATCTACACGACTACCTCGAATTTTCGAGGATTATTCTGAAACGCCTGCGAGATTCTTTCCTTTTCCTGGGTAACACGCGGCCATACAGAAAGTTTTCTTTGCATTGACATGAACTGCAGTGAAACTGACGAAAATGCAGTCTAATTTTATTTTGAAAAGTCACATTGTAGTAAAATTTTCTTCTGAAAGCCCGATGTACAAGGACAACAGAATTTGCTGACTGGTGAACGCAGGACGCCTTCTGATGATTAGTCGCCATTTTGAGCTGAAACACAGGGCACTGGCCTGGGAAGGGGGTGCCCTACCCAAGGCGCGCATCCACGGCACTTCGCTGGCGACTATGCAACTCTAGAAACAAACTCCAATGATATTTGACTAGTTTCAAGCTGCTGCTTGAGAACTGAGTAACAAGACTTAGAAACACCCCACCCCTCAAACAAAAGTATCATACATTTAGGTCATTTACCCACGTTCATAAGATTAATAAAAAACATTTCCAGAGTCCATTCATATTACGAGTATACAAGGTAAAGCAAACGCATTTAGCACACAATTTTAAGAGGAATTCAGCAAACAATATTTTTTTCTTTAGAATCATAGTTATTCAGTGGCTCACCAAGTTAGAGAGCCCTACAAATTTATTGATGATTGAATAATTGGCTCATTGAAAATAACATGCTTCGTAACAAATTGCCCTTCAATGTCAGTAAATATAAAATTCAAAATCACACGGAACAGAATTAAGTTTTTTTGCACTAATAAAACAAGATTAACAGTGATTCTTTTTCATGTAATGAATAACTATTAAAAAGAAAATTTAAAACAAATAAAAATATTACAAAGAATGATTACTTTTGTAGTATCTTCTCACTGTCTTGCATATAAACACCAAAATGTGATCAACAGTTTAATAAAGAATAGCTATCGAATATTCTTGAAAAGAAACACTGGAGCAGATAATGAGAAATGTGACATTTTCGTGAACACATTACAAGCAAACAAACATTAACAAATGCAATCACCGTCAAAGACACTAACCCAGATTACAAGTTTCTCCTCTTCCTTTCCTGCACGTTGACGCCATAGAGGTACGGTACGTTTATCGTTTGACACGAATACAACGTAGCAGCTGGGTAATTCTGCGGGCTGTCGGTCGCGAACTTCTGAACACAGTTTCCATACGTTTTCTTCACTGTACAAAAGAAAAAAAATAGATAAGTTTTGCATCATGCAATGAAAGTAAGAATAAAAATTATACAAACATTTTAAATACAATCAATAATATTAATCTATTTTTAGAACGAAAATTTTCAGCATATAATTGGTCTCTACAAGTTTTGGCTTCTTGGCAAGACTCTTTAGATAACCAATTGCATTGATCAAAGATAGTTTTCTCGTTCTCGCCATTTTAAGCAGATTATTCCTAGAGAAATAAGTTTTGACGATATGATTGAAAATTTTGCGGTAAGGAAAGAGAGGAAAGTGCCTCATTAACATAGTAAAATGCATATACATGTATTACATGATTACCGAAAATTCATATATGTTTTAAAGAGCTTTTTTAACCTTTCCCTTGTATAAGATAAGAGTATTTACTCGCGCAACTTTTCTTGAACGATGGATTGAAGAAATGCGGGTAGAGTGGGGGTATTAGTTAGGAAATCTGCCACTATATTTTATGAAGCAATGCCAATCTATGGAGAATCAGTTATGCCTTCACAACTTTCTCAGTAATTTGCGTTCCAACTTTCTCAGGAGTTCGAGGCATCTCCTGTGATTGATCTTCACCTGCTACGGTAATTTCTTTAGATCTTTTGGAGAAAATCACGGACAGAAGTTTTCGTCTTCAACAGAAAATAGTTTCTATTTCGCGCCAGTGAAGATGTGTTTGGAATGTTGTCATCAGTGCTTGCTGCGAGCTTTTGTCTTCAACTGTTTATTGTGACAAAGAGGATGAAGCAAGGTCATCGTTCAAGAAAAGTTACCAATACCAATTATTCAAACAAACAAGAAGGCCAAAAAATGGCGGAAGGGAATTATATTAAATGCATGTATTGTAGAGATGCAACAAATGTTTTTTATGATATCTATAGTAGGGAATCGAACGCAAGACGTTTCGCGAGTCAAACGCTTCAATCGCTGTACCGATGATCCAGTCGAGAACTTCAGCTACACGAGGCGCGCTACAAGTTAAAAGTGTTTGTATTTTCAGAAAACCGCTCACTACTGCGTTGTCGTATTTTGGCTATTTACATGCTACACTAAACATCTTACCATTACACAAAAAACTGTCAGAAATTCACTTGTAGCTCCCCCTTTTAACTGCTATACCATGGAGCATTGCGCTACAAGAAAGACAAGAGAAATAAAGAGGCAAGTCAATTGTCAGAAAATAGTATCACGTTTTAAGATTTGTCAGGGCTAGCTCACTCTAAAAAAAATGAGCAATAGTCAATGGAAGTTCTTGTATTTCAGCCAATACTTTATTCTATTCATATTTGTCCACATCGCTTCTCACGGTGTTACGCAATAATCACGCCACTTTCTCCACGAAATTGTAACGCAACTAATTCCTCTAATATAATTTAATATTCTCTCAGTAATTCTTAATTAAAATAGCCTTGCTCTCACATACTTTCTTTAATTGTAAATAATATAATTAACAATATTTCTAAATTGACAATGGTTAAACTGCTTTCTCATTGGCTTAGACGGAAAAACCCGCTAATAATTTTCTCCTTTCCAAGCCGCTAACGGCCCACATCGTTGGCTTCAGTTGAGCGTTGGCTTTTGGAAGAGATGGGCCCATGTGTACCTATTCTTGCTCACTAATTGTGCAAATTCACAATACTTTCATTATGTGCGTGTCTACGACACTGTAATCGCATTAATATGTTACTCTCTGCCATGAACTACCCTGAGGTGTTTAAATGGATAATAGTCATAAAACAGTATTACGCAATATGTAACTTTCCGCACTGAACTGCTCACTTTTCGGTAACCTGCATGTAGCCTGAAAACTGGATATCGTTTGTGATTACTGAAAGAACTTAATACATGTGACATTGGAATGTAATTCGTGATATCGTTTAAAAAGTGTGTAATTTGTTCACAATGTCTAGATGCCAGCTTACGTAAGTGCATAGTGCAGTGTTGCCAACAAGCAAATGGCTCGTGCTAAGTTCTGCGTTGATTCGCAATAAATTAACTGAATCAACATAGAATCAACCCGATGTAATACCGATTATGTGCTCTGTGCCTGACAACCTTCAGCTAATGGTTCTGGGTGATAAAACAATCCCGCCGTTCTGCAAGTATCGCCCGCCTTGAATGCCGGGCATCCACATAGAGCATTCATCCAGTTCGTTGTCACATCTTGGAATCATACATTGTTGTATTTTCTTTGTGTTTTTAGTACCACGCAATGGCAAACCCTCAGTTGAACTCAACTATGCATTCAGCATACTAAAATATATAATGGTATTTTATCTGGCTCCAGCCTGTGTCTAATTTTAAACACATTGCTATTAATGGCATTCAGCTGATTTAAATATAATTTTTCGTGCATCTTTCATTGTCAATTACAATCATTGCTACATCATGGATTAGCTGATTCAAATGCTCAATATTCATTACTTGTTGTCACTTGTAATAAGTGCTAGGCTTATGCACAAGTATATGCAAATAGTTATGACTGTTTACATACTAAATAATTTAATGGTTGTTTTATTTTTATATTAAGAATAATTATTACTGCAATTATAATTCAGCTTATTCAAAGTGTAGTGTCCCTTTCCTTCCAAGAATAATTAATATTCTACTGAATCACAAGACAATTACAATTTTGTAAATGATTAATCCAGTTTAATTGCATTCAAGTTAAACATTTCATATTTTTTATAAACCTCCCTCCATGATAGCTCCTACTATTGTACAATATTAGAAATCCATTTCTCGTTATAAAGAGACTGTGGTTCTTCGAACATAAATCTGACACTGAGGTGTCAAGGTAAGTGTCGGAGCAAGTTACCACATTATCTGCAGTCCAGTTCCGCCGCAGCTCGCTCCTCTAATCTACGAAATGCAGAAACACATGCTTCGCACTGCGCTTATCATATATTGGAAAGTGCTTTAATAGTATGAAAATTAAGGAAAAGGAAACTAGCCCCAAGTGGAATTAAGATCAGTCCAGCTTTAAAATGCTCTCTTGATATTTTATAAAAAGTAGATTTAGCTACTTTGTTTCTCTTAACCTTCGTACGAACGTGAGATCGGTTATATTCTGACGGTTCATTTTGCATAATTCAGTTTCCTCCACGAGATTTTGAGATTCAACCGCACACAGAACTCACGCGTCTCTCAAACTGGCATCTAGATAAGCCAAACTTCGACCACGTTTAGCCTTCACCAAACCTGGGACGCTCCAACACCCACGAGTTACTAACTGCAAGGTTGGTCCAAAGTAAAGATTTGCCAACGCTTCCACAGTTAGAAAGAATACCTTCTAAATTTCCCTTGAGATCAAGATCACTTACTGCCCCGACGAGGTCAACCTAGCCTGACGGCTTAAGTGGCCTCTGACCGGGAGGTCCTAGGGTTTGAGTCCCGACTGTGGTAGGATTTTCGATCCTAGCTACATAACTAGGTCTAATCCAGCCACTGTCTAAAAGAGAAGTCTAGTGGCGGGCAGCTCTGATTTGCCGGACCAGTACCCTTACAAACGGGCTAGACGACGCGCGCTCTTTCCTTTCTCTTCCTTGTCCTATCCTCACCTCTCTCTTACAGACTCTTACACTTACATGCACCGCACTACCACAAACGTTGGTAGCTTAGAGATTGTTCCGGGTGGGGCGGCGGCTTGGTGGTGGGAGATCCCTAGGATCTCGCCATCCAGCGGAAAAAGATCACCACCACCTCACGCGATAAAAAGATGAACTACACTTACGGGTCTAATGAATTTAGCAGCTGACGCGTCCAGAATCGTCAATCTCAATCGAGTCTTTGCGGACCTGGAGTTTGCAGCCATCACGTCTTCTCACTACACTCACGACGAGGGTATTGCCAAGAAGATATGCAGCTGGACGGGTTTCCAACACCCGTTGAAGCTTTTATGTAAAAAAACTTCGAAAAAGGAAAAAATAACGTAGGAACGTGCGTGACCCGTTTGCTTAAAGACACTGCTCCGGCATCCGTCTGAAACTGGTTGAAGAACACCATGGAAAAACGACCCATGAGAGCAGCCAACCTCTAATATTAGAATCCTCATACACACGGACGCAGTTTCCACCCAGTTATTAAGCAGGCATTGTAAAAGACAAGCCACAGCTTGTCTCCGGTTCCACGAAGCTTGTTGGGAAGTCGCTACTACTGCTACGTCTTTATTTAAGCTACGACCGAAAACTATCGCACCGCAAAATGTATCCTTTCACCAACTAGTAGAGCTGGAGCACCAGCTTATAAAGCCCCAATACGGCGTGCAGTTCTCTTTCTTGGAGGTTATTGTCGGTTTAGAAGAAATTGTTTTGTTTCTTTTGTAATTTTTCTGTTTTTTGTTTCTCTTTTTTATTGTTTTTGACACTCATTGATAAACAAAATTGGGGCTGTGGGCCGTAAGAAACGAGTATAAGTAATAGACAGTTTTATAAACGTTGGCTAACTAGAGTTTCGGCAGTTTCACTACCTATTATACTTATCCCAACTAGAGAATGTCTACAGGATGTATTCGTCTTTACGCAGCTAGAATGCAAGAAAAATACACATTAACACTTCCTTTGAACTAAGTATTACTTACATGCATAATTCTGTGATTAAAGTGTGATTTCTGTGAATCAGTCTATTGAGAGTTTAATTAAAAGCGTGATTTAAGTAAACAACGCAGGTTAATCTGTATTTGTGGCCTTTTCGTTTACATCAGTTTGATCCGAATTCACACGCATACATATTCTCATCTGCTTTGCGATACGAATTGTATAAATTCTTACTACAGTAAAATCTGTTCAAGCCGGACTCTGGCAACTCGCCTTATTCGGAAAATTTGTCCGTGAAATTAACTGGCATTTTATGATGCGCGTAAAACGGAATTTGTACAATATGGAAACAAATCCATGTTTAATGTCCTATATATATATATATATATATATATATATATATATATATATATATATATACACTAAACAGAATTACTTTTATTATAACGCACTAGGCAGAAGGGCTGTGGTGAGACACACTCTTAATATAATGTATTTGCAAGTCACTTAAGTTATCTTTCCCTTGACATGCGGTTTTTCGTCGTGATAGCAGTGCAGCTGAGAAGGGGTTAGGCTGTAGCGTGAAACACTACTCTACGATCGGCACTGGATGGAAAGCTCGGCCTTTGTGCATTTACCTTGACGAGACATTATCTGATCTAAGGGCGCCTAATTGGATATTTGGGCCACTGACGCTGTCAACACCCGAGAAGCCCTGAAGTCGGCATCGTTAGCCGAATTGCTTAACTACACTCTGGTAAGTCACTGAAGTTACGCTAATCGAGAAACCACGTTTTCCTTGAAGAATGACCATCTGGGAATTCCAGTTACTAAGTTACTTCGGCCGAGCCCCTGGCTGAAGGGATAAAAAGCAATGACCGACTGCGACGTTACGAGGCAAGACAAAATTTTACAGAGGTTCACTTCATACAGGTTGATTCAGTCTTCGTTGCTAATACGCCAGAATCTTATTCTATATGTAATGCACATATTGAATTTGCCAAAATCGGATACTCTTCGCCGTTTAGTTTATTAAATAATTAACGTTAAACTATGGACAATGCGCTTGTGCTCGTATAACACGGGCTACAGCAAGAGACCATGGGCTTCACCCCGTGTTAGGGCTCCCCATTTCTCCGGCAGTCTAGTTGCTGTGTTCTCAGTGTTTCTTAGTCTGTCGAAATGACGACATTTATGAATGCCGAATACGCTGACACGATTTTTGTCTATTGTTTCTGCAATGGAAATGCCCGTGCAGCTAGTCAAGAATACCAGCATCGTTACCCATCAAGAAGATAACTAGACGCGCGTGCGTTTGCAGCGGCATTTCGCCGTTTGAGAGAAATAGGGATGGGTGATTTCGTCGTTTGATGAGAAATAGGATCATGCACAGAAAACCGATTGTAATGACTCCTCCATTATTTAACAAATTTGATTTTTGGGAAGTGTTCAAAGGTCGTCGCCCACGGGTAACAGAAGGCGTGCCACTTCTCTGGAAAACGCAATTATTAATATCGTCCGTGAACCCCCGGAAGCTTGCACAAGACAAATAACGCGTGAGGTCAACGCATCACAGTCCCTCGTCTGGCGTACAATTCATGAGGAGAGATTACGACCTTAGCATTTGCGCAGTACAGTCTTTCAATAACGTTTAGAATTCTCTAGGCATTTCCTGCGCAAGTGCAGTGAAAGCCAGGAATTTCTGAAACACGTTCTTTTGGCAGATGAAGCTTGTTTTACAAGAACTAGCACAATTAATCTGTATAATTTTCTTGTGTGTGCCGAGGAAAATCCACATGTTACGCGTAGCGTAGCTCACCAAGAGCGATTCACCGTAAATGTGTGGGTTGGCATTGTGGATAAATTTATCATCAGTCCTCACGTCTTACCGGAGCGTTTGAGAGGCGTTCAGTATTTGCACTCGGGTACTCCCTACGCTTTTGGAGGATGTCCCGTTGAATGCGCTGGTACAGATGTGGTACCAGCATGACGGAGCAGCTCCACATAATCATTGCGGAGTGCGGGAACTCCTAGACATAAAATTTCCAGATAGGTGGATCGGACGAGGAGGTCCAATAGAATGGCCGCCACGGTCTCCGGATTTGAATTCTCTGGGCTTTTTTTCTAGGGTTTAATGAAAGGCTGCGTTTATGCTACCGAAGTCGTAGATAGTGATCTTCTTCGGCGCATTGAAAGCGTGGTGGCAGAAGTACAACCCCAGAGTTGAGTGCGTCTCCGAGGCCGTGCGGCACAGATTCCTATCTTGCGGTCACGCAAGAGGAGGCCATTTTGAACTGTTACACGAGGTGGTAGTAGGACATTTTGGCTGTATACACGCGTAATAAATTATCTTAAAACAAATAATAGCAACAGGGAACAATAATTAACGTAATATTTGGGCTTCCTTTACGCAAAAAAAATACGAATGAAAAAATTTTTTTTTCAAAATTTTGAATAGGTTTACTCTATTTTATTTTGCATACATGAATAACTTACTGTCCTCTATCACACGGTTCTGTATGTACAACGAGGACTGAATTACCCTGCATATATTTGCTCAATGCCCAAGATGGCCAGGAGTCGTTGCGAAAAAAGGTGCAGCAGAATTAAAAAAAAAAAAAAATCACCCATGTTACTAAGAATTTTGCGCTTTGGAGCGCAGGTTTGTCGACCGACAGAGTTGGGGTGACTCTCTTCGGACTCACTGAGCGTGGGAATGTCTTCGCAATCTTATCTTTTGCTCACATTCCGCACCGGGTAGAGAAACAAACACTCGATGGCATTTGAAGCCAAGGTAAATAAAATAATTCCCTTTGTGCGTACCTATTAGAGACTTTGCAATTTGTACTGCAGGTACAAAAGTTTTAATTCGCAGCTAATATGCCTGAACTACTATAGAGTTTTTCAACATCAAAGAACATACTTGATAATGTATTAGTGTTGTTTTGTTTCTTTTTTTTTTGTTTCTTTTTGTTTTCAAAAATGCTTTACTAAAGGTGGGGAATATATTTTCAGCGAAATAGATGTCTTTAACTATAACACACGAAGTACAAATGATATTCATCATGTATATATCAACAGCTCACTACAAAAACGTACGATTATAGGCAGGCCAGTCAGAAAGTAATGTATTTTTTTCTACTTATATAAAATTATTTAAGTAAAAAATTTGAATTTGGCACTATTCCTCAAGCCACCACCTACAATCCACCGCAGTAGTAACTTTCTGCGTCAAATGTGGCAGCTCAGCAGTCGTTGCAAAATGGCCGACATAGATATCCGTAAAAGGGTGAAATGCCCATTCGCATTCGAGAAAGGCTGAAAAATCTGTACGGTGATGCAACAGTGGATGTCCGCACTGTTAGATGAATTTAGTCGCATTATCTACCTCACTTCATCAGCAGTCACCCAGAGGTCACAAAGAACCCATCGTCCAACGACGGGTTCGTCGCTGTAACAAAGTTGAAAACCCGTTGGCGGACGATAAGCGGAGCGGCAGGTGGGTGATTGCTGTCACTACACGCAGCATTCAGCAAGTCGATGACATCATTCGTGGTGCAATAGGAATGATATTAGGACAAGCTGAATCTACGAAAATGCCTTGTTTTCTGTGTGAGTGCGGCAGAGCCTGGCAAAAAGAAGGCATTGGAGTGTGAGAGTTTGGCCAGAGCGAAGCTCTTACCATGAACTATACAAATCTCCTGCAGAAATCACTTGTAAAACATTACAAAGTTTTACTTCCAACACTGCACATCGAAGTAAGCTTGATGAAGTTTGTAGTCTATCATAAGATAGGCTCTGCTTCAAGTATCGATCAATGCAGTTTCCATTTATCACATAAGAGAAGTTGAAAGCCAGAATTTTCATTGGATCCAACATTCACAAATTGAAGGACAAAGAATTTGAGAAAGCAGTGAATGATAGTGAAATGATGGATTGACTTCTTTCAGATCCGTTACAAACTTTTGAGGAAGTAAGAAAGATTCAAACAACAAGACTATTGTGGAAATAATGGTGCAAAACTTCCTAAGTTGGGTTGTAACGGCAACTTAAAGGCTCATTTTTTGCACTCCCACATTGAATATTTTCCAGAAAATTTAGGACATTACGATGAAGAGCTAAGTAATCCCTTTCACCAGGACATCAAGGTGATGGTAAAGAGATAACCTGAGGTTTGGAATGAAAATATGATGGCTGACTCATGCATGATGATAAAGAGTGATCGTGAAGATGGAGTATGTGGAAGGAGGTTAACGAAGATACAATTTCAGAACCAATGAAAATATTTTCACCGTTTTGTTAAGAGTAGGGGAGACCAGGGTTCCACAGGCCATGGAGTACAATGAGTCACTGAATGTTTACCAATATCCAGGATGGTTAGGTAAGATATCCAGGATGGTTGTTCATGTTTAAATTTTACACGGTAACCATACTTACTATGTAGGTGGCCTGATTTCATTGTCTGAAGAAACGAAGTATTAATTGATACTTCTAGTTCGAAGTAAATTGCTGGCGGCGTGTATTAGTTTTAATATTATTTTCATCATTTTAATACTTCTACTAAATATGTTGATTGCAGTTCCCTAAGTTTCTCTCATCTTCCTGATTTGTAAGCAAATTACGGAAACTGATTTGAAAAGTTATACCTGACCACTTAGAAAATGAATGACCGGGGCAAAATGCGTTAGGTTAATGATGAAGCATCATGAGTCATATGCTAAAAAAATTAATTTGCATACAAAATGCAGCTGACGAATGTGCCGTCAAGAGGGAAACATTAAGATGTACGGTAAAAATTATAAACGCACTTCCTGGTGCAGCAATTGAACTCAAATCAAACTACAGACAAGTTTTTACTGATGCCCAAGAGATTGATTATTTAAAGACTTGCCGCAAAATATTTTACGGTTTGTCATCAATAGAATTCAGCTTTCCTATCAGACTACTATTGCAAATAATGTTAATTGTCCAGATTCATGGTTAGAGAAAGAAATTGCTGGAGACGACTGCTTAGCAGGATTTTTCAAAAGAAATAAAAGATTTTTCCCTAAGGTCCCCAGAGGGTGTAGTCTTGCTCGTGCTACGGCATTCAATCGACATAACGTGCAGGCTTTTTTCTCCAATTATCAATTGTTGTTTAAGTGAGAATCTAGACTAGGTGATTCTTCAACCAGCGTAACTTCAAATTAGATGAAACAAAAACAGCAACAGTTGAAACCATCGGAAAGGTAATTGCTGAGAAATGTTGCAAAGCAGTGGGTAATGTGAACGGTGCTGAAGAGGGAACTATTTTACTAACATGCTGTATTGTCCGCGTTGATGGTAATTATTTACCACCTTTCCTAATCTTTCCTCGAATTAATGTCCGTGGGCACATGCTGTTTTGTGCTTCCTCAAGTTCCTTAGGACTGGCCACTCCAACAGGTTGGACGAGTGAATTTTTGGATAAAACTTTGCAGCACTTCATCAAATATTCTAATAGCACAAAGGGCAATACATCCCTTCTGATTTACGACATTCATGAAATTCATATTGGGATAGAGGTTTTTGAGTTAGTAAAAGCAACTGGTGACCATATTTTGGAAATTACTTTACATTCGTCACCCTCAGATGTAGGAACTTCATGTTGGCATGTATGCTTCTTTTCGAATATTTTACAATTCAGCCATTGATTCGTTGTGGTTAAGTTAACCAGGGAAAGCTGTGTCAATTTATGAAGTACCAGTCTTTGTAGACACTGCCTTACCTCATGCCTTGACACCGAGTAAGCTAATTAATGCTTTTAAGACTGGTAGGCCTATTTACCCCAAAGATTAACATATTCAGTAATTTATTTATTTACGTTAAAAATAGTTAAAAACTGTGTGTGACGTGCTATGGGGAAAAGTTAATTTGAAGTTACATTTATGTCCAGAAGCAAAACAAGCCATCTCAGCATCTGCTCGAGGATCAGGGAAACTGGACGAAAACCTGATCGAGATGGGGGTCATTGGCCCTGAAGCTGAAGTACAATACTTGTTGCAGGTTCTTTACAAGTGTACAATCCAAATTATATAAAATACATTAAATGCCATTGTTAAAATTAATATTACTTTCCTTTAGGATGTTCGGTATAGTCTCTAATTGTATAGAAACAGTTGTGCAACAGAAAAGATTTTACTGAATGAAGTCTTTGTTCCAAGTTCAGTTTCAGATCTACCTCTTTCATGGAGTGTAACGACAGAGAAAAATAACAATGAAGCTAGTACCTCTTGCATGCCACAAACAAAAAGATAAATGGAACTCCAAATACATATGCACATAAAGTTGTTGCTCGAAGACAATTTAAAAGTCCTAGATAGAGGTTACCTGAAGACGGAAAATCAACCATACACCCGAAAACGTACACAGCAGGGAAGCAGCAAAATTTTAACGGACAATCCAGAAAAACGAGCTTTATTAGAGAATAGGAGGAAACCAGAAGCAAACCAATATAATAATGTAAGGGAATAATCATTGTAATATATATTACATTTTTCTCTACCATTAATTATTTCGTGGCTACAACCACATTACTTGTGGTGTTAAAATGTGTGTCTTTAGTTGCACAAATAATATAAAATAAATCATCTTCAATCTCCCATACACAAATTTATTTGAACATTTCTTTTTTTTGTATTTATTAATAATGGTTTTGTACAAACTAAAGTACTTTATGCCGTATTGTTTGGATAAGTTAGTTTAAATCATTTTAAATTTTTTCATTCAGTGTAAAAACCTGACGTGATAGAGAAAATTTGAACACATTTCTAGAATTAGTAAAAAGATACAAGATCGCTTATTATTCACTAATAATCTGAAATAAAGTTAATGCAGACCAACGTTATTGCAAGTCATTATAATCGCGCATAATTCGGAAACTATGCAACCTAGGGTCTCAAAACACGCTTACAAAATTCTCAAAAACAGCTCCAATTTATAATTTTTTTTCTCAAACAGAGCAAAGTTTGCTTATAAAAATGTAGCTCATTACCGGCGAACTCTGTATTTCTGAAAATTGCCAGAAAAATCATTGCAAACTACATTGACATCTCGCTATTGCAAACTGTTCTGCTTGTGGTGTGGCTGCAAGGCGTTAAAGGTAACTGCAAAATAGTTTTCAGTCACTTAATTTCCTGCTCGCCAGGACAATCTGTTTACTAAGGTGCGAGACATGGCTACAAATTCCCAAGCATCCGCCGCAGAGCGCTGACCCACCTACCAAACCATGGGCAAACGCCGCCCTCTAGAGCCCTGAGGGCGCGCGATCTATACGGATACGCGCGATCTATAAGGATACGAACACTGGCAGTAATACAGCTCTACTTCAGCGTCATGAGGATTAGCAGATTGATGTTTCCGGGCACGTCAACTGTAATGGTGAATCGTCTTATAAATGTGAATGTTTTTATCCCGGGAGGTAGTGACGTTCCCCTCCCATATGATGGTGAGATTCGACTACAACCTACACGTCAGCTTCCGGGGAATTTCCCTCTCCAGGAACCTTCCCATAAGCGGGTTACCGCCACAGCCTGGACAAACTCTAAGCTTCTAATATGTATGGTAGAGTAGTGCATGCAAATGTGTGTGCGTGTAAGACAGGCCTGCACAGCATTTTGCATTTTGAATAACCTCGGTAGCAGCTCGAGCCACTCGAGTGCAAATGCGGAGAAATGTGAAGGGTGGGGATGAGGCAAACTCAAGACGTGAGGACCACCAATGAGACTGTGCAATTCGAACCGTTGCATGTAAATTGAAAGAGCAATCTTTGTTCTTAAAACATCTTACCTTTCTGCTCTAATATCCATCAAGAGTACCTACATTATACATTTCTAATAACAAATCATAGAAAATTATTTATTGATAATCGTTTACGTCATTGTGTAAAAGAGATTAAGCTATGTGCATTCTATTTAACAATGCCCATAATAGTTTCACGATTGCCCGTAACATAACAGAGATTTCTCGTTGATATCTCGTATTCAGATGCATAATGGGGGAAAATGGTAACAAATATATGAGACGTTTCTAAAGAACGTTAATTCAACATCACTGGCGTAAACTTAAATCTTTATAAATATGTCGACTTTATAAATATTCGACTTGAGCGATAGCCAGTACATCGGACGATTTCGTTAGATATACTTACATAATTTCCTTCATTTTGCGATCATTAGGAAAATACATGATTTCTGATGAAAAATCAATTATTAAATTGTATATTTTTGTTAGGTAGATTTAAATAATATTTTTAAGAAGGTCATTGCATGAAAATATTGTTCAAGAACGAGCATAAACAAGTCTCGTTGAGCATAAACTAAAAAAAGAAATTAATAAAGGAGGAAAGTATGTCGATACATAGCAGGGCACAGAGAACATTAACAGGAATTATGGCCATTGTGGCTAGAAATAAGGGACTTTACACATTTTAAATAAGTGGGCAAATAATTTTGCAGCACGGCTCATTGAATTAGACGCCCAGGCATTCAATCTACGCGCCGTGTCGTGTTATTCAGGCTCTCCCCCCTCCCGACTCACAAAGCTGCCTACTCCCCACTACACTTTCGCCGCTCTCGCGGGCAGCTACCTGGCTCTTAAATGCAGAATGCCCGTTGCAGCAGGCGTTGTGCAGGCCTGATTTAAGGGTAGAAACGCGCGACACGATACCATTCACTCATATAAACCTGAAACGTTTTTCATTATCGCGAAGTATGGCAATTACATGGTGATATTCCCCATGCTCCTGAACATACTGTACCGATCCATTTCTTTCGCTTACAACTTAATACTTTCCATTTATAGTTATATATTTGTATACAAGCATAACTCTCGGGATTTCGACAGCGCTATTTTGAACTATTGGCGCCCTGTACGTCCTACTGAATTTGTCAGGATGCCTTTAATTTACTGATTTACATTTTGATAAAGCAGTACGTGAAATATTAAACTTAAATAGTTGCAAGTACTCTTAACAACATAATTATAGATTTGCAGATGAGAACTGTACACATACTTTGGCTATTACAAATATTTTTAAAAAATGTATCACAATCACATATTTCAGAAATGTTACATACTGATGAGAATCTCACACAGAGATCGAAACGGTTATTAATAAATATTTTTAAAAATTGACTGGAATCATCGTTTATTTTGTAATGGATATTAATCCAGTGATCACACTTTAAAAAGTGAATTGCATTTTTTTCATGAGAGGTGCGTGTGCTACGTTCTGTAAAACCAATTTGTGTGGTTGTGGTCAGACGCACTTTTACTGCTGCAGGACACTTGTACTTTTTAATGCAACAAAACAAAATACTAATTTACTTCTTAAATAATAAAGTTTGATTTTAAATTTAACTTGTGTATCACGGAGGACCCCCCCCAATCCCGGTTATCCTATCACGAATTACAAAGTACCTCCGGGAAGAGTGTACACCGTATTACGATCTCCAATACTTGTCAAAGATTTTCTAGATAAGCGTGCTGGGCCATCCAAGGATGATCAACCATGATCGACCTATTGCTTCGCTCTAAGGATGGGTACTGGGATAGGATAAGAAAGAATCTAGCTGGATGCGTGCGATAACATCGATAACTTCCATTATTTGTACGTTTTTCAACTATAAAAAATCCAGCGAGATCAACGATAATATGATCTGAACCATTGTTAAGCGTTCTTTGTTCTATCAAAGGAAAACATTTAATTAAAAACAATTTGGAGACACGTACGAAAATTTGGCTTCATCATGTTTTAAATTATTTGACGTGTCGACAGTAAACGTTTGTGATGCCACGGAAGCGAAAAGCTACATTTAGTGCCCAGAGGCAAAGCAAGGAATCAGCTTTTGCACAATGGATCAATAGAAACTGGAGGGGAAACGTGGTGGAGACGACGACCGCAGCTCTAAAAGATTCAGCCTGCCAACATACTAACAAGTGTAGACGCAATGTTAAACGGCGTTACATTAAACACAGACATACAGTCAACTCAGGTTATAGTGAACTTGGATAAAGTGAGTCCTCGGTTATCGTGAACTTAAAAGTCGTTGGTCCCGTTTCACTTACATTACAAATAAGCATAAGAAGATTCGGTTGTAGGGAACCTAAACCTCTGCTATAGTGAATGTAGTCCTTGACATTAACAGAATCTCGTATGTTATTAGGCGAATAAAAGGGCCTTCGGAGGGTGGGACAGTGTTCCAACAGTGCACGAGGCATTGAACTGTGTCAAGACTGCATTACGATACCTAGGACAGGGCAGTGCAGAATCAAATATAGAGGGAGCACAAACTGTTGAGAAGGATCTACAGAAATTACTAATGCAAAATGCACGAAGCAAATAATTGAAAATTATTGATTTTTTAAGGAAAAATGAAAATATTGAAATTTTAATTTGTGCTGTTAATGAATTTTGTTGTATCTCTAAGTTAATAAAATCAATTATTGGGGAGAAATTCTATTTAATTCAATATTTTAGTGATTTCGGGCACATCACCTACCCGGGTCATTAGTGTAGTTCACGTTTTTGCTCGGGAGGTGGCTGTGATCTTTCTCTCGCTGCATGGCGAGATCGGCTAGCGGAGTTTACCTCAACCATGTATCTCCCATGAGCGGGGTATCGCCCCAACCGGAACAAGCTCTAAGCTCCCGACCGGTGTAATGCGTGTTAGTGTATGTGTGTGGGTATGGGGAGGGGAGAGGACAAGAAAGAGGTAAGAAAGATGGCGCTGTACGTGGCCCGTTTGATACGATGCTGCTCCGGCATTTGCCTGTTCGCTTGCTAAATTTTTGTTTAATTTTAGCGTTCTCGCTTGAGTAATATTTTCATGGTACATACCACGGCTGATGCGGGTGCGTCATATTTGTAATTAGCAACTCCGTTAATGCATATAATCTCCGATTAAAATGTCCGCGTCGCGCAGGAGGGGGGAAGCCACAGCATCGACGCAGTCACGCAAGGAACGCACGCACTCTCCTGCAGCGATACCACTCTGACAAATTGTGTTGGCCTTTAGATGAGAACACACACTTCAGGCAAATATAAATTTCGAACGGAGCAAGAATGCCCGGATACGCACAGATATACCAAACCTCTATTTTTCAATACCTCTAGAGATATCAGTTGAGTGATCGGACAACGAGAAAGAGCGAAAACGGCGAAGACAAAAAGGCCCTTTTCATTTCGTTTTTCCACTTGTTTTCTTAGGCAATTAGTGAAGTGGTACTAGCATACCCTCCCGTAACAACCTCTTACATTAACACAAAGTTCATTATTCGCACAAGCTATCATAAAGGCCAAGTACCAACTTCCAGCCTGTGCGCACGTTCCGTTAGAGAAATATCGGAATACGATATTCCGCCTGATTTGTCGCGTCCTGTAGTGTTCTGATAATGGAAGTGGTCCCACTTGCAAAGGGTTTAAGCTGGTATCACGAAATTAGATCCTATAAGCAAACAAATTCTATACGAAATAGTACGTAGATCAATCTAACAGGTTTTACTACCATGGGAATCCAAAAATGATCGTACACTCTGAAGTTACAATTCGGACACGTATATCCATAAAAATATAAGCTGAAAAATCCCTTTATGAATTTCATTGTACCTTATTAGGGACGTAATATGAGATATTTTTGAGACAATCCCATCAGGGCGCATATACAGGCTGTTTCTTAATCTGGCCCCTCGCCGCCACAGATTGTACTGAAGACATCCGCGATGCGAAGAAAAAGCGTTATGATAGGCCATAAAGATTTATGATGAGACAGTCTGAGCTCTCTCTTATTAAACGATTTAATGAATGAACGACACTAAATGGTCGAGTCTAGACTCTCCTCTGCCTTATCACGATTCATTTGTCAACATGAAATTCTTTAAGACTAAGCACCATTGTGTAGGATTATAGACTGAGGAATGTGGAAGAATTGAACAATATCGGAAATGGAACATCCTGCTCCATTTCCCGCCGCACAATCCATTGTAATGACCATTACTCACGTAACGTTGGCAGCAGCCAACCATTTTCAAATGGAATCTCGAAGCATTACATCACCGTTGATACAGATCTAGACATTTTCTAAAGGTGCCTGTAAACTCTGAACATTTGTTTTTTCGTGACCTCTTCTTACATTAGAGTGAACAAAAATAATGCATGCTCTAAAAATAAAGAAATATATCAACTTTTAATTTTTATAATTTGTTGCATCTTCGTTGACGCAACGCGTCTCTGAACCCTTGTTGAGCGTTGCGCGCTTGCAATGGATTAATCCTCCGTTATTATCTTAATCAAGACTCGTCACGTCGCAGTCAGTGCCTTATCCCTGCGGTCAGGAGTAATTTCATGGAAATATTTAAAATTATATTACCAACACATCTTGCATAAAAACCACACATAATATATGAACTGGTTGCAAAAAGCGTTTAAATCAAATTTTTAAGGTTTTGAATAGACGCGAAAATTCATATTCGTGCCAATATAAGGGTGTTTAGAAAAAAAAAATACGAACAATTCCTGTGTGTACTAGTACAAGCATCCAGAGTTCTTTATTATAAGACATTAGTCAAGGAATTCCACTGTAAAAGTACAAACTTTGGCTATAATGGATTTCAAATATTGGTGGCAGGAATTCTAAAAGAAATATTAGTTTGCGAAGAAACAAAACGCAAGGAATACTCTTATAAAAACAAAATTAATTTTCGCAGCAATTATCCTAGGAGCTTCACGAATGCAGTTCAGAGAAAGGACACAAAATCCCTTACTGGATGCGTAGTAGTATACACTTCCAAATTGTCGCATCCTCCAAATCAATACCCTACTTTTCAAAATAAATTAATAAAATAAAAATATAAAAAAATTAAAAACTTGTCACACAACGAGCCTTTAAAGAATAAAAGCTCAACTGCAGTTCGCCGATAGCGGTAGTGTCATTTACTGCTGACTTGCCATCGTATATTTTCTAACCAGGCTAAGGGCTTTTCATATGACTGCAGTTTAACTTAGGCTAAAAAGTTCTGATCAATATATCAGAATGGAAGACTTGGATAAATCAAAACAAATTGTTTATTAAATACCGACCGATAGTTCTACTAAGAAAATATGTAATGTGATAATAGGGTTGTATCTCTATTAATTACATCAAGATGATGACTGAACCGATGTTAAAGAAACGTATCGTGAAGATTTAATTTTATAACAATACACAATTGTGTATAATAAAAGGAAAATTTTAAATATTGGTGCATAATTAATTACTTTTCCCAAACTTCGTATAATCCCCAATGAGAAATGACAGGAACCCACTGTCGTTTCCACATACTTCGACATTCTTCCCAATGAATCCTTCAGAAATGTAAACGCCAAAAAATGCATTCGTTCCTGCTCATAGAACAAGAAAGGGAGTCAGGTTTGTCCTCGTTTGCTCATGATCTTAAACTGCGGAAAAATCGCAGTGAGGTATTGGGCTGTAGAATACGCCTACGAAAAATTATAAATCGTAGTAGCGTAGCTAGAACAAAGTTAACTGTACAGGGACGCATTTTCTAAATAAATCGCTCCATCAAAAAAGATGCAGCCAATCTGTATGAACAAAGTTCGCCTTTCGGGCTTCGCTATTATTTATGTAATTTTCTTCTTGTGCCACATTCCTGACGAGACGTTGAGTGCCTAGTAAAAATAACTTATACTTGTTTTTCCAAGACACTAATGATGTCATGAATGATAATGTACAGCAGTGCCATAGCCAAAATTACCTTCTGGGGGAGCTGGCCAAGAACATTTGTCAATAGAGAACATTTTAAATGAAACTGACGAACACAAAGCACACCGTAAAACCCTAACGAAATTTTAAGATCAATCCCAACGATGTCAGAGTACTTAATATAATTAATTTAAGGAATTTTTAGATTTTAAATATAAAATTAATTAGCTAATTCCAACAGCAAAAGTCAGCAACGCACCAATTGCCTAATTGAGGATTTTGTGTTTTGGGGCACAACTACAATTGTCATTAAGTCCCGTAAGTGTACACGTGCTATACCTCGGAAGGTGACTGTGACTACACGTCCGATTGCAGACTATTCCCCTCGGACATGCCGCCAGCTAGTAAAAATCCCAGGAACATCGGGACTCTAATCCCTGGGCCTCCTCGTCAGAGACTGCAGTGGCAACACTTGTTGCCCTGAGCCTTCTCAAATGGTACTGCTTCCTAAACGTGAGTTATGCTAATTTTTCATGAGCTCTATTCTTCGATTTTTTATAGTGGCCGATGACATTAGGTCATTGTTACACCTCCTGCCTTATAAAATGAATATTTTTAATTAATTCGCGAACGTCCCTCTCAACGGGGCTCGTGGCCTCAAATGTGCCGATTAAAAGACTCATTTTATAAGGCAGGAGATGAAAAAATGACCTAATATTATCGGCCACTGTAGAAAAATCTAAGTATAGCCTCAGTGCAACGCACCTGATGTACAGGTCTACATACCATACTAGAGGATTTGCCTTTCCTTTTCACACGACGAACACAAAAACAACCATTCATCAAGTCAAATTAGAACCCACAGCCGTAGACGAGCGGGGTAGCCGTCTGCAGTATTTAGATATGAAGTCATTAATTATACATTTATTATATTAATTAGGGTCAAATATGAAGAAACGTTCAAAACTATTCCTCAAAAGTCAATTCCAACTTGATCAAACACAGAAACCCATAAAAATACGTAAAAACTCCAAAATCGGTCCACAACAGGTAAAGTGCCGAAAAATAAGCAAATCCACTTACAAAAATTCGGCAAAGTCGGAGTTCTTCCCTGCTACAACAGCCCAAAAATACATTTCAAAAAGTCTAAAATAGACTTGAAATTGTTGTACACAAAGTATGGCATATTTTTTTTAATGTAAAGGAAAAGGGGCCCCGAAATGGAGTTGTTCAATTCCCGTTTTTGGTTTTAGGTTACCCACGATTATGATATTTCCATATTTTGCAGCATTACATTTATTTTTCTATGTTCAATATATACGTAGTTTACGAGAAAGTAAAAATACGTTGGTTCTTTGTTGCATAGCTGCATATCAACTAATTTGACGTCTTACGCTACTTAAGCAGTTAGGCACTTTGTGGTTTACCTTATCCCTGGACATTACAATTAAATGAAAGCACGGTATTCGAACCTCTCACCCTGCTATCCGCACAGAATGGTTAGTACCGCATAAACACTGCAACGGTCTTCGCTATGTGGCGAAAAAGACGCAATAAATTACTTCGCCGCGTTAAGTTTTGTACGATGAACTACCCTGCAAGATTTGACATGTAGCTACTTTTTATGTAATACAAGGGCAAAAGTCGTATATGGAGCATGTGGAATTTAACCAAAAGATGCCATAGACACCAACAAATAGACAAAGTTTCACACTGATCGAGCGGGATTCGATAGAATTCATGAGAATGAATTTATTTCTATTACCCCGATTTGAAAGAAAAATCATTTGATTTGCAATACATGCATGGCCGATTATAGTACGCCAAAAAAGATATGCAAATTTACATAACGCTACACACAACTCTACATAAACTGTAAATCAGGGAGTAAATGTCCATCTATCGACAACTGCAAAAAAAGGAACATAACGTCCAAATACAGTAGAAACAGTTTTATGGGCTCTGAAATCACAGGAAGAAAATAAGAGTATAATCTGTTAGTTTCAAAATTCTTAAGAAAAAAAAAAAAAAAAAAAAAAAAAACATCCCGGAACTGAGGGTACAATGGAATTTGTACATTCCAACAGCACTTTCACGACAAACATAGGCCTTTAACATGTACCGAGATCGTATTAATACATAAAATATCTAATAATTTTTCACCATCACGCAGTTACTAATATTCTAATCTCATATTTACTTCATAAGCAGACTAAGTAAGCAGATTTTCCTGTTGTCATTTCTGAACGATGCATCACATTACATTACTTGAATAACTAGCGAAATAAAAACCGTACAATACAAAACAGACGGAATTATATCGTTACGAGGCATTCTCATCAGTTATTACAAAAACTGGATGAATTAAACATTAACTATCGGTATCTTACATATCACGTAAATTCACAAGGAATATTTTCACAAGGAATAATTTTATTGAAGTAGTTTATTTTCGTACATAATTTAACGCATTTGTTAGTGCACGTATACATATTGTCTTGTTTAATACTTTTAGATCGAACAAAACGTTTAACGTTTTTTATGTTTTTCTAGTGACCCGTAAAACAGAATATTTTCAAATGATAATTAAATTCTCACAAATGGGGGTATCCGCAGTCTTGTCTCTGCAGACTAAATGTAGATTTTCTCCGCTTGCAGCATTTTGATGCAAATATATGGATTATTATTTATCATTTACATTTACTAATATTGACAAAAGTCAACGTATTAATAACTTAACAAAATCTGCACGAGGTTGGCCAGCCACAACCCATTTGGACGCCGCAAATTAGGTTTAATCAGTACTCAGTGTCCCTTTAATTATTTTCGTGAGATATTCGCCTTATTCGACAAATACATTGCATGGTGCACCTCCTTCGAGATTGATAGCAATGTGAACATTGTCGACGCGAACATGTTTTGTATTTATATTGCATTTATTGCACTATTTCAATTATCCCGATATACAAGTACATTAAACGAATTAAAAAAATTACTTAAGTGACACAGCCGGTCTCTGTTCAAGAGTGACACTAGAATTAAGTGGTGCCCAAATTATTTTTAATGTTGACATTTAATGTTCAAGGAAAATGTTTTATTATTTACAGGTCTTCACATAGTAGTCCGCCAACGTGAAGTAAAAGTGTACCTATATCTCAAAAAAAGTGAAGGATATTGAAATATTCAACGATAAAAGTACTTATTCATGAGAAGTACATATTAAATTCGGCGATGGAACTTATTGCACATCTTCTATACGTATTATGAATAAACCGGCAACTGACGTTGCGCAGTTCGCCGTACTAACTCGCTAGTTAGAAGTGAACAGCTTTGCAAACAAGAAACGGCCCGTTTACAACGCAATCCAAAAAGGACGAGATAATCCTGGCGATACACAGAGTTTGCGTGTATGGTATACACTGCAGCATGGTCAAGTATTGATCACAATGCAGGTGTCTTGTGCATGCAACAAGTGACTAACTCCTCCCGAAGTCAATAACCTAACCTTAAAATTGTACAAATATAAAACCAGAAAACACAAATATTACGCGTTTTATTGCAATTACAGAGAAACACTATAAACTTACCAGTAGCACGGCGTGTATTTGCAGTCAGATCTGTTTGCAAAAAGGTTTAGTAAAGGTTTCTTCGTAGAACTTGTCACTACGCCTGTATCTTGCCTTTGTAATTTGTTCGAATGAGAGACAGAAGCCATGGTTTACGATAAATTGCGCCGAGATATATTGAATCGCTCGAATACGCCCGGCACCACTTATTGTTAAATGCCGTCCGTTACACCACTTTTCCTCTCATTCTACCACCGACTGTTCACAGCTACACTAGTTTCACTACACTACACAGCTGTAACTCCTCGTATGCGGAGCGCTGAAGACAGAGGTACCAACAAAGCGAAAGAAAATCACTTTAGTGGAAGTGATTTTCGGTATATTTCTTAAACTACAATTCTCACATTTCTCTTTCTTGATATTGAAATTGTTTAATAAAACCATTGTTTTGTTAACAGATCGTATGCGCTAATATGAGTAAAAGCAGTATTCGTAAGTTACGAACCGATACAAATATTTGTCTTGTTTAAGTCGCCGACTCTGATCATAACAACGCCCATGCGCCTGGAGAAAGCATGCGAGGGCACTCGTGAAGCATCGCGAAGTCAACCCAATGAAAACAACCCGCAGAGCAGCCGCCACGTTTGAACTTCATCACACCCTCGTAATTTTGAAATATTCATCACATTACATATACAAGAATAAAACAATTAATTAATTAATTAATTAAATAAATAAATAAATAAATAAATAAATAAATAAATAAATAAATAAATAAATAAATAAATAAATAAATAAATAAATAAATAAATAAATAAATAAATAAATAAATAAATAAATAAATAAATAAATAAATAAATAAATAAATAAATAAATAAATAAATAAATAAATAAATAAATAAATAAATAAATAAATAAATAAATAAATAAATAAATAAATAAATAAATAAATATTAAACTTTTCACACAGGTAAAACGCTGGGTAATGCAGGTGTCAAGATCCCGAAATTCCTTTTATATTTCAGTACAGTCCACGATGAATCAATCCCAAGAGGCAGCTGTTACGGTTCTAGTAGATCAATGTGGCTTCTTTCGAAGAAGAAATTAGAGGACAAACTACACAACGAAATGATCGTTAGAAACCATAGTCTGAAGATTACAGATACATACTTTAGAATCACGTGTAATTTTTAACTAAAGCAAATAAAATTAAGAGAAATAGTTAAATATTAAAAGAGGAAATGATAACACTGGTCTACAAAAAGAATGTCTCCCTATGTATTATATGAATCGAGCAAAATGACACAATTTTTTTTGCGTCTTCCTACAAATACAATATTGAAGATACAGATTGTTTCATAAAGAAATCTGTTCCTGAAGTTAGATTTTTCAATAAGTTCAAAAACTATTTTTTGAAAATATAAGTACTTTTCACTAAATTAGATTTAGATTTATTTAGTGAAAAACAGTAAAAACTGTATGTGACGTAAGGGAGAAGATCATCTGCGCACGTTTTGTGTGGCGCGAATATAGGTAATTAATTGGGAGAGAAGATCATCTGCGCACTTTTTCTTGAGGCGCGAAATATAGGAATTAAAAGCATTCTCTAGAACGGCTCCAATTATTTTCTTTATTTTTCTCAAATAGAATTTAGTACGATTACAAATAGGGTGAAGGCCCAATGTTCGTTGAACACACTGTAGCTTGAAAAGTTTATATTTGAAAGTTATATTAAAATAGGAAAGTTTAAATTCCGAAAGATTTTCTTGTAATTTTCTTGTAATTCTTGTAATTTTACAATGTTATTTTAAATTTTGTACTTTAAGAAAGAAGCATTTGTAATTATGAAAAATCAGTATTACAGTACACTTGAAGATGCAACGAATTGGGTTGCGAAACGTCGTTGATTATGCAAGATAAAAAAAACATAAGTAACTTAAAAATGAATTGTTTTGATTGTAATATGAGAAGGATACCACTGTATAATATATTATTAAATTAGATAGACAATCATTTCTGGTCTCTCCTGTTTCACTACTTCCTTATCATAGAGAAAATTCGTATCATCAGTAAAGAGAACAGCCAAGATGATTCACACATGCCTCGCTATATTTCGCACACTAATAGTTATAATGGAAAAACAGTTATTTCACACACGGAAAATAAGCACAAGAAAACATACGGCGAGTTAAAAATCCCACTTTCCCTGTCCCCTCTGTTAGGATACTGCTCCGATATTTATTTATTTACGTCAAAAACAGTTTAAAACTGTGTATGCCGTGCTATGGGGAGAAGTTAAGTTGAAGTTACATTTATGTCCAAAAGCAAAACAAGGATCCATCTCAGCATTTGTTCGAGGATCAGGGAAACTGGACGAAAACCTGATCGAGATGGGGGTCATTGACTCAGAAGCTTTAGTACAATACTTGTTACAGGTTCTTTACAATAATACAATCCAAATGATATATAATACATTAAATGTCATTTTCAAAATGAATATTACTTTTCTTCTGGATTCGCCTAGTATTGATCGAAGAAACTACGGGAAACTACCGATCCGAGCATCCAGCCGTTCGAAATCTTCTCCAGACAGCGGCAGATATCAAACTAGCTATTTCCAAAAATCCGCTATCGTCGGAACTCGTACACCAGAACTTCCAACTCAAGAGACACTGCATCGGTACTCAGCCACCTCAGTTGATGGGAAGATTCGTGGAATACGTGGGGAAATATTCGGGAGTAAATGCAAGAAAACAGTTACATCTAAATTTAAAATCTAAAGACTCTGGAGTATGGTTAATTTATCAAAATCAAACTTTCGAAGCTAATAGGTACGGAAAGGGGCTGATTTTGTTGACAAAACAGTCAGCAAATTGCGGTTATGAAACTCTAGCAACAGTTCTATTACTTCAAAATCCCCCTTTTATGGCTAAGGTTGATTTTTTTCTAAAAATCCGTTATTTTCTGAAAAACAGCTCAAATTTTTTTCTTTAACTTTTTTTCTCGGAAATAATAACAGACGCTTAAAAAATAGTTTCCGTTTTCGAAGAAATTACTGCATTTTAGAAAATTGAAAACCAATAGCACTACAAAAGTATAATATTGATGATAGAGATTTTTCTTATAAGAAGTCTGATCTATGAAATTGATATTTAAAGATCTTGTACAAATATGTAAAAAACAATAGTTTTTCATTAATTTTTGTTTAAAGTTAATGCAATCTATACTTTTTCTAAAAAAACAAATCTTTGCGTTACTTCCTTCCTCGGGTTGAGGAAAGAGGCTTAAAAATGGCGCTGATTTAATTTTCAGCGAATAAATTAATATTTTCGAAAATTGCAAACAAAAAAGCAACATTGTTAAACTACAGTATTGATAACAGGATTTTTACCTTAAAAAATCTGATCTTTGAAACTAGTTCTTGATATGATATTAATAAACATTTCTGAATTTTTGAAATTGTCAAATGTAAATCTTCAACTTATTTTGAAGCGCCTGGAAGGTAGGGTTAACCCGTGGTGCCCACGGTGTATGAGTAACGTGACTGGTGTGTTAATGAAAACGTAAGCTTCCGCGGCCGGAGTCAGTATCTACTGGGAGATGCTGCGACATATGCACAAATGCCACGTTTCTGTCGTGATGCTGCAACCTTACTCATGGCGCAATGCGATGGGCGAAATGCGAAGATCGCAGCATGACGGCAGAAATGGTTCTCAAAAGGTTTTTTCCCACCTACGACTACTTCTATGAACCAGACATCATCTACCTGTTTAATTATACCAATTTGATGCACTTTAATTCTTTAATTGTGGCACAACTGTCAGCACTATCATCATTTTTATACACATTAACCATGTGTATATACACTAACACATTTTTACTGAAATCACTTTCTCGAAGAGACAATTTTCGGAGCATAATGTTCTAGAATGATATTTCATCTTCCTTTGAATTATAGCTTGAACTTGACTCAGACAAAACCTCCAACCCACCAGCACATGTGTGCAACCTGTCATTGGGCGTGAGATGGACTTGTCCCATAGAATCGTGACAAATAACATATTATGAGTGGATTTAAAGAAAACCTAAGAATAATATTGTTCACATTACTTGCAGCAGCAATAATCGGACAAATGGCACTACTGGAAAAAATTGAAGGAATGACCTGAAATTCAACAATACATTATTATTATTATTATTATTATTATTATTATTATTATTATTATTATTATTATATGCTTAACTTGATTTTTTCCTGCTGAATCCTAAGATATCGCTCTTTGATTCAAAACATTGCATAATACCCCATGACTCATTTCACCTCCAACATATTGTGACAATCGTAGCGTTTACCATTTTATTTACATCTCTTAGGGCTTGTTTCATGGGTGCCTGATAAAGTTCCGAATACTAATTCGACAGATAACGTATCTGTCAGAAAAAAGTGTCTGTATTTTTTGTTTCACCAAGGTCTTTCTTGTTAAAATATCTGACAAATATATTTCTGATAAATAATCTTGCGAGGGTCAAATAGCTGACTTGGGCCTGGCAGGGATCACTTATACCAACAAGTAAATACCACTAAAACACAAGTAATACCCTCCTGTAATGTGAATACCCGATTTGGGTCAAACGTTAGCAAGTCCTGCTCTCTCCTGCCCATGGCGGCCCCTGGGTGCTCTCTAAGGTGAGAGCTTGAGAGCAACTAATGAGAGCAGGGCGAGGGCTAGTCTCCGGTGGCTGAAAACGGGAGCATTGAGATAAGGGAAGAAACCCTGACAGAAAACCAACCTGCTGCCTTGCAGGGAGGTGAGGGATCTCCAAACGCTAAAAGAAGGAAACCCTGACAGAAAACCAACCTGCTGCCTTGCAGGGAGGAGAGGGCTCTCCAAACGCTAAGAGAAGGAAACCCTGACAGAAAACTAACCTGCTGCCTTGCAGGGAGGAGAGGGATCTCCAAAAGCTAAGGGAAGGAAACCCTGACAGAAAACAAACCTGCTGCCTTGCAGGGAGGAGAGGGATCTCCAAAGGCTAGGGGAGAAAACCCTGAACAAAATCACGCAGGCCCAGAGGCGGAAAGGGGACATCCCCACTGAGCAGAGTGACGTAGGACCAATCACCCACTCGTATAACGAGTTCAGAGAAACTTAAATAGCCTCGGACAACAAAGACAACTTAGACGACCGCGCAAGAAATTGATTATGAACAGAGGCATATGGAATATTACATCAATAACAGGAAAGGAAATGGAAATACTAGAAGAGATGGATAAGTATAATTTAAAAATTTTGGGGATTAGTGAAGTTACAAAGAAGGGAGCAGGATATGTGGAATAACATAAAGTAACTGAATTGCATTGTATTGAGATGGTGTGGATATTAAAACAAGGGCTTCTGGGGTTGTAGGTATTATCGTGAACCCGGAAATGAATAAGAGAGTGATAAATTGGGAACCGGTAAGTGCCAGAATTATGAGAGTGGACATACAATTAAAGGAAAGAGTGGCACGTGAGTATTCATGCACCACCCGAAGACAAAGATACAGTAGAAAAGGAAATATTTTATTCCGAACTTCAGAGGGTAATAGAACAAATACAAAGGACAAATGATCACTTGGGGATAATGCGAGACTGGAATGCTCAAATAGGATTGGATGCGCGGAAAGGAAAGGGCAGTATGGGGAAATATGAAGTGGAGAAAATAAGGAATGATAATGGGGAGCGGATGCTAGAATGTATAGATAATCAATTGCTGGTAGGAAATACGTGGTTTCCACACAAGAAAATACACAAATACACCTTTGAAACAATAAGAAACCATCTGATAGTTAAAAGTATGATTATTTTACGTACACGGAGTCATTTCGATATGCAGTAATGGATAGTAGGGTGTTCAGAAGTGCGGAATTAAGCAAAAAAAAGTGGAAAAGATATGAAAAAGCAATTGAAGAAAGACTGAAAACTATACAGGGAGAGGTGAGGAAAGGAATCGAGGAAAAATGGAAGAAACTGAAGGAAAAGATAGTAGAGGCATCAATAGAGGTATGTGGGAGGAAAAGAGAAAATACGCGTTTTTAAAGAACTAGATGGTGGAACGAGGAGGTAAAGGAATGGGTAAAGAAGAAAAAGAAAGCATATGCCACATATATGGTTTCAAGAATGCAAGAAAATTGGGAAAAGTACGTAGAAAATAGAAATAGAGCAAAGCTAGAAGTGAAGAAGGCAAAGGTGAATCATGGGAAATGTTTACAACAGAATTGGAGGAAAAGTACCGTAAGAACCAGAAAAACTTCTGGCAGATAGTACATGGATTAAGAGGGAAACATAAGAAAACGGATAGAAGCATAAGAGATCCAAATAAAATCTTAAAGACAAAACAGACGTAGGTACTAGAAACCAGGAGGAAGTATTATGAGATCATCTTCAATGATAATAACAGGACAGCTACTGGTGATTGGAGGGAGTTGAGTGAGAGTCAAGAACTCCATGAGCCACTGCGAAATGGGAAGAGGGGGAAGGCGAATCGAACCTGGCGAGTGAGAGACACCAGGAGAGAGGGGCAGAGGTGGAGGAGGATTCCATAACGGAAAGAGATGTAGAAGTGGCAATGAGAAGAATTCAAGTTGGGAAGGCAGCGGTTCCAGACGGAATATCACCAGAAATGATAAAGTATATTGGAAAAACGGGAAGAACATGGATAACAGCTCTATGTCAACAAATATGGAAAAAAGAAAGAATACCGCAAGACAGGGAAGAAAATACACTAGTACCTCTACATAAAAAAGGAAGCACTGTAAACTGTGAAAATTACAGGGCGATTTGTTTGTCATCCTGCATAAGTAAATTGTACTCAAGGATAGTGGAAGTAAAATTAAGAAGGGAGGTAGAGGAAGACTTGGAAAAAGGTGCAAGGGGCCTTTAGACCATACAGACAAACACAAGAGCATATTTATACTATAAGAACCACAATTGAAAAACATTGGGTTGGGGAAAAACAATATGCACTGCGTTCATAGATATAAAGTCAGCATGCGATACAGTACCCAGGAAAGAACTATTAGACGCACTGGAGAAAACAAAGATTTCAAGCAAAATGATGAGGGCAAATAAAAGCATATACAAAAATGTGTATGGTACTGTAAGACCGGATGGACAACTAAGTGGGAAATCTAGAATAAAAACCGTGTTAAACAGGGAGATTAATTGATCCCTTTATTATTCATAATCTTTATAGATCAGGTTATTAAACAAACCAAAAGGCGACCTAATAAATGTAAAATTGGAAATTGGAAAATGATACCGGTATGGATACAAGCCTTTGTGTGTGCGGACGATATTTTATTGCACGCCAAAAATCCAAGAGAGCTGCAAGAGATAATAATTGGGTGGGGGTATGCACTGGAGGATAGGGGTATGAAGATAACATCAATAAGAGCAAGGTTATGTGTATAGGCAAAGAAAAGGATGAAATGAACATTAAGTGGAGAGAAGAAAATATGGGGCAAGTAACAAGTTATGAGTACTTAGGAACAATAATTTCGGAAGATGGAAAATATGAGAAGGAACTGAATAATAAAAGTAAAGAAAGCAAACTCGGTGTGTTAGCAAATAAATAAGATCTTACTAAGAATGAATGTAGGCACTTACACAAAACTCCAAATTTATAAGTCCGTATATATAACAACATTTATATATGGAACTGAAAGTATGCCACATAATACGAAAACAGAAAGTAGAATCACAGCAGTGGATATTAAATTCTTACGAAGGATAAGGGAAAATAAGAAGAGATCGGATAAGAAATAACACAATTAGAGAAGAACTAAAAGTTACTCCGGAAGTTACTGAAGGAAATGGAAAACAAGGCTCTGAAGTGGTATGGACATGTTAATAGAATGGTAGATGATAGAAAGCCAAAACAAATGATCGAAGGGAAAGAGACCACCTGAGAGACCAAGAGGAACATGGGACCCGTATATACAGGATATATGCCAAAGGAGCGGAGCTACACTAGGAGAGGTGAAGCGCGAGGCACAAAACAAAAAGGAGTATGTCAAATGGCTAACCCGACGCTGAGAGGCATCAGGGGAAGAAGAAAAATAAATAATCTTGCTGATTGTTCTTTCACCAGCGGCAACGCCGCATTTTCGAGCCGAACGCACACTGTACGCGGGAATTCGAATGTGTTTTGCTAATGGAAGTGTGAGGTGATTTTTTTACTTCATTCGTTGTTATTTTGTGTTACAGTTTACATCGGCGTGAGCTGTATGCGAGTTTGGTGTAAAAGTTTGTTTTATAGCGCCGTACTTTGTGTGTGTAGCACTTTCAAAATGGAAAGGGGAAAGAAACGAGGAAGAGAAGTTAATTTTACACGTGAAGAAACAGACTTGTATCCCTCGTTGCAGAGAGGAAAAATATTATTGAATGTAAAGTAAATGGTGCTACCATGTGGCCGGATAGGGATTGGCATGAATAGCTATTTAAAAGATTTTCAATAGCTGAGTGGGGGATGCCTTTGAAAAAGGGAAATATCCTTAGTAAAAATATGAAGCTGTGAAGAGAGATTAAGAAAATCTTACAATAACAGTTCAAAGTTTTTTTGTTTTTTTTAACAAAATTATAATGGAAATGATGCTTACTAAAAATGACAGATTCTGAAATCATAACTGGAATGAGGCAGGGAAATCCATTACAATTTTTGACATGATAATGGAGGAAGTAATATTTTGTATATTTCTCATAAATTATTTAATATTGAGACTTTCCTCTGATGACCAGCTTATAATGTATTATAGAAATACATTTCTAAATAGTATTCACTTCCTGAACAGAATTTTAGAGTGTATAATTTACTATTAAATTAAGAAAATAAAAAGTCAGAGTAAATTGACTTAAACATCTCAACAGAATGAAGTTCAGAACTTCTTAATTAAAATTCTACTGAGAGAAGTGTGGGAAGTCACATGAAACGAGAGTGATCTATTTTAAATACTAACAACAGCAAAATAAATTGTACAAAAACTCCAAAGTTTAGGAAAGTATAAACAGATAAAAAATTGAGAAAAAATATGATTGTTTGAATAATAATATTGAATAATAGTAATAATTGTTCTAGTTTTCTTTTGCTTTTTAACAATCATGAAAATGTTTTTCTTCAAAAATAAAGAGAAAAAAATTATAAAGGGAATTGGAACCTATCACAAGGTATAAAAATATATTTTTATGGTATTTTATTTTAGAAAGAATATTGTCATAAAGGTTTCTAAAAATATTTGACCCTAACATGGTATTAATCAATTCTAACATGCTATTAATGCCATGCTAGAAACAAATCTTATCTCAAACGCTTATGACAATGTTCTCTCTAAAATACAAACTAATTTTGGATAATGAACCCAAAAAATATTCTAGAATAATCTCAGAAACACTAGAGATAAAACACAAGACTATTGACTCCATGTTAGAATCAAATCATTTCACAAACCTTTATGAATATGTCCTTTCTAAAATAAAAATACCATAAAAATATATTTTTATACTTTGTAATAGGTTCCAATTCCCTTTATAATTTTTTTCTCTTTATTATTAGTTAGTCGCAACAACAACAAAGATTATTAGCAACCAATGATTTATAGCAAGTGCTTGAACAATTATAATTTTGTCCATCATTACATTAACATAAGTGTCATACGATATATATCATTCTATGGCATTACATATTTTATATAATTCACAATCCAATTACGTAGTATTATCATATGTCATTACAATTATAACAATTTTCATAAAACTTGATCAATTTGTTCTGATATTCGGTCGAATACAATAAGGTATCTAAAGTTTTATTCAGATTAGTAGATTCTCTCTGATGACAGAATTTAGAGCAGTTTTCTTTATGTGGTATATCGTTAAATAAATGTAGAAATATCACAAAGTGGGGGGATTTTTATAAAGTTATACTATACTATATAAAGTATACTAAAAGTATACTTACTTTTAGATCTGTTCCTTGCACCTCTGATTATTCTTTTTTAATTGTTTTAATGGTTGTCTATTCAAAATAATAAGGTTTATTTTCATGCTGAACTGGTCTCTCACTTAACATACTTGCCTCTCTTCTTAAAATGAAGATATATAAGTATGTTCTCACAATGTGAATTATTATTGTTATTATTATTATTATTATTATTATTATTAATTTTTTTAGAAGGGG
This sequence comes from Gryllus longicercus, assembly GCA_038098605.1. Classification (NCBI taxonomy): domain Eukaryota; kingdom Metazoa; phylum Arthropoda; class Insecta; order Orthoptera; family Gryllidae; genus Gryllus; species Gryllus longicercus. The sequence goes on from JAZDUA010000509.1 coordinate 717,603, forward strand.
GAAATCTTTTATGGAGACCGGTTAAGCCATTACTGTCGGACGCCTGTTCTTGGTTTACCGACTAAAACCCTAAACCTTCATGTCCTAAGTCGTGATTTCTCCCATGCGGAAACCGTCGCTAGGAAGATTGACTGGAAGCCAGTGCTTTAACTCCTCCGCTCCTTTTCATTCATGATGTTAACTAAGTAGTTCTCTATTTTAGTCCACTTCTCCTCCGAACTCAACATCATGTCCACCACGTTTTCTGGAGTTATCACTCGTTGAAGCTTAACATTACAAATCTCCCTTTCCGCATCCCATGCTTTGCACTGAAACAGTGTATGCTCTGCATCGTCAGTATCTTGTCGACATAAGTTACATGTCGGATATTCTTTACTCTTGTAATCATAAAGGTATTTACCAAAGCCACCGTGTCCCGTAAAAGCCTGATTACGTAATAATTCACCTCCCATATTTTCGACCGACCCATCTCTTAATGTTATAAATTATGCGATGTGTCTATTTACCTTTAGCGTTCACATTCCACCTTCTTTGCCACTCTTCAAAAAGTAGTTTCCTTGCCACACTCTTAATAGTCTCTATTTGCTTGGGAGGGAGACGACTGTTTACTTGTCGAGCTTCCTGTAAGGCAGAGTTCGTCCTTTTCCTTTCATGGCTATCAGATCGATGGGCGGGATACTGGCCAATACTAGCACTGCGCAAGTAGACACCGTACGGTAGCCAGTCGCCACCCTCAGGGTCATTCGTCATCTTGAGCATACTTATTTCTCATAACCTGTTTTTCCAATGAACTCGCCCAGACTGGTACTGCATACAATTGTGAATGAACTAGTCTAGATATCAACCTTCTCTTGGCTTCTCGTGGTCCACTTACATTTGGTAGTATTCTTGCTAAGTTGGATCCTGTCCTCGCTGCCTTTTCTGCCATCACACTTATGTGTGGCCCAAACTTAAGTCTGCGCTCTATCTCAACCCTTAGATATGTTATTTAGTGCTTCCAGTTTATTCCCAGTCGGACATCTGGAAAGCGAAAAGCCCTTCGATCGGTGATTAAGACAGCTTCGGTTTTTTGCACTGCCATCTATAGCTGTCGCCTATCTAACCATCTTATAACCCTAAACAGCGCTTCGTTCACTCCGAATTCGATGAGTTTAATGTCGCTCTGTCTTATTATTAGTGTGTCATCAGCATAGCCCATGGGCTGCGTATTTCTCGGCAGGTCAATGCTTAGAATGTCATCATACAGGACATTTCATAAAAATGGCCCAAGTCTGGACACTTGAGGAACACCGCGCGTCACATTCTCTTCCATCCTGATACTGTACACATAAGTTATCGTTCTTTCATGGAGGTAGTCTTCAATAATCCTTATGAAATATTCTAGAATCATCTTGTTAACTAACACTTCAATAATGTCCTTCCACCTGGCGGAGTTGAAGGCGTTTCTAATGTCAATTGCCACGAGCGCACAGAGTCCCTTTTTGCCAACTCTTCTGGCTGCGTCTGCTACATGGACTACTTTCAGGATGGCATCCGTCGTCGGCCTCTACGGAATCCATATTGCCTGTGGGAAAAGCGTATGAGCTCCTCAAGCCTAGAAACTATTAAACCCACAAGCAGCTTGCCCATGGTATCCAGGAGGCGCAGTGGTCTGTATGACGACGTCTGATCTTCCGGCTTGTTGCATTTTCGGAGGAGTATCAGCTTTTGTCTCTTCTACGTCTTTAAGAATTTCCCGTCCTCAAGGCAGCGGTTATAGATTGACTAAAGGCATTCCGGATAATTCTGTGCCTCTTTTTCTAGTATTTCACAAGGAACTCCATCGAAACCTGAGGCCTTCCCAGTTTTCATGCTTTTCGCCGCTCTTCTCAGTTTCTGAATTTCTTATTTACTATATTATAAGTCATGCCCCATGGGTCGTTACCGATCTGTTCTAGGAGCACCTTCCAGCATCTGCCTTTACTTCATTTTATTTCGCTCTTAATCCGTTTGGACAATTCTTTATACTGTTCCCTGAGGTGCAGATTGGTCTTGGCCCTTGTCTCTATTCTTCTTGCATTAATACAGTTCATTCGTAGTTCAGCTATTTCTGGTGTCCACCAATACATTTGCTTTGTGCAAGGCATGGATGCGTCGCAAGCTGCTACTACTATTCCCTCCGTTGCCTTAAACATATCCTCAAGCGTTTCCGCCTCTTTCGTTCAACCCATGTTAACCAGCAACCCGGATTCTTCCAAGGAGCGTTTTGCCTTGTCTTCATTCAATTTTTTGGGTTTCCGAGGTGTTCTTCCTTTATATCGCATTTTGACATGTTACGGCCCCTCCGTTATTTTTTTTTCTCGTTAATCGGCCGACTAGAACCACGCATGCAAGCATCCTGCATTTACCGTGGCTCAGTTTTTATTTATTATCGCGGTGGCAGGTGCTTGCAACAACTTTTTGGGGGGACCAGCATTTTTAGCTGGATCCGATTTTCATCCCCCACGGTTGTTAGCCCTGGGGGTATGGAAGATGAAATGATGATGATAATGGGGGTGAAAGGACAACACATACAGACATACACAAACACAAATACGCCCATGCCCGAGGCGGGACTCGAACCCGCGATCTTCTGGTCCGAAACCACTCCGGCACTACTGCCTTAGCGATCTCGGCCATCTGATCGGCCCCCTCCGTTATATTATTATTATTATTATTATTATTATTATTATTATTATTATTATTATTATTATTATTATTATTATTATTATTATTATTATTATTATTATTATTATTATTATTATTATTATTATTATTATTATTATTATTATTATTATTATTAATTGTATTTTTCTGTGATTGTTTTTTTCTTTTTGATAACATTTTTATATAGTTCTATTTCTTTGTAATAATATCAGCTTAATTTAATATCGTTTGGCAAGTTCTCTCCCGTCTACTTTTATATTTTCTACTTAGTACTACTTATATAATTTTTCACTAATACTTGATTTTTTAATGAATTTCATTTCTTATATCTACATAACTTTTATTTTCGATTCTTTTATTTTATTAACTCTCTTCAAAATTTGACATTCTTTTTTTCAGACGGATCACGTCAATTAGGCCTATCTAACATATGTTGATGTGTGTAATTGACACATGAATTGGGGTGTTGGACAATAAAGACTTTATTGAAGAAAAATTCAATGATTGTTAAAAAAAAGATACTTGTGTTTAATTAATTTATTAGAAAACATTTCATAAAGATAGTTCACAAGACAGTCACAATGTAGAGTAGAACACTAAAAAATCGGCTCCGCTCAGCATAAAACCATTCTCCTGCAAATATTTTTGAGATGTCACTTCTCTTAAAAAATGGAGAAATTTATGTTGCATATTACTAAGTGATTGCATGGGTACATGTGTGCAATCTATTGCTGCGAACTCTAAAAAATTAGCAATTTCATAAAAGTATTCTTGGGTGATTTCTATATTCCTTGGAAACTTCATTAACTCACTACACTTGAAGCAGTAGATTGCTCACCTCAGTAAAGTCTCTAATTATGATAAAATGATCCCATTGTAAATGAACGCAGAGTGAGAAGAAGTCGGTTCATTGGTGATATCTCAGAATTGCTAACAACACACAAAGTATACATTTTATTATTTTGACATAATTAGGACCATTACAGAAATATAAGTTGATATTCACAAATCATTTGTTTTTTCTGTTCTCTCAAAGACATAACTTTGTTACCTCTAGGCTTCCTTAACCTAAACGGGATTTGCAATCTTGTTCGTCAAGGTCTCAAAATATTCTGGCCGACATGTCGTGTGAGCGGATGCTCTAAAATATCAAACAATTCGTCGTCTATCATATCTATTACATTGTCCATCGCGGAAATACCACAGTAATTCCTTGAAAATCACAGCAAGTTCACACAAAATCTGTTATTTTGGAGTTATTTGCCAGATAAACATTTAACAGTTTCTCGAACCTTCTGATTATTTTACCAGATACTTTAACCATTGATTTATCAGGCATTCGTAAAACACAAATGTTCAACATATCATTAAGATAACTTATGGATAGACTATCAGACAGTTTATCAGGCACCGGTGAAACAGACCCTTAATGTTTTCGGTAGTTGATTTCATAATGTAGTAGAGGATACAAAGACGCAATCTATCATTACAGATTTTTTCCTCACACTTTACGTACCTCTTCATATATTCAGAGTCTCTGAAAACTGGAAATCAGTTTTTATCTCTTTCCTTCTCAGCTACTTATGCGACTCTTCCTTACTAATATTGAAGTATTAATGACGATTCAAGAATTGATCATGAAGATATAACTGTTATTATTGAGATCCTATTAATATTATTTTATTCCCTTAATTCCATTTTCAACCTACTTTTCGCATTTCAGTTTTATCTTCTTTTAATTAATTTCAATGTCCTTTAGTACTCGTTTATTTACAGTTCGCTTTGGAACGATTTATTATTATTCTTAACTCGATTGTTTTTAAGTCCATTTTAAGTCGATTTTTTTTAACACAAGTATATTTTTAATTTTAAACCTTTTATTGTATTCTAACGTTTATATAAGCATTATAGGTAATAATACAATCTAAATACCAATTAAATCAAAAACACATTTAAAAACTTTTTTCAGATATGTTGATTGTTGCCATCGAAACAGCTAATGAAAGGCGTGTTCACATTATAATCACAATAAAAGGCCACGCTGACTGTTTATATACTTCATAATATGGAACTGATATGCACATACGCGACTTGTTCAAAATAATGCGCTTCAGTATGACGCCTTTGGTGTACATCTTTATATGAGGGCGCTTCTTTTCGAGAGCGGGTCAGATTTGAACGTGTAATTACTAATGATAGAAATCTACCCCTCAGTTAGCAGTCGAAGAGGATGTCTCGCCCCCCAGGAAGCCTCTCATGCAACGCGTGGCAGAAGTGACCGCACGCAACATTGATTAGTATTGAACTGTTCTATACTACACGTTCGGTACGGCTATCGTGATGTCATGAAGCTCCTACACGAGAACGGGACAGAACAAATCGCTTAGGATCATTTCAGAAAGGTCACGCTCATCTTAGTAAAGAGGAGAAACACTAGTAGTTTAGTATTATACTATTTAACCTTTCAATTACCAAGAATTTTACCCCCCCCACACACACACACACAAGACGTTACCCCCTCCCAATACTAAGGGTGGAGGAACAAAGTTACTCTACTGAAAATTGAATATAGCTTTTATATTTTTATAATAAATGCTGTACTATTGTTGCATTGGTTTGATTTTTGTTTTGTATCTCACTTCGTTTCTCACCATATAAAGACTAAATGATTAAGTATTAGTGTATTTCCTCTTTCTAGAACTGTCGTGGACATAAATGATACACTATTTGAAGGCATATAGAAGTGCAGTGGTACGACAAAAAGTTCTCGGCACTGTTTCTTCAACAAAAAAGAACTTACGAAGAAAACAGCACGAAACTTCAATGTTTCAAATTGATTTTGACAGTAGGCCAAATAAATCCACAACTAATTTTCATCAAATAATAAAGTTTCATTCCATAAAGTTCCATTCCATATTTTTCAGGGTTGTAATATTATAATTCTATTACATCTCTACTAGACGATGTCAAAAATATTAAAAAAGCATTGCGGTTTATTTGACCCGAAGTCAAATTCTTTGCTGTGTATATGGAGTGGTCAGTAAACAGTGTCATTTTACACATCCTTATTGATAATAACTCATGTGCCAATGCTCAAGGTACAACGAGCAGAATTCCTAATACAGTCAGTCAAATAGTGTTTGTGGAATTACTCGTAATTGGTCTCTGAAGGTTTCTTTTCGAATAATGTATTTGTGGGAAAGCAACAGAAATATTTTGAATGTAGAAAGGAGTGGCCAACATCAAATATCGGAGATACATTTCGAAATAGGAGTATTGTACTGAAAGTCACCAATAACACTCACGATTTTTGGCGATAAGAAGTTTTGTTTACACGGGAATTTTAGCGATCACTCGCAACTTCGTAACGCCTCCAAGTGTCACGGCCAGGACATTGTCACCAGAAGCGAAAGTGGAACGGGATTCACGCTTATTTTGTAACTTAGAAAAACTTCGATTATCCAGCACATACTACATACGTAGTAAGCCGAGAAAGTAAAAATACAGGAGTGTATTTCTTTTACCTAGGCAAAATTAATATAAAAAGAAACTTTGCGCCCATAAGACCCATGGTAGTCAGTCGTCCTGACTGTGATATTTGTTCAGAATCATGAGGGTCTTATAATCTATAACAATGGTGAAGTGTCTTTCTAACGTGTGTGTGCGAAACATCTGCAGAGTCCAGACCATAACCAACGCCTCGATGTCGATAGTCTCACAGCCAAGTTGCGGACCTTTGTAAAATCCAACTCGCAATTTGCACAGTATTTCATTATCACATTGATCAGTTTGCAAACGAGACATCCTAGACAAACGTCACTGCTCGCAGTCTGCAATGTAAAAATATTTTTTAAATTGGGATGATACAAGTACGTGCCGACAAACATTTTTTAATGTTATCAAAAGCGTCATCGCGTCCTTCAAGAGAATGATATTAAACCTCTTTTCGTAGTAGTTGTAATAACGGTTCCGTGGTTTCACCGTAGCTTGAACAGAAACATGCATATTACAGATTCCAAGAAAACTATATGAACTGATAAATTCTTGCACAGGACTCTTGGAACTTGTTAAATAGTTACATTTAATAAATCGATACTTTTCAAATAATATAAATCGCCTAGGGAAGTATGAACAAGCATGCGTTGCACCGTATTCATTGCATACCGATATATTTCTGTTATGATCTGGTAGGACGGGAGGCTGTAACGGCAGGTACTTGTGACGTACGACAAACTTTTCTTGTAATCATTCACACAAGAACTCCTGTACATAAAGTTACAAGCTTCCCCCGTCCCAGACCGGTTCTCCCGCACGCCTTCTCGCATGCCTTGAGCACCACCGCGTTACTGCTGCTGCCACTGTTGGCTGTATGGGGCCCATCCGACGTGCCCCCTACTCAAGCCCTCCGCTGATCGAGTTCCTTGTTCGCGCACCTAGTTCAAAACCTCCCAACACATCCATAACAGCTTCAGATCGCATAGTTAACTTTCCGCAAGATCCACCGAGGGAAAGTTCATGGACATTCATTATTTCAGTAGGCTAGACCATACGATTTAGAACGTACCAGATAAAGCGTATTCAAACGTTTTTGATCAATGAAGGAACGATTATGCAAGAACAGAACTCGAGTGACCATATCGGCTAATTTTTATCCCACCAATTTATAATTACCGAATTATTGGTACAAGTGATATGCCTGGATCTGTTTTCGCTGCCTATGTTTCCGACGGGTTTTGGTGCATTGTGTAGTTCACATTTGTAAATAATGTCATTGAATAACCGTTACTCTCCACTGAATCGATTTCGGAAGCGACGTACACGCTTCCAAATCGTAACAGAGAAGCTTCCTTTGAAACGTTTCTCTGTGATTTCGGCTACGCCAAAATACGAGACTGTGCCTCGACCTAAAACAATAAATAATATCTGTGATCAAGCCTCGGCTTCGGATTTGTAGAGTTTAAACTGGTTCTTTAGAAAATTTAGAGCCCTCGATGCAGGTCCAGAATACGCATCGTCACGTCTCCCGCAGTAGGAATTGCCACTACAACTGAAAGTGAAAGGATTTAATACTGCTGGTCGCATGTCTGTGGTCGACAAAAGACAATATATGATTCGTCTTGACAGGTCTCGGCTTCCGATTTGTCGCATGAAAATTGGTTTTAAGAGAATTTAGAGCCCTCGAGACGAGTATCAATAAATGTACTCACGTGTCACGAGGTAATCAAAATATTCTCTATCATATGTTAGTTGCTTTACTTGGAAAAAGTCACACCACGCTCACAATGAGGAGTGCCAGGACGAGCAAGAGACCTGGTTGTCGTCTTAGAATAGTTCCGCCACCAGGTTCCTATACGTCAAATGCAATTTTTACTTGTCTTTGACTCAATAAGTCAAAAATCAATTCTATGATGTCCTCAGTGTCTACTATTGTTGTCATAAAGCATTTAGGCGTTTCCTAGCTGATAATATTAGTTCTTAAGTGTGAGAATAAGAAACTAGTCCTGAACTTCTTTATCTTTGGTTTTAACTCTCTAGTTTAGTTGGCAATATAACGCACACTTAAAGCTGGACAAGTTTCATTTTTACTCTGCTTGAAGAATAACAAAGAAAACGTATATCACAACTCTTTTTACGAAGAAAGTGGACTTATTTCCTTTTTAACATCGCTGATTCAAATATAGTTGCTTACGCCTCAGGTTTTGTACAATTCGAATGTTAGTTTTGAACCAACGCGTAACATCAAGCGTCCAATTTCTTCTGGCAAAATCAATTGCCCGAAAAAAGACGATGAAAAACTACTAATAATCTTTCGGTGAAATTTTTCCAGATAATGATGCCTCGACCAATGCTAACAAAAGGATCACTCACATGAAAAATGACAGACCAAACCGCCCACTTATACGTTTGATCTTAACCAGTAGACATTCTCAGTAACAGTAGATGGTCATTGTTCTAGCCCCAGACAAATCGCTGCTGGTGTTTCCACAAGGTTTGCTTAAAACAACTACGTCACGATCTAAATATACATAGGGCCCAAAATCCCGCAAGAAAATTGGCATTCTCTGTTTTCTTAACCCAATATGACCTCAAAAACGTATTTAGCTATTTCTCGTACATTCGAAAACCTTTTCATGTTTCTTCAGTTTGCACAACGAATGTCCAGGATTGCATCCGCCCTTCCTTCAGATGCAAAGGCATAGCATTAGTCACTCGCTTTCAGTTTTCACTCAACCGTTGGGGTGAGCATAAGGGTGGAGTACGTGCAATTGACGTCCAGAAAAAAAGAGTACAGCTGTGGCTTTGTTCAAGGAAGGTTATTCGACCCGTACAGCTTCTCGCATACTGTTGAAAAAAATTGTGAAAACCGGTGTTTCTGACAGGAAGAGTGTATTTGCCGGAAGAGTCTTTCAATCTCATCTCGAGATAGAATTTCAAGCGACTGTGGTTGGCAAATCGCCAATTATCATCCATGGATCTAAAAATGAAATGAGGAACATTCTGGGGTGAAAGCTGGTTGTGCAACTGTGAGAAGACGTTTTTTTCATGAATGTTTTGTGGCACTCCGTTCTAGGAAGAATACGCTTCGTACTGGTAAAATGAAAAAACATATTAAGAAGTCAAGAAACCACGTAAATTTGACTGATAATTAATAGAAGCGTGTCATTGTCTTTGATCAGTCCCAGTTTGTGAGATGAAGAAAGGCGAAGAATTTCATCCTCACTGTAAGTCACGAAGGTAAAGCATCCTCCAGGTCAGATGCTTTGGACTTGCATATCCTATTATGGTGTTGGTCTTATAAACTTCATGAGCATATCAGTGAATGCACAAGACTATAAGAACATTTTGAAGACTACCTTGTTGCCGACAATGTCACTACATTTGTGAATCGAACTAGTGCATTTTTCAAGACGATTCAGCACCATGTCACCAAACAAAGACTGTAAGTACAAGCTTCTTTTCTTATCATTTACGCACAATGGATAAAAATATATTTATTTCTATTCTCTTTTTCTGCATTTTCTTAATAGTAGTTCCAAAATTGGCTTCAACAACTAGATTAAATTAATTAAATAAGTCATCGAATATTGGCAAATTTTCCTGGAGACTAAACAAAGCAATGTCGACATAACAATAAAACTATTAAAAAAGATAGTATATGTTTGATAATAGAAAGAGAAATCAGACCCAAATATGAAAAACATCACTATCTTCCTTACTTAAATACGTCGACTCTTAACACTGTAAATCAAACACAACATTGAACTCGAACATATGCTTAAAATCCTGTCAAACCTCCTCCAGGCATTGAGAGAGTACATTATTTGGTTCACAATATTAATTAATATTTGCTCAATAATGACTTGCAAATGGGATATATTTGGAAATAAGAGAGTTTGAAAGTCAGGGGTCATGGAAGCAATTTGTTGTTTGGGATGGGAGGTTCTCAGAGATTTCGCACATGTTATGCTATTTCGAAAGCCAGATATATTTGTATTATTCATATTTGGCGCATGGGATAAGCATGGGGATTGTGGAAAGAGTGTTGGGAAAGTAGGAATGGTGTGTGATGCTGGTGGAAAACGTGTAGACATGCTTCTCTTTTGGAATATTCGAGGTATTTAATCTAGGAAAGTAGGTATTTTTGTGGCAGTCGGGAAGAGGTGTATTGCATATTACGTCGATATAAGAATAATACAGTAAAATCTATCTAAGCCGGAATCGATCGGGGCAAAAAAGGTCCGGTTTAAGGAGGTTCCGTTTTATGCAGGGTTGTCCATTTACAACACTTGTGATGTTGATATTCCCGTTCTGAAAGTAGTACATTAATGTAAGTAAAGAAGTAATTAGACTAACGTAAAAATTACATGTTTTATTACGATTATTAAAATAGATTTACATATAACGTATTAATGAAAGAAATCACCAATAAATTATTACTAAACATTCTTCATTGACAGCTTCGTAGTTTCTTTTGCGTCAATAAGTTTGACCTTTTTATCTAATATTAGAGAATGTCAGAGTTTTATGGTTTTCTCTTTGTTAAAGTGATTGTAAAACTCATAAAGATACTCTCGACCTCACTGCCTAATGGCTGAAATCGAACTGTTTGCTGTCTCTTCCAACGCACAATGAGTCACAGCCCAGAGTACTATATTTTGATACCCTCCCATGGCCTTGAGCAATGCGTCTCTGGCCTAGTGGTTACGATTTTGAACGTGGGGCAGGGAGAGGCGCGAATAGAAGCCATACCTGTACACCTTCCCACTCTGAGAGAGGAGGGTGATGGAATCCCCCTACGGCCTACGCCTTGAGAGACAAGTGACAAGGCCGCTGCCAGCTGAAGCCTCTCTCCTTCACAGTGCAGTTGCCACGACTAAATCAATTAGGATAGAGAATATAAAAACAAACTTGCAGATTCATTCATTAAGAATATCTCGTATCTCTGCCAATTAAATTTACAGGAATTCCGTTTTATAAAGATTTCCCCCTATAGAACATAAAAAACAGTTCCATTTCCGAGTTGGACAGATTCCGTTTTATGCTCTCGTGGCTCAGTGGCAAAGTCGCTTGCCTTTCACCACTGAGGTTCCGGGTTCGATTCCCGTAGAATCACCTTAGAACCTCATGTGAAGTTTGTTACGACAAAACAAGTTTGCATTCTTCACAGGGGCTAGTCCAAGCCCTGTGAATTGTCCTAAACCCTACCCCAATCCTAATTCGTTCCCAATTCTGGCCGCTGAATAGTGACGCCGGGGCGCGTAGTAGGTACGCGCGTACGCGGAGATGCTACTTGACGGTCCTCTTGGCAACTGACTGCGACCAGACGTGACGGATATGACAATGTTGATAATTAATGTAGGATTTTCTGGACGTGCAGTTAACACATTTCGGTGGCATATGTTTAGGTGGGCACTGCGATCAGTATTATGGTTCTGTACAATTTACGCTTAATGGTGGGCGGCAATTATTTTAAGTATCCCCGAAATCCTGTCATTGTACTACTCCGGATCGGAGCCTTCTAGCTTCTAATTTTATGACACGGTGAATGACTCTTGAAGTGACAATATTTCTCTATCTTAGTCCGAGTCGCCTAACAGAACTGCCACATGAAAAGTTGTTGATCGTGATTTGTGTATCTTGTTCATTTTCTTTGTTGGGTAACCTTGAAAATTGAATTCTTTCAATACAACTTTTTCAGAAATAGTTGGTGGAATATTTGTTTAGTAACAATAGACAACAGTTTGTTTCCAGACAACGTGTAAGTATTATATTTCAAAGAATGTTTCTCAGAGTGTAATGTTAGGGTGCGAAAGTCGTTACTGGTTGTCATTTGGATTTTGATGCAGTTCAAAGAAGCTTATATGAACTGAGAGTTTGTGTAAAATCATGATACTCTACTTCATGAGAGATACCTACTGAGGAAATAGAAGTGGTCTCAGATCTCGTTCTTACTTATGTGTGGCCGCTACCTTACTGCGTTACCTCTGTTTGTCTTTGTGACTGATTCTCGTGGAGGAGTACGCCAGCGTTACCAAAAGACGCAGCGTGCTGTAGCTGTTGCATTTCTTAAGGTTGATATTGGTTTGCGTGTTGCAACTGTTGTATCTGCCATTGCAAAGCTTTTCTATTATCCTTTATTCAATTGGTTGCATGAAGTTCCAGATCCTTAGGGACCACAATCAAAAGACAAGGTACAATAAAACGCAAAATAAGTGTAACATTACTTGAAGAACATTAACAACCACTTTCAACAGCAACAGAATATAAACAATCATCAGAATACATATTGTTCATTACAAAACATTTGAGATAGCATTGCGATTACATTGGTGTTTAACAAATTCTTAGTTTTTTACAGCATGTTGATAATGTTAAATTCCTTTAAATAGTTAAAGACATTTTCGATGTGCTGTTTGTTGTTAAGAATTTCTGGGAGAGTGAGAAGTAATGCATATTTTTTGCGGATATCTTTGTAAATGGAACAGAACAACAATGTGTGTGGTATAGAGAGGGCAGATTGGCATTGGCCACACTTTTGTTTTTTGCATTTCTTTTGTTAGTAAATGCTGATAGGTTAGCTTGGAATGGCCAATTCTTAAACGGGTGAGCACAGTTTGATATTTTCTCTTGTGAAGGTAAGGAGGTCATCGAAGATAATTTTTCTGATTTGATGTAGTTGGTTAGTTGATTTGTCTATTCAATATTCCAAAGAACCTTGTTTCTTTTATGAAATTATTTTTTGATGTCATTGTGCGAAATTGGATGCTCTTCAATGGTGAATTAATAGAGTCTTTTGCTTCTTCATCAACTAATATATTACCGGCAATGCTTCGATGCGATGGTATCCATATAAAAGAATGATTTCCTTGTTGTTCTATAATAAGTCATAGTATACTTTAGCTATTTCATTTACTATAGGTTCCTGGCTTTCAGTATTACTTAAGCTTATTAACACACTTTTGGAATCTGTAAAAATAACAAATTTGTCTTCGGATTGTTCTTGGATATATTTCAATGCGAGAAGAATGGCATATGCTTCACTTTAAAAAAATTGAGCAATAATCATTTAACCTTGCCTGTAGTAGTGTCTCTTTTAATTGCACTGCACAGCCAGCTCCAATCTCTTTATGATAACCATCAGTGAAGATGTATGTCCAATATACTTGTGGATTTCGTTGAAGTAAGCTTGGTTAATTAACGTGTTAGTTTCATTTTTGGGTGATCATTGAGACTGATGTTGATATTTATTAGCGAAAGAATCCATGGAGGTCTTTTTTAATCATGGTAGTTCGAACAGTAGGAAATGTAAAGTGTATTTCTTCAAGATACTGATTCAGGAGATAATAAACTGGTTTCGGTGCATACGTTTTCTGTGTGTATTTATCGTAATATTTTCTGGAGAAAACATTCTTATAAACAGGGTTATTAGGAGTAGATGATATTTTAGTGGCATATGAAAAACAGTTTTCTTCTTCTGATATGAAGAGGTTCATTGGATTCTACAAGAATTCTCGAAATTGGACTCATTCGATATGCGCTAATGGCTGATCTTAATTCGGCTGAGTGGATTAGGTTAAGACTATTTAATATTGTTGTCTTAGCTGAATGGTAAATGATTGCTCCATACGCTAACTTGGAACAAATGAGAGCTTTGTATGTTGAAAGTATAACATTTCTATCGGCTTCCCGTGATGCTGATGAAATGGCTTTTTTTATATTCATTCTTCGAAGGCATTCAGCTTTTAAAAGTCTCTATATGATGTATCCATGTTAGTTTACTATCAAATAATATTCCTAGGATTCTGATTAGGCTACAACATTTTAGTTGTTGTGACCATATTTTAAGTTTTACCTGATCAAAAAAGTTATCACTTTTTTTGAAAACCATGCATTCAGATTTGGTTTTAGAGATCTCGAAACCTGTCGTATTGGACCAATCTTGAATTTCGTTCAAATTGATTTAGAGCAATTCTTGAGATATTCTTCATGTCTTCCGGGCTGATGGGCCGTGGTCCAATTGGCTTTGAGATACCAAACGTTTCGCCCACGACTGCGGTGGGCATCTTCAGTGGCGAGGTCTCGGGCGAAGTGTCCGGGACGGTGGCTGACTGGCGACTGATGCCGCGTTGGTCTCGGCCGCTCCATTTATAGGCCGCGGTTGGGGGTAGTGGAGGGGGCGGTTTCGCGCGCTGGCTTCTGATTGGCTGTCGCTGCGCGAACTGGTTTGCGATTGGGTATCGACCGAGATGGAAGTGGGGCAGGGGTTATCATTGTTGTACGGTTTTACCTTGGTGTTTTGGAGTACGGGAAGCCAGGCAGAACTAATTTTGACTCCTTCTTCTTTCCTGTTAAAATTGTTCGGGTGTTTGAAAATTTCTATGGCTTCCCGTTGTAAGCGGGCGTGATAGTGGTTTATAGAAGATAAAATCTCGGTGTTGTGGAACAAAATGTCGTGTTCTTTTCCCGAAAGAGCATGTTCAGCCACAGCGGATCTTTCAGTGTAGCCGAAGCGACAGTTCCGTTTATGCTCCGTAAGGCGAGTGTTGACAGAGCGTTGCGTTGTTCCTATGTAAACGGAACCACAGGAACAGGGAATTCTGTACACACCTGCTGTCGTTAATGGATTTCTTCGGTCCTTAGCTGAACGAAACATGTTGTGGAGCTGAGTAGTAGGCGTGAAAATTGTCTTAATTTTGTGCTGCTTCAGGATCTTGCTGATGCGGTCCGTCACGTTTTTGAGATATGGCAGTGTAACAGTGTAGGTTACCTCGTCTTCGGGGCGGCTGCGTGCGCTCTTGTTTGGATGTAGTGCTCTCTTTACTTCTTGGGATGAGTAACCGTTGGCTTGAAGAACATTCTCCAGATGACCGAGTTCTTGGTGCAAGTTGTTGTCTTCGCATATGCGTCTGGCGCGGTGGACAAGTGTCTTCATCATTGCCCTCTTTTGGCTTGGGTGGTGGTTTGACATTTTATTCAGATATCGGTCCGTGTGGGTGACCTTCCGGAATACTTTATGGCCTAGGGATCCGTCTTCCTTCTTATTGACAAGTACGTCAAGAAAGGGCAGTTGTCCATTTTGCTCTCTTTCAATAGTAAATTGTATACGGGGGTGAATGCTATTCAGATGTTGTCGAAACTCCTCCAGTGTTTCTTCCCCGTGGCTCCAAATGATGAAGGTGTCGTCTACGTGGCGCAGCCAGCAATTGGGTTTGCGTGGCGCGGTGTTTAGTGCTGTAGCCTCGAAGTTCTCCATGTACAGGTTGGCCACCATCGGGCTCAGCGGGTTTCCCATGGCTACCCCATCTTCCTGTTCGTAGAACTCACCCTCCCATACAAAATATGTCGTAGTGAGTACGTGGTGAAAAAGCCCTGTGATGTCAGCTGGAAAACGCTTTTGCAGCAACGCTAAAGTTTCAGTGACAGGAACCATGGTGAAGAGCGAAACAACGTCGAAGCTAACTAGTAGATCGCCTGGTTGTATTGTCAGGGTCTTCAGTTTTTCGACGAAGTGCGTCGAATCCTTGATGAATGTATCTGTCTTGCCTATGTGGGGTCGAAGCAGAGAGCAAAGGTACTTCGATAATGCGTATGTAGGAGAGCCAATGGCATTGACGATGGGCCGCAACGGAACTTCCTGTTTGTGAATTTTCGGTAACCCATAGAGCCTGGGTGCTATTGCTTCAGATTTCTTGATTAAGCGTTGTTTTTCTTCAGGAATTGAAGACTCTTTAAGTAGCTGGTTAGTACGGCGGAGTATGCGCGACGTGGGGTCACGTGGCAGCTGTCGATAGACGTTCGGGTCCAGAATGTCCTTAATTTTGTTTTTGTAATCCGTTTTGTTTAACACAACGGTTGCGTTCCCCTTATCAGCAGCAAGAATGATCAAGTCTTCATTGTTGTTGAGTTTTCGTAGTGCTGCTCTCTCCGCGTAGGAGAGGTTGTTCTTGGGGGGTTTTGCTCTGTGCAGAATTCTAGATGACTCTCTACGGATAACCTCAGCTTCATCAGTGGGCAGCGTTCGTATTCCCGACTCGATCTTCGAGATAATGTCTTCCACTGGCACTGTCGTAGGTGTAACCGCGTAGTTGCCTCCCTTAGCCAGGAGAGATGTTTCTTCCGGAGAGAGCTGTAGATCTGACAGGTTGACCACAGTGCGTTGTAGATCGAGCGTAGGTGGGGCTGTACTGGTTTGTGTAAGCCGATTGTATTTCTGTATTTGTTTCTCAGAAATCTGTTTCTTCTTTGACATCATCGTGTTGTAGGTGATGCGGTCAACGTTGTCCCAATCGTGCATTCGGAGCGTATTGCTGATCTGCAGATGCAGTCCATATAGGTCCTTGTCTGTAGCAGCAATATCACGCCGGTTCTGATGTATCCTTTCCCGTAGGAGAGCCTTTTCCGTTCGGTCGTAGATGCGGTGCGACGACCGTGTTGAAAAAACGCGTTTCTGGCGCACGAAATTAGGAACGACATTGTTGTCCCGGCAACGTAGTAAAAAGGTCAGGGAGCACAGCATTTGACTTTTCTTCCTCCGTAGCCCCTCAAGTCGGCGGATAAGTTTATATGTCTCCTCCCCGTAGAGGCGGTTAATACAGCATTGTAGGCTTTCACGGCCGGAGTCAATATTCTTCATGTCTTCATGTATTAACCGCCTCTACGGGGCATCACGGACGGAACGTGACGGACCGCATCAGCAAGATCCTGAAGCAGCACAAAATTAAGACAATTTTCACGCCTACTACTCAGCTCCACAACATGTTTCGTTCAGCTAAGGACCGAAGAAATCCATTAATGACAGCAGGTGTGTACAGAATTCCCTGTTCCTGTGGTTCCGTTTACATAGGAACAACGCAACGCTCTGTCAACACTCGCCTTACGGAGCATAAACGGAACTGTCGCTTCGGCTACACTGAAAGATCCGCTGTGGCTGAACATGCTCTTTCGGGAAAAGAACACGACATTTTGTTCCACAACACCGAGATTTTATCTTCTATAAACCACTATCACGCCCGCTTACAACGGGAAGCCATAGAAATTTTCAAACACCCGAACAATTTTAACAGGAAAGAAGAAGGAGTCAAAATTAGTTCTGCCTGGCTTCCCGTACTCCAAAACACCAAGGTAAAACCGTACAACAATGATAACCCCTGCCCCACTTCCATCTCGGTCGATACCCAATCGCAAACCAGTTCGCGCAGCGACAGCCAATCAGAAGCCAGCGCGCGAAACCGCCCCCTCCACTACCCCCAACCGCGGCCTATAAATGGAGCGGCCGAGACCAACGCGGCATCATAATTGGACAAAAAATGTCAAATATTTAGGAGTAACGTTAGACACCTCTTTGACATTTGCAATGCACATAGAAAACGTGCGACAGAAAGCGCGGCAGACCCGAGGCAGATTGCGAAGCTTGTTTCACAAGCGGAGCAAACTGTCAACGGCAAACTGCCTCACTCTTTATAAAGCAATAATTAGGCCGCAAATAGACTACGCATGCCCGAGTTGGGCAATTGCAGCAAATTCATATTTGAACAAACTGCAAGTAGTTCAAAACGAGTGTCTCAGGGCCGCCCTCTGCGCCCCTAGATTTGCTCGTATAGAAACTTTACATCGCGAAACGTCAATGCCACTGCTAATAACTCACATTAAAAATATAGTTAAAAACTTTTTTGAGAAAGCGGCTGACTCGGAAAATGATTTGATTTCCGCGGTCGCCTTGTACGAACCCGATCAAAGGGCGAAGTATAAGCGACCGAAACACTTTCTGGAGTAAGAGCAATCTGAAACAGAGAAGTGGGACTGAAGCATAAATAACACAGTATTAAAACACACGCAATGCGCGCGCCGGTAGGCTAAAGTCGTTTCTGACCTTTGTTTCTCTTTTTTATGTTACAGGATAGGCCATAGATGCCCGTAAGGGTAGGAATGGTCACACTGCGGTGGCGTGAACGCGCATTGCACTTTTAGTGCGTTCACAAAACTGCACAAAGTTGAGAGGAACGCGGCATCAGTCGCCAGTCAGCCACCGTCCCGGACACTTCGCCCGAGACCTCGCCACTGAAGATGCCCACCGCAGTCGTGGGCGAAACGTTTGGTATCTCAAAGCCAATTGGACCACGGCCCATCAGCCCGGAAGACATGAAGAATATTGACTCCGGCCGTGAAAGCCTACAATGCTGTAATTCTTGAGATGTTTTAATATTTCCCCCTTAATGTTATAGTGATATCATATGCAAACACGTATACTTTCACTGGTCGATAAACATGGTTCGTGATATAATATATGGCAATTAAGAATAGTAGTACACTAAGCACAGATCCTTGAGGCACTCCGTTATTAATTGTATATTTGTTATTGTATAAAATATTCTTGAATTTAACTTGTAGAGATCTATTCTTCATGAACTGAATTATGAAAATTAGTATTTGGCCACCTAGCCCCATTTAGTAGAGAATTTTAATGATTCGATCTCTCCATACCATGCCGTAATCCTTTTCCATGTCTAACAGTCACAAGATGTTGGTCTGTTAGAAAGGTATCACAAATGTTACTATGGATGTTTACTATATGGTCAGTTGTAGAACGATTTCGTCTGAAACCACTTTCGAATGGTGAAATTTTATTGTAATATTCAAGGTAGCAGATAAGTCTTTTACTGAAAATTTTTCCAGTAATTTGCAGATGGTGGACATTAAGGATATAGGTCTGCAATTATTCGGTTTGGCTGGATCTTTGTTAGGTTTAAGAACTGGGTTAACTATGGATTTTCTCCATTAGTCAGGGAACTTACCAATTGTTATTATTTCATTGAATAGTTGGGTTATAGATTCTCCACTGGATATTCCTTAATTATTTCAACTTTTTAGGAACACTGAATATTTTTTTATTTGTGGTATCACTCTTTCTGAATTATTGGTTGACTGTAAAAATATAACGTCTGGATTGTATCTGTTAATTAGAATTAATAGATATTCTCTTTGAGGTCGCATTAATATTCCATTGTAATGTGCTTTCAACCATTGCTGATTAACATTTAGTTCAAGGGGGTGAGATACTTTAGCTTGTACCACTACAGTATTGTGATTCAATGCTTTTAATTATTTTTTTTAGATTTGTAAATCTTCTCTTCATATTTCTATCATTTAGTTTTGAATATGTACTGTGTAACATTTGGATCAATTGAGTAACATTGGGTGTAAATTGTAGATCTATTTCAAATACCTCAGTACTGTTTTTATATTTTTCACGAAATCTCTTCATATTCATTAGTTGGAGCTGATGTCTGCACTGTAGTCTGATTCAGTACTTGATTCTTTAGGTGAAAGCATAGATATTACTTTTTATAAAATCTGGTAAATCGGCCTTTTATTGTTTTATTTGGAAGGTGTGTGTACAAATTAGTCATCATTTGAATGAGAATTGATACATCAGGTGAGTAATCTTTGCCTATGAGTATGGGGTCAGCAGCAATAAACGAATTTTCCAGGAAGGATTTAAATTGATGGTAGGTAAGAGGATATTTTCTTTGATTGTTTTCAATAATTGATTTGAGAGGAAATATTAGCTCCTCTACAGATCTACTGTTAGTTATTTCAGTTTTCTCTTAATCATGTAGTTCCTTTTTCTTCTTGTTCCTCTTATGTTGTTTCAGGGTTTCTTCTGTATTTGCTTTGTGGTACTTGAAGATTCAGGAACATGGGAGGAGTCAGATTGGGGGCCTCTTTCGCTTAATTTAGATACACAAATATGGTCATTAGCAGATTCCTGTGGATTAATAGGTGAAAATTGGTTATCAGTTGCAGGGGGTATTGGTGGGTCTTGATGTCTGTTTTTGAAGGTTCGGGGCAGTTAGGTTATTAATTGAGAGGATAGGAGTTGGAAATTTCTGTTGACTGGTAGTAGATACAGATTGATTTTCATTCTGTTAATCAAAACTTAAAGGGGAACCAATTTGGAGGTTTTTTGTGGAGGTTAGGAAAATTCTTGCTGTCATTAATTGCGGGCTCAGCAATTGAAGACACTGTACATTGGTAGTAGATGCAGCTTGATTTACATTTGTTGGGAAGTCACTGTTATTGGTATGATTTTGATGAGAGGAACATTGGTTAGCAATGTGGCATTCTTCCTTGCATATGAAACATACGAGTACAACATTGTCACTGGAAAAGTAAATACGGTATATAGTGCTTTGATAGCATACCAGTGCAGAATCCGGTATCTTCAGTATCATCCAGATCAATATAAACCTTCCTCCTAAATCTCAGAATATGGTAAAAACTAGGTTCATAGATACCAGCTCTAATAAACGATATCATAGTGGAGGGTTTGATGTTATTTTTATTTAATATGCTCATGATTAACTCGTTAGGTATAACAGGACACACATTAAAGATAATAACTCGTACCTGTTTATCAATGAGTGGTCGGATATTCAGTTTGTGATTATTAATCATGATAAATCTGTGTGCGCGCAACGCGTTCAGCAATCTTTTGAGTTGAGAGGAAGAAACAGATTCTGTTATTAGAGATTGTTGAAACAAAACGAATGTCTGGAGGGTTAACGTTTTTGCAATTTTAGATACATAATCCTTTAGGCTAATACATTCTTGGGCTTCAATTACAATTGCTTGGCTTTGGTTAATGTAAATTTCCGATTGCACCGCAAGAGAAAAGGTTTTGCTTACTTGTTTATCTGTAGTTTCTGAGGTTATGTTGCCATTGGTGGTAGTTTCCATCGTGGTATGATGCCAACCGCTGGGGCGCTGACTTTTGAGTATCAACTGTCTTTTCTGATTTAATCCATGAAGAATATAACACTTAGAAGGATGGACACTTCCTCGTGTAACAGTTACTCATAAACTCGCAGCGTGCACCACAATCCCGTCTACCATTCACGGGCGCACCAGTACGAATGAAAAGTTTATTTTGTTGATGTAGAATTTGCAGTTTTGTTTGCAGTCCTTGCTCTCTAGTCGAGCGAAATTCGTGTTGCATTTCACACTTGTCACTGTTGCAGTAGAGCGAGAGCAAGAGAGCGAGAGAGAGAGGAGCGACTTATCAGTTAGAGGGAAGCAAGAGAGGCATAACTGCCCTTGTAGGAAGTTAAGCGCAGAATTACAATGAAAAAATGCAAAAATTTACAATTATTGATACAAAATTAGATGCCGATAAACTTTGAGGGGGAGATCGATGAAAAGAGAAATATCCTGATATGTAAGTTAAGTTTCAGCAAGAATATAACCTAATGATTTACCTCGTTTCCAGAGGACGAAGAATATGAAACGAGATATTGAACGATTACCCGCATACACCATCAGATTTTTTTCTCATAATTACATACTTCAGAACCATGTGAAAATTGAAATCAACTTACGTTGTTGCAATACCTTATCATGAAGGTATTTCAAAATGTCAGTGTTTCCATTTTTTCATACTAAATAATCCAAGATGAGATTCAATGTATGCTGAATAGACAGATTTTTAAACGTACTGTAACGAATATTGCATCACCTGCCGGAATTCGCTGCGCACGGATTGCGTCATCTGCCGGCGCCCCTTCCCTTCCCCCCGAACTGGACGGTTCCGGACTATTCGCGAGTCACGTGGAAAGATGGAGCAAGTGCCGGGTGTGTCGAAACGAGCGCCGGCCAGGTATAAATGCACCGCTGCCGGCGGCCGCGAGTCAGTAAGTAGTCATTCAGTGTAAGTTAGTGTACGTCAGTAAGAAGTTAGTCAGTGTATGTCAGTGTAAGTCAGTCAGTGTAAGTAGTCGGAAGTAAGCAGATGCGAGTCAGTTAGTGAATGTAATCAGTCAAGTAGTAGATAGTCAGTTCGTCAGTGTGTCTGAAGTGGAAGCTGAGTTGTAAAGTGTGCATTGCGGTGAACAGTGGTGCAGTGGGTGAACAGCAGTCAGCAGTTTGAAATCTGCAGTGGGAACTGAGCTGTGAAGTGTGCATCGCAGTAAACAGCAGTGCAGTAGACCCTGGTCTGCGCAGTGAATTGTGGTCTGCGTAGGGAATTGTGGTCAGCTCAGTGGACCGTGGACAGTGCATCGGACTGGGTGATACTGTAGAAGAAGTGATTAGTGTAAATAAATAATCAGATTGCAGAGAACAGTGTAAATAAATAATCAGAAGAAGTGAACTGTGTAAATAAATAATCAAGAGAACTGAGTCGTGTGTAAGGAAAATAATTAAGTGTAATATATCTGTAAATAGATCAAGTAGTTTTTAGTGTATCATTGTTACGAATAAACGTTTTTTGTTTAAATTATATTTGTGAGTGTGTTTTAATTCACCACGGAGAAACGTTCCAGTATAATTGCCTTCTATTATATGTAATTATTTTGAACCTCTTTATCATAGATGAGACATACTCCATAAGATACTGTCTGCTGAGCTGGTTGTCAATGTACACACCCAAATATTTGAATTATACCACACGCTTGATAAGTTGACATAGGTTCCAGGTAAGAGGAGCAAGAGACTGCTGCAGAAATCGATGTCAACTGTTTTCTTCATATTTAATCGGAATCTATTCTTTTCCAATAGTATGATATTTAAATTTTGATTCATTTTAACGTAGGTTTCATTATAAGCTAGAGGTAAAGAGCAGTATCATCAACAAAAAGTCATTTTCCTGTTGAGTTTCAAACATGTGATATTAATATAGATTTAAGCAATAATGAACTAAAACAACTCCCTTGAGACATACCTAGATGTATTTCATTCCACTTTAATTTTAATTTACCCAGTGGATTTGAAGCATATCTATTCCCAAAGTATGACTTAAGTAAATCTAAGGCTATCCCAATGCCTCCATACATTCTAATTTTTGCAATAAAATTGAGTGATTCATAACATCGAAAGCTTTATGGATATCCGGAAACAGCCAATGCATTAGAATGTTTAATAATGGAAAAAAGACTAGGTATTGATTTTCAGTATTGCACCGCCGAACTTGCGGTTCATGGCAAGCGCGGAGGGGTCTGTCGTGTCTTCATGCCACCCCTCCAGGAGAGGCCGGGTAACTAACCCCCCCCCCCCCCCTTCTTGAACGAGACGTCGAAGTGTTCGGAGTTTGGACGTGTGCCGAGAGCGGGGCCGGTGTAAAGAGAGAGTAGACATTTTGTTAAGAGAGTGCGAGTAAGAATAGAGTTATTCAGAAGCGAGCTGTAGAGCGGCGAGAAGTTAATAAGTTGAACAGTATTTATTTTGAAAAAAATAGAATATTACGAGAGAACTGAGTGAATTAGTGGAAAGATTAGGACGAGGAAGAGCAGTAGCCGCGAGAACGAGGGCCGTGAACTCTTTCAAGGCGTTTATAGAACTGTGTATTTAACAACACAATCCCAAAGTGTTGAAGAGAACGCCGAAATAAGCCGTTAGCAATTACGTTTAAAGACTGAGTAACACGCGTCGGCTTGCTGCTAGTCAAGTGAGAAGGAAGCCTGGACATGGATTCTGGTGCCGGTTGAGATGAAATAGTGGACGTGGGGTTTGGAGGCGGCAGCACAAAGACAGTGGTTTCGAGCGACATCGCGGACATCTGGTCTGCAGAGGTACGACCGTGCGGCCAGAATTTGGATCAAGGTCAGGCGTACGACGAGGGAGAACAGAGGTCGGCACAATCCGCTGACGAGAGCGCGACGGCAATGGTAACAAAATTTGTAACGGGAACCTAGGGCAGGCGGCGCTACGAGCACTCCAGCGCGGCAGAAGAAAGACTGAAATTTAGCAAATTTGCATAATCCGGTAGATTTCGTTGCGGTCCATGTTACAAGTGAAAACCGCAAAAGGGAGCCTTGTAATCCGTGTAGTACGTTTCATTCATGTTTAATACTTAAAGGAAATTCATTGGAAATAACAGTGTGATCTAATAAGTAGTTGTGTTAATTTGTTGCGAGCATTTTGAGCTGAGGAAATTTAATAGAATATAAGAAATAATTCCATTTGTTTTGTGGTGATTGAGCAAGGTAAATTGACATTTTACAAACGTTGCTGGTCTAGCAAGTAATTACCGTGCATGGGATTTCCTAGAATGCAGTTAATTTGAAAGAATTAATCAAAGTATTAAAGGAGCGTTTGTAATTTCCAAGGCGTTGTAAAAGGGTGATATCATTTCTTAGGGATATATGTGAAAGTGTTGTTTGTCATTTGGTTTTGTATTTGTTCAGTGCCCGTTGTAAATTGATTTATAATTTGAAGAATATACGCAGTGATTTGCTTATTTCTGTGTCTTGGGAAAAACTTTCTCACACCCTAAAGATTCTGCCCTCTGAGATCACAAAGCTCGATACGAGCATTCAATCCGATGAACCACCACCGTCAGAATATATATATATATATATATATATATATATATATATATATATATATATATATATATATATATATATATATATATATATATATATATATATTTTCTGCTTATCTCTATATCGACGCTCTGCCGCTGCTATAAGGCGCCCTGTGACCCTGACCCACTTCATTCCTGCCCTTGCACACAACCCCCGTCTCCGTCTCCATTCCCGTCTCCGTCTCCATCCCCGTCCCCGTCCGTCTCCGTCCCTGTCCCCGTCCCCGTTCCCGTCCCCGCCCTCACCTAGCGCCGCATTCACAGTGAAGTAAAACGCGGGTGAGCGAGAAAGTTGGAAAGGAGAAGGGAGTTGGCAAAACGGTGAAGGTTCGCGAGCGATAGAGGGGTCATTAAGTGAACACACATCATTCGACTTCCAAATATACTGGGAGTCGGATGTTTTGGTAACCTGAACGTCCCTGCCCATCTCCTCTTTCCCTCCTTCCTGCTCTCCAACCTTCAGCGTTTACGTGTTACAGCGTGATACAAAATCGATCCTCGAACGAGCCCGTAAGGTAGGTGTGGCGAGGGGCAAGGGACGGGGAATGTGCGTGTGGAGTGGAGGCACGAAAGGAGACACTTAGATCATAAACCACAAGAGGCAGGGCTCGCACGCGCACTGGGCAAAGGCTACTGAGCGAGCGTGCACCATGAGAAACTAAACGCTCTCTGGCTACCATATAATAAGCCGTGCAAAGCCGGCCTTATAATAAGCCGTGCAAAGCCGATTTTAAAGCCTTTTCAATTGAATGACAAGGTGATACCAAAAAAATCAAAACTAAATTTGGTTAGGATTAGAGTGAAAGAATCGAGGACATGTTAGGGAGGAAGTGAAATTTTAAAAAAAGTAGAGGACTAACGTAAAAATATCTCCAAATTTAAAAGCATCAAGAAGTTTTGAGAGTGCAAGTTTTTCAAAAGCTATTATTTCTCTAGAAACTTTCTGAAATTTTAAAGCATGAGTAGGTATACTTGCAAAATATGCCATAATGATAACATAGTAAATGAATAGTACTATCTTCCTTGAAGGAAATTTTGTTTATTGAGACATTAATGCAAATATGTTCATACATTACAAGAATTGTCTTGTGTTGGTCTGCTGTATTTTCATTGTTATAAATTACATCTAGATTTCAGATCAATCTTTTCTATTGCTGGTGCTGGCAGACTAGAGCAAATTTTACCAAAATGATTGTTCATGAGAATGATTCTAGATTACTATAAAAATATTGACAACAATTTTAGATATCTGAATGGTTTCTTGCATGGCTCCAGTTGAGGATGCGAACTGCTTACTTATGTTTTGTTACGCTCACCAAATCACTTGAAAACTTCAGAAATTTTTAACTGATTAGCCATCTTGACTTGATATGAAGAACTTAATAAGAGCAATCAAATTTTTTTAAAAGTATATTGTTACTTACAGTGAGTACCTACTTACAATGTGGCCAACTTTGATAAAATGTAATGTTTCTATATAATATATTAGTACACTCAATAAAACAATGAAAATCATATGGACCTAGAAGTTGTAATTAACTTAATTAATCAAAAGACAATCAATATCACAGTAGAACAAGTGATAAATAAAACAGTGGTTTTAAGCACATATCAATCCTTTTATATATTCCAAGTTTACTATATCCTTTATTGTTCTGAATCAGTTATTTGTTAGAAAATGTGCATTGTTGCCATTTGCAGGTTGTTAAAATAGTACCCCCACATATGTAATGAGAAAACCCAAAACAGATGCATTTCTCATAATGTTCAATCATTAATTATTGTTCAACTTTTATGTACATTGCAAGAGTGACTATTCATTGAATTCTCATATTATATAATTTAATCTCTGAATCATATCAAAGAGCATTATTACCATAAAAGAGGCCAACTTTGGACACTTTCAATGTTTGTAGTTTAACCCTGTCTATATGAGTTGGCGGAAGAGATCTTTTTTTACTACAACACTTAGGTCTTAGTCAGTACTTTAGGAATAGGTGGTTAATTTTTTTTGAATATGGATCATGTTGGGTTTAATAAAATCAAAACTTGGTGTCCCAAGTTACCCTCCAATGTTGGCTAACTTGGAACACGCATTTGAATTATGTCTAAAATGACATTTATGATTAGGCAGGCTAATTTGGAACATATATCTATACACTGTAGATATTGTGAAATAAGTACAACAATTAAATGGCAAATATCATTATAAAAAATTTTTGGTAAATGACTTATTTGAAAACAAAGTAATTTTAAAGAAAGGCATGTTTGCAAATCAAGAAATCAGTGATTAAAAAATAATGTAAATATATTTAATTGTATCTTGTGCTAAGACAATATATAAACAAAGGAGAAAAAAAAAATGTCTTGGACTGAGTAGGCATCTAACAGTTCATAAATTTTTTTAATTCTAATAATTCTAACAATTTTTTTTTCTGTTTCGTGGAAGGACATGCAGGTTTTGTATATTTCTGGACTACTTGTTCTTCTAACTCTTGATTTAACTCATTTGATTTCACACTTTTTCCTGGGGCAACACTCACTTTGTTCAGAGTTTTGTCCATCTGCCCTTGGTCAAATTCATGATACTTTTCTCCTTTCCTTTGCTCTCATTCCCCTTTGCATTCCTTTTCATTAATCTGAAACTGAATTTCATATTTTTATTCTTTCATTCCTATAAAATAGTGATGTTGGGTAACTTAGGACATAGTCCCAATTTACCTGAATCTACTCACTTTTCATCCATTAAAAAAAATAGTCTAGTAAGTTTCCATCCTTAAAAAAATAGCTGTGTAGCATTGACAAAACATGACATTGGAGATGCTGGACAGTAGTTCATGTTGTGGAATGCAATTATGCATAAAATTGAAAAAGCTCATTAAGAACTGTGCAAGGAAAGTTTTACAATGGTTGTTTTTCAGGTTAAAGCTTATGTTAACTATTTTTGTTACTGAATAACACTTGCCTGCAAATAAAACTTCTGAAAGATATTTATATATCTTCTTTAAACTGTCATGAACATTTTGATGCTGCTTCCGACTCAAAACACTTGAACACAACTGATATAGCCAACGTTAAAAAAAAAGTCACAGAATGTCCTAGTTACACAACTGTGCCAAGTTATGCTCTTTGATGGTAACGTATTAGTAGGTGAATTACATAATGTAAATTAATATAATGTTTATTGTAAGCTATTAGCTATGACATATTTTATCTTCATTGGTGTGCCAACAAGTGAATTGCACCCCCATTTGGGTTCATAACAAAACACTAGTTCTTATGGATTCATTACAAGTCTCTTTTTAGCCAGGAATATTACAGCAAATTAATAGTGTTTAAACATACTGGCAAACATTTATTGGGATTCTTAATTCTTAACAGCTTTATAATCTTTGACACAAACAATTTTAAACAGCACTATGAACATCCTTGTTAACTGTAACATTTTCCAATTCTAACACTTAATTAATAAAACAAATAAAAATTGTTATTTTCAAACCAAACACATTCAGTTACTATTCACACACAGTCATTACTATTCTGTTTATTAATATACTATCAAATTAAGTTAAAAATGACTCTGGAGCCATCATATATAAAATATTATTTTATTCATGTTTGATGATGCATTATAATGAAACTTTTATTATCTTTTTATCACTTGACCTTGTGATTCAAAAGCAATACTTATTTCATTTAGATGTTCATATCAATCTTGTTTCATTAAGAAGTATTATTTGTATTGTATTATTTGTGTATAATGATGTAATTGCTATTGATATCTATTTGAATTCACTGTAATCTATAAATTATCATAAAACATTATTATTTTGATTGTAAGAGACTGTGCTATTGTTTGCTAATGTGATTCTTATTTTAAGTTAATTTAACTGTTACTCATTGGTATTATCTAATTATTTAGCATTGTTTATTAAGTATTAATGTTTAATTGATTTGGAGAATTGAAAAAGGAAACAATTCTATTTCCACTTTCTTTTTTTTTTTATTTTATTTTTTTTTATTATTATTATGAAGGAAAACTTAATGACATAAGTTTAACATTTAGAGATGTATGTTCTATAGATAACTTGCAGTTCTGGACAGTTTTTAATTGTTTTGACTATTTAGAGATTTCAATTTTTCTTTTCAGTAACCTACACAGAACACTTTTTACATGCAGGAATTGTTTTCTTTATAGAATAATTCAACAATGTTATGTAAAAAGTAAGAATATTTTATTATATTAAGTACTTATAGACTGATGAAACAAAGTATTCTTGTAATATATTTCTAATGATTTTAATTAACATATTGTAATATATTGACATTACAAAATACTCAGGGAAAAAAAGGACTGGCTTGGTGTCTCAAAGCTAAGTCACTGGCCTTTCACCAAGGAGGTCCAGGTTTAATTCCTGTTGATTCCTGGAGAATCTCGTGTGCAGTTTGTTCCAACAAAACAAGTTTGGCTGCTTCACAAGGGCTAGTACAATCCCTGTGAAGTGTCCTAAACCCTACCCCTATCCTAATTTCTTCCTAATTCTGGCCACTGGGTAGTGATGCTGGAGCATGTAGTAGGATGCAGAGATGCTACCTGGTGATCCTCTTGACAACTTACTGCGACTAGGCGTGACATGATGTCTTACATAGATATGGGAGGATTACTCCTAAGCACACTGGAGGATTACTGCCAAAAACAAAGCACTCAACACCCTCAAGGGACTTGGAGATGCATTACATCAATTCAGACGCAACAAAAAAAAGTAATACTCTTAATAATACTCATAATCATAATATTCACTCATAATATATTTACAATAATAATAATTCTACTTATCAAGCTCAACCTTAGTTTTTGGCCCTGTCATAATTTTCTGTTAGAAGTACAGATGTTCATCTGGGAGGTATTGCAATGCATTTCCCACATGTATGTATTTCCAACTCCTGATATTGTTTATTGTGACAACAGCATGGAAGGCAATATGGGCTAATGTTCCTTTTTGTCAACTTCAGTGGTGGAGGGTGCTATCAATATATTCACATGCCTTGAAATAATCAAAGTGTATCCTGTCGTAGGTTAGATGGTAATACTTTTAAAGTCAGCGCAGGCTCACATTGAGAACTACCAGGATAAGCAATAGCTTTGGTTGCCTTCTTGAAATACTTCTGCCACCAAGTTTTGGAGTCCATGATACTGACTTACAATAATAGTAGTGGATAGTAGTGGTGTATACTCAAATAGATTGAGTCATCACTTTATCATGACAGCATGATTTAAAAGACGAAAGTCATCGTCACAACAGAAGAAGGAATGACATCTTTCTGGAAAGTATTGGTGGATGACACTAAATTTTCCTGTCAATGAAAAAAAAGGGGGGGGGCACAACTGTGTAGGTTTTAACCACCGCAAGAATCTTTATATAGTGCTCATGCTTTGTGTTTGGTAACTACGAAGGGCCCTGATGTGTTTATCTATTTTATGAACTGTTTTTTTCAGGTACCACATTGCCACAATTTGCATGCTTCCCAAGCTTATCAGTAGAACCTCCTGCAAGTAGGATGGATGTTAAGCAGTAGACAGGTTTTTCAGAGATAACGTGAAACCTAACAGCACATGACAGATAAACAATGATCTTCTTGTTTCAAAATGCTCTTTTCTTGATCATCTTCTCTGCACTGGTTTACTTTCTTTTTGTTCAAATAGAAATGCATCTTGTTCATTTTTAGCTGATCCACCAAGATGCTGTGATAGAATAGCTACTTTATCAACATCAGAAATTTATTTGTGCATTTCAAATGACAGTTGCAGGCAGGACCGGAATGCTTAGCATTGTTAACCTTACCTTTGCCAGTAGTAGTTGGCTTACCTTACCCAGTAACCTTACCCTCCCAGCTTAGGGAGCGCTTTTTCTCTTCTCATGAGCATAATTTTCAGTATTTCAAACACCTTTTCTCTTGTTCTTTCTTGGAGATTAGAGCTTCAGAACTATCCATAATAAGCAGCACAAAAGTAGCTAGTAAACTGGCAATATTCACAATAGTATTGATTAACAAAATGAAATAAGTCAATAAATGACAATATTATCAATAGATACACCAATAGATCTAAATAACTGAATCTGGTAATTTACTGCAATTAAACAACACCATTGTTGTCTGTGAATATATAAATGGAAACTGGTCCTGGATTTAATTTTTTTAAATAAATGGAGTCTTTAATTGGCTATAGAAGTCATATTTTACATAGGAAAAGTTTCTCTTTTACTTTAATACCTCGCATGAAAAAGGAAATCATCTTATTAAAATTTAAAAATAATAAAAAAATTTAAAAACAGTGTACTTGTTACCCTTTTCAAATAATCAATAATAATCAATTCAATTCAACTCAAGTGAAATTTTTTTTTAAGACAAACCATCAATTTTTTATGAGAATAAATGAAAGAAGTACTGTTAAAATAATGAGCAATGCAAACAAATTTAAGAGAATGACTTGGCCATATATTTCATGAGTGTGAAAAGTCTCAACTTATGCATGCTCAAATTACTACAATGAAGTAAGATTTATTAATGAAAAATATCTACTACAATGAATGTTCAAAAAACATAGTAGATTAATAGTTATGAGATGTAAAGGTGCACTATGAACATCTTGAACATTTTCTTATAAATTTATGATTGTTAAAAATCTGCTTAGTACGCCATTACCAATAAAAAAATTAAAAAAAAGGATTAGATCTATTGAAACTTTTCAATAAAATAATTCATAACTATTGGCAAGGAAATTATGTAATCAGAGCTCGAGAAAGCATGCACATATTGTACTTGGGCCCCTATGTACAATTTTTTAATGCTTTCTGGCATAAATATATAATAATTATTTATAAAAGAGATATTCAACATCATTATTCTAAATATGTTCACTAAGCTGGTGTATATCTTCTGAATACAGAAGCACTGGAACTTCATGACAGAGAGATATATCATTCATTGTCTGACATCAGCAATGTGCATTGTGACAATAGTGACAATAACAACTCTCTTTATACTATCAGTAGAAATTTACAATATAATACTGTAGAGCAAAGAAAGCACTAATTCCAGCTCCCAAAAGTTTTGAACCAAAGGGTGATGTTTATCCAAAGCTGTGGCGAATGGTCTTATTAGTGAGCTCCTCTAATCTTTTTCTGCTCTGCTGGATTTCAAAACTGGGACTTTCAAAACTAGATTCAACTGACACAATAATCTCAGCCACAAAACACTTTTTGTATATTTTTTTCACCGGGGAACTGAATTATTAATTATTATTTTAAACACAAGCTCTTCAATCAAATACTTCTTATTTCACAACCATGATAATAATCTTATCTCTTGTGTTGCATGATTAATAAAAAAAAAATCTTTATTGTTTGCGACCCACCCATGAGCAAACAGTAAAATATATTTAACTAGTATTTCAGCTGATCCATGTCAAAACACAATGAACAACATTCTTTTCAAAAATGTGTTTTACGCACTGTTGCCTAGGCTTATACTGTGGTCTATGGTTCCAAGGTGCATATTTAAACCAGACTTATTTGTGAATATCTTTAGTAGGTGAAATTTCTCTTGCTTAAAACCTAGTATAAACAAACTTAAGGCTAAAGAAAAATATTGAAACTTTCTTTTTTCCAAATAATTGCTTTTTTACTTATGTCATTTTGGCATGGATCTCCTGCCAATTTGTCTTGAGACATTTCAACAAAAAACAGGCCTAGCTACAACTACTCATGCAATGAATGCAAGGAGGATCTTTCCCCCAACTAAAGAAAAGCCTTCTGCAAGGAATTAATTCATCCTGCACTCCTAAAGTACAAAAAAGTCAACAATTTGGACAATTGGAAAAAATGAATTATCACTTCTACTTATGTTAATGTTAATTATTATTTAATTATCACTGTGAATCCTTCTTCACTAAATTGCAATTAAACAATATATGAAGTGATGTAACTTTTGCATTAGGTAAGAGCATACTTAATATGATAACAAAACATTCAAGAAGCAGCCAATGAAGCAATAGCAATGTTTCTGTACCAAGAGAAGAGCGTAGCATTTTCAGTTGTTTGAGGATATTGTTAAATTAATAGAAGGAAGATAGAGCTGTATAATAACTGGCTATATCCTGAAAGATCCCAATGACATACAAATATATTCCATGGAAAAGTAGATTAACATCTGATTAAACATAATTTCAAAATTCTCTTCTTGAACTTACAGTCTTCCAATACATATTTATTTATTCATTTCACTTAATTTTCAAAATACTCTTACAATATGTAGTGCCAGGGTATGCAGTACTAAAAATTAAATTTCGGAACGAAACAGAACTCTTACAATTATATACATAAGAGAGAGATATATTTATTTAATAATTACTAACATGAATAGTTTTTATTAACACCCGTGAATCATTGATATAAAAAACTGACAGTGTCCAAAAATGCACATTCAAAGAAGAATACAATTTCTTTTTCTCTCTATTTGAATTACAGGTTATCAAGATTAGTTCTCACAAAAAACAATACCGTATTGTGATGTTGAAGTTTATGTTTGGAAATCTCTCAATTCTACAAAATTCTGATTTGTCATAACTCCTTCCTAGCGAACACTGTAGGCCAAATATATATAAAAGCTTTGTCTAATTGGACCAGTCCACTTTTTATACTGTTTTATATATGCAAGGAGAAAATTTAAAAAAAAAAGTTTGAGCCTTGTAGCAAACAATGTTTAAATATTGCCTATATTTAACAAAAAAAAATTACTCGAAAACGTATTATTTCTATATTTGCAATTTTTGAAGATTCAGAGTTCAATGAAAATGAGACCATACTTTTAAGTGTCCCTTGTTTTATATCTGAAAATAATAAAGAAACAAACAATTTGCAGTGTTTTTTAGAACATATGATATTTATAAATTGCATTAATTTCAAGCACAAATTACGTGAAACTTATTCGTTTAAAAAAAAAATTGTTCATGACCATATTTAAAGATCTGAATTTTTAGAAGTTTTTGTTGGTCACAAAAATATCTACCTTCAACTTTGTAGTTTTGAAATGTTGAATTTTTGCATTTTTAGAAACGAAAGAGAAAACTCCCGGAAATGAGACTAGCACAATTTTGTTACTGTTCTATGATACATATGAAGAGAAAATGTAAAAAAATAGTTCTTTGGGGAAGAAAAAAAAATTAAAATTGCCTATATTTCACACAAATTTATGTGTGAACTACTCTTTTTTTCGAAACATTGTACATGACCTTTCAAGATCAGTCTTTAAAAAATAAATTTGACTCAGGAAAAAATCTGTATCTTCAATATTGTAGTCGTAGGAAGACGCTGAAAAAATGAACATTTGCAATTTTCGAAAATGATACCAGGGGATTTCAAAGAAAGTTCAACAAGATTCTCCTACCTCCCTTGCACATCAAGCTAGGGTTGATACTTTGTTAAAGCTCTTGACAAGGATAATGATGCCTTTATGTATTTGACTGAAATATTCCCACGGATGAGTAGTACAAAATGGATGGAAGGATTTTTCATTGGCCCACAAATCAGAATACTCATGTTAGATGAACTATTTGAAGAAAAATTGCGAGACACTGAGTTAACAGCTTGGCAATCATTTAATAGAATTGTGCATGAATTTTACCGGAAAAATAAAGAATACAATTATAAAACACTGGTCACAAAATTGTTAGAAATCTACAAAAATATTGGGTGTAGAATGTCTCTGAAAATGCACTTTCTTCACTCGCAACTTGATTTTTTCGGTAGAATTTGGGTCATGTTAGTGATGAAAATGGTAAATGGTTTTATCAAGATTTTTGCTACAAGGGAGAAGAGATACAAAGGGTGTATGAATCCTGCAATGATGGGAGATTATTGTTAATTTCTTGTCAGAGAGAGTAAACAGGAATACAAAAAGAAGTGGCATGTCGCAAAGCATTTTTAAGCAAGATCATAGGTAATTCTCCTTCCAAGATATTTCACTATTATTACATGAATATGTATTCCAGTTTTAACTTGTTCTTGCTTCATACGAAGCATGCTCATAATTTTTTGTCGTAATTTAGCTTGAGTGACAATGCGGAAATTAGTATAGAATTTTATTTATTTCATATATTAAATACGTTCATATCTTTTGAACCCAACGTAATAGAAACTATTTATAATAATTTTCGAAATTAGCGTGATCAATTCCTTTGAAATCTCCTACTTCCATTCTGGAAGTATGATCATGATTTTTTTGTTCCCTAATGTAATTGGACTTGTGCGATGATTATTATACTTTATAAATAATTCTATTAAAAATGAAAATAGCTTCTTTAGTGGAATCCGACTTCCAACGGCTAGATACTGAACTAGGCGTTTCAAGGTTACGTTTGACACTAAGTAAACATTGCAATATGGATTCTCGTATTGCTAAGCGTTTATGAACCCACAGAAAGTGTAAGGCCCATAATGCAATTAAATTGCACGTAGTCAAACAGTCGATATCATTTTACCTAGATTTCGAGATTCTGCACATTTCGTACCATCCGCGCAATGGAGTGTGGGTCAAACGCGGATTAAGCTCATATCAGACGGAGCGGGCGATTTTGGGCCTCTTAAGTAAGGGGGCGCATATTCCATAAAAATACAAAGCATAAAAAAAAGAAACGAGGCAGGTAAACAGAAAGAAAGGAAGGGGAAACAGTAAAAATGGTTGTCAAATGCCGCATATTCTCTCTCGTCCTCGTATGCAACGAAGTCTACACGAGACTGCGGCTCACGAAAATCCCTCGAATTGAGAATGGGCCCGTGAAAGAGTCGACTCGATACTCTGCTGCAAGTAGGTATACTCAGGGCCGGTCCACTCAATGTTAAAAGGCGGGGGACTAAGTTTGTTTCCTCAGTCCTGGACCTGGTGCAGATAGCGCAGCTGTTGCGTTTTGGCGCGCATTTTCAAAGTAAGGTTGTGCGAATTAATTGTGGTGCGTGTAGAGATTATTCAAGAGTATTATCTGCTTTTTTTATGAATCAGATTAACTTGATTTAAATAATATTTTTAAATGTTGTATTAGATGTGTTTACTTAAAACCAAAATTGTAAAGTGATATATTTATCCTTAATTACTTTAAAAGCAGAAAAAAGTGAAAACATGAAGTTTTAAATTGATCATTTCCTTATTGTTTGTTTTAGTTTTTTGCCCACATAGATACTATACATTTGAGGGGTCTGGTGCAATACCGCCCTAACCCACAAAATCTTTAAATGTGAGAACTTATAGCTTCATCACTTCTCATGTGTTCACGTTCTCGAATAAGCTTGTAGCAACACCTGTTAACATGGGTCAGAAAAAAGGCATTCTTTGTCCAAAAAAGTTTTACCATCTTTTCTGTAATATTACCTGAATCAAAAAACCTCTTACTGTTAACAACAACTTATTTCATAAAAAAACTTACAACAATATTAGACAGTTTTTGAAATATTAAATTCTATTTAATAGTTGTCCTTTTCCTTCCCACTTAAATGGTATTTTATCAATATACACAAGGAAAAAGGTTAATGTTATTAAAATTAGTAAGATTAAATACCGTTGTCATTAGTTTTAACAATATTAATTTTTTTCTTATGTGAGTATCAATAAAATTCCATTTTTATTAATTCTCATCTTCTCTAAGATGTTATACTTTATGTGGCATTAGCAAACATTTTACTCCAAATCTAGAATTATAAATATGCTTGAATATTTAACGCATTTTTCCTGAAACTAGCTCGGTGTGTGTATTGTTCCTAAATTTGCCATTATCTACAGACAATGAAATGCTGGATAAAAACTATTATATCATCCAAGTCCGTTAGTAAATAACTGCTACAAATTGTTTATTGTTCATTCCATAAGCATGCTCATTTTAAAGTATATTACATTGTATTTTTTTCTCGAAATTCTTCAATTATGTGAAAAAGTTTATAAGAAATGTAGAATCTTGGGTTTAGGGCGAACGGAATAAGACACGAATTAAACGAAACAAACAATACTATATTAAATAAATTGAAAAATACATTGAAATACAATGAACGACTTGAACACAACAACTTCTCACAACTCACTGACTGTCTCTCGCCCCACTTCTCATTTCCATTTCTCTCCCGACGCGCCGCCACTGTAGCCTGATACTACGTGATTCAAGTTTCGAATCCCACATTCGGCCATCCTCGAAAGCCTTCAGCCTCTGAAGGAAATACGTATGGCTTCATATAATCTGCTGATGTTGTGGTTATCATGGATCCATCTTCATCGAAGTTTCCTACTCGAATCACCTCATATCGATCATTACCTTTCACTTGACTGACCTTGTAAGGCCCCAGATACCTTTGTTTGATTTTCATACCTGGTCCAAACTGGGTTCTTCTGATCGCTACAATATCCCCTTCTTGATAATTTCGAGCTTCTTTCGAGTGTTTGTCATGGTACTTCTTATTTTCTTCTTGGATCTTCAGGATGGATTTTTTTGCTGCATTTCGAAGATATTCTCTTTCACGATTAAACAATTCAACTGCTTCTTGTTCCAAGACTTCTGAAATGGCTACGTCATCTTGGTGTCTCATCTTCACACCAAATAGGACTTCAAACGGGCTTCTGCCAATACTTCGCTGAAAAGTACTGTTGATACATCTCTGTAATTTATTTACATGTCGATACCATTGTTCAGGTTTATCTTTGGAGAACTTCGTGAGAACTGGTACTATTATGCCATTGATTCGTTCCACTTGACCATTTCCACGTGGCACGCCAGTAGTAGTGAGGACGTGTTCGATCTTCTCTTTTGCACAGTACTCTTGGAATGTTGTAGAAGTAAAAGCTGCTCCTCGGTCACTTATTATTCTGTATGGATTTCCAAACGATGCCTGCATAATATCCATCTTGCTCAGAACTTCACTCGCGTTGGTTGTTTTGGTTGGAAAAATCCATGTAAATTTGGAGAAACTGTCAACAACCACAAATAAATATTTGTAGAGTTTTGAAGTTGCAGTAATAGGTCCTATGTGATCCACATGGTAAGTATGTAGTGGAATGTCGCCTTTAGGTATAGGTCGAAGTAAACCCTCCTTTTTTCCTTTCTTCTTTTCTGCCATAATACAGGTTATACAACATTCAACTAGATGGTCCAGCTTTTCCCTCAATCTAGGAACATAGTAGTCTGCTTGAATAATCTCTTGCATTTTCTTAGTGCCAAAATAACCATTGTCATGCACATTCTTCAAAACTTCTTGTTGCATACTGGTAGGTAGTACTACGACGTTTCTTCCGTCTATTGTCTTCATAAGGATCTCGTTCTGCATCGAATAGTCTTCATAGGGTTCTTTGAGTAAAAGTTGAATGATTACGTTCAGTCGTTCTTCTTTCTTCTGCTCCTTCTTAATTACTTCTAGCATTAGATCTTCAACCATCATAACCGGATTTCGACTCAACGCATCCACGTGTTTCATTCTATCGCCCATACGGTGTTCAATTTCATAATCGAACTCTTCAAGTTGAAGAGCCCATCTTGTGACTTTTGGTGGTAAATTGATCTTCCCCAACGTTTTCTGGAAAGTATCACTAGGTCGGATAATGTCCTTTTCAAACCACTCCTTGATCTGATCACTTAGTATCTTCTTCTCCTTCGGAGCTAATCGGCGTGGTTGTAAACACACTGGGTCGTCGTCCTTCAGTTTTATCTTCGTCTCGATGTTAGTCTTCACTTGTTTCTGGGGTGAGTAATCTTCAAGTAATTGGCGAACCTTCGCTTCGTAGGGAGCAGGAACATCAATTTCGTCTACAGCAATACATTGAAGCACTTTCAAGTCTTCATGGAATTCGGTGCACGTTGCATTTAACAGTAGTCCATCGTTGTCTTGTCCTTGTTCACATCTAGCTGGAACTTGTCTCACTGAGATTTTGCCCTGACTAATGGTGATCTCCATGTCTTTAATCCACTCTTGTCCAAGGATAAAGGTATATTTCATCGAGTCTTTTGGAACTACATAAAATGGCGTGCTGTATACCTGGTTGTCGATTTCGATGTCCAGCTTGACTCTCCCAACAGGATTTGTTGTCTTGTTCCCCAATCCGGTGAAGCATCGTGTCGTTGGACTCATTTCTGGACGGCCTATCTTCTCGTAGATATCAGTTGGTACTAAATTGACATCACTGCCTGTATCTAGTAACGCCCGGTAGTTTCTTCCTCTCACCTTCATTGATATAAGACCCTCGTCGTTTGAACTTATACATCCCACACTCTGACTCTCCTTAGTGCAATTTGGCGCAATGTGACCAAACATATTGCACTTAAAACATTTGGGTCCTTTATCTTTGTTCGTGCAGTTGACTCTTTCATGCTCCTTCGATCCACAACTAAAACACGTTTCTGACCTGGCCGCTTCCCATCTGAATTTTTGTTGCCATGATCCTCTTTTGTTGAACTAGTTTGATTTTTGTTTTCCTTATTTCGATGTTTGCTTTCTTCCTTCTGTGTAGTTGTCTGTCGTCCTTTTGATTTTTCCTTCATCCTCTCGTATGCCTCAAAACATTTCTTCAGTTCTTGAATATTTCTTGCACTATACAAAATGGCTTTGTTGCTCTCGTAATCTTGAATTCCATCGATGATATACTCGACGAGTGCTTCTTCATCTACTGTTCCTTGGTTGGCTATTTCAATCATCGAGTATATGTACTGCTTCGCCGTCTCGTCAGATAATCGTTTACGTTTCCGTAATTGGCTGTGTACTGTAGCACTGCTGAGTTTGGTGGTAAACTCTTTCGTCAGGTCTTTCTTGAATTTTTTCCATGTTGATATTTTTTTGGTCAACATAAATTTCTTCGCAGAGCCTTTAAGCATTCGTTTTGCATAAATAATCTTTTGCAAATCATGCCATTCTAACAAATTACTTATATCTTCAAATTCATTGAGCCATTGTTCGACTTGTACTTTATCATCGCCTGAAAACTCTGTCAAACTATTTTCAACATCACGAATTGTAAATTCATGTTTGGCTCTATTGCCTTCTCGTCTACTACGTTCACGCCAATCACGTTCACGTCTGTCACGTTCATGTTCATTGTGTTCACGTCTGTCGTGTTCACGCTCGTTGCATTCACGCCTGTCATGTTCGTAACGTGTCTCGCGCATGTCGCGCCATCTATGATCACGCCGTTTGGTTTTTGTGGGTTGTTTAAGCATCTCTTGATCAGAACTGTCATCACTTTCTGAATAATCGGACGTGTCAAAATTTAGCTTACCTTTTTTCATATTCAAACTCAATTTCTTGGAATTGCGTGAATCATAACCTAATTCTTCTTCTGACTCACTTTCACTTGACGTTGGTCTGGAACTTTTCTTATCGAGTACTTTCTTTTCTGTTTTCGATACCTTTTTCCTTTTATCCCCTATATTGTCACTGAAAAAATGTGCGTAATATTCGTCAGAGTCCATATCATTTTCTTTTTCCGTGTTACTTTCGTTCTTTGTTTTGATATCGTCTTCGTCTTTGTTCATAATGTCCTTCTTCTCAGGGTCATTAGTTTTCCCCAAAAATATTGCTGCTGTCTTCAATCGTTCAATTAGAATCAACTTCTTACCATCAGTCGGTAACTTCAATTTTTCCAATTCTTCTTGCAACTTGGCAACTGTAAATGTTTCGATTTCTTTGATGTTGATTACAGATCCTCCTTTCATGACTGTTTGCCGTATTTGTTTTGGCGTCTCTTGAATTTTTATCTCCTTGTCATTCTGTTCGTCTATCTCTCCCTTCACCTTCTTGTTGTCCAAGTCGTTTTTCATGTTAATCTTTTTTTCATCATCTGCCATCTTTTCTCGGCTTGCGGTGGAATCTGCGTTGAAACACGAACGAACTTAACTGAACTCGTAGTCGTCTTCTACTCGTTCCGTACAACTGGCTTCGTTCCGCGTATCCGCACAACAATCCCGCCTGGCTAACCTCTTTTCCTTCTGCAATGTTCCATCGATTCGCGCCGAACTTTTTCCGGAATTCGCCCGTATATCCCGGACGGGCCCCCAAATGTAGAATCTTGGGTTTAGGGCGAACGGAATAAGACACGAATTAAACGAAACAAACAATACTATATTAAATAAATTGAAAAATACATTGAAATACAATGAACGACTTGAACACAACAACTTCTCACAACTCACTGACTGTCTCTCGCCCCACTCGCTCACTTCTCATTTCCATTTCTCTCCCGACGCGCCGCCACTGTAGCCTGATACTACGTGATTCAAGTTTCGAATCCCACAGAAATATATTCTTTGTATAAACTGTGTAATTGATTTTAGTCTTCATCTCTATAACTTAATATTTATTATTTGTAATAATTGAAAAAATAACTTAAATCAATGATTTTTAAAGAATTATCATTTGATATAAATCATGATTGAAATCATACCCGCCTTAATTTTTGGTGACATTTTATAGCCAAAAATAGAATTGTAATTTTGATACAATATCAATCATTGGTACTGTGACTATTTTGGGTTTGTCTTTGAAAACCAAAGAAAATGAAACAAATTTATAAATTATACTAGTTTTATGTTTGGCAAGTTGATTCGTCTTGTAGTTAGTAATAACATACCAGTAAATATGCTTAGTGGTCTGGGATTAAAGGGGGAATTTGCACTGTTTACAAAAAAAATCTTTTATGGAATGAAAATTTGTGGAAGATATAACAATTTTAATTTGGCCAGTTTCTCCCTAGTTTTAGGCAATCTTAACTTTAAAATAAACAATTGGCACAGATTTCTTCTGTTTAGGCTGCAATACATGATTTTTTTTATTTTCTATAGCCATCTGATTGGTTACTGCACATCATGACAATATTTCCACAAAGTCCACACACAAACTATCCTCATTGAAACCTACACATGGGCAGAACAATACTGAATTGTTACGGATGACAGAATTTTGACGGTATATGTAGAAAAATTGGATTAGATTTTTACTATAATTATCAATAATATTATTACAGGATTTATTGTTCAGATGTTTCATTTACCAATTCAAATTTGGCTACATTTAATTAAAAATCATCTATAATATATTAACCTTTTTTAGCACTGAAGTATGTGAAATATCCAAAAAAGTATTATACCTATCTTAATATTTTTAAAATAAACGTTAGATATTTAGAGTATATTATTTATTACACACAGTTCTTTTATTACACATTCGAAAACAAACAAAAGTTTTTGAATTGTTCACATTCAAAATTGTTTTGATTATTTATTAATATATTTCCAGTGCTTGTTAGGCAAGTTTTTCTAAACAAGGCAATTATTATTTGAAATATATATTGCTGAAATAATATATTTGTCTACAATATCGAAACTAGCAGCACTTGCAGCATCAAGGGAAAAAAAAGATTTCACTGGCACACTTTGTAATAAGATTTTCTTGAAATGTTCTTTGAGAAAACAAGAGGGCTGGGCTTGTAGGAAACACTGTTGATACAATTCCATCTTCTAATGTTAGTGAAGTCAAATTCGTTTATATCTTGCCAGTTATCATACTGCAACTCTAAGATCACCTCCAGAATGGAAACGTAACTCGTACACCTAACCAAATAAAATTAATTACATTTTCATCATACACTAATGAGAGTGTACCTATTCTAGAAATGCAAATAATAATGAATTATGTATATTTGAAAATTAGACATTTTGAATACCAGGGTATTGCAAACAATGGATATATGGATATACAATGGACATATTACAAAACTTGTCCAATACCACACGAAATAATATAATTACAATACTTTTAAACAAGTAGAACAGAATAAATGACATGTACAGGTTAGGTTATACTACATGGATTTACGGATTTTTAAGACTACTTTGCATGGTGTAAATGTTCACAAATGAAATAATCAATTACAATTATGCAACAAGATTCCAAAATGAATTATAAATACCTCCACCGCTGGTAGGGCGAAAATCCTAGCAATGTACTTGTCAAGCACCAGTTTTCTTAATATCATCTTCCAAAATACTGAAAACAAAGTTTTAGACATGACAAATAAATATCGCGACACAATTCACTCTACTTACAATGCACATTCTACATATTACTCGGGCAACTTTTCTTGAACGATGGATTGACGATTTCGGGTGGAGTGGGGGTATTAGTTACAAAGTCGGCCACTAGAGTATTTTAAGTAATGCCAAAGTCTGTGAAATGAAAGTCAAAACTGCATCTTGTGCTTAACTTTTTCGGGAGTTTTAGTTGACTCCCTTGAAGAACCTGGACCTGACTCAGCCATTTCTTTCGATATTGACAATAAATCTGAACAGGGGTTCTGCACTATGAAAGCAACTGGCTTTGACTAGCTTCTGTTTCGCGCCAACTAAGTTTCAATGCTTGGAAGGTTGTCATTAGTGCCCGCTGCGAGCTTTTGCCTTCAACTGTTTATTGCACAAGGGAGGGGGATCAAGGTCATCGTTCAAGAAAAGTTGCACGAATATTAATAACAAAATGCTGAAAAAAATTCGATAAAGAAGAGCACCTACCTGCTTGCAGCCTGCACGTAACGAAAAACAATCACCGCCTACATTGCCAGCTTTTTGAATTGCATGACGTCACACGTTTAGTTCGGCTCACGTCGGACCTGTTGTAGGTGGCGCAAAAAATCATTATCCCGTTTTGACCGCCAAGTTTCCCAACCCTGGGTATACTAACAGAAACTTCACTTCCTGTGTGCACCAGTTTTCGGGGCCTGTCTTCCCCGATATCGTCAATTAGATCGAATTGTAGACATGCGTGCGAATTGGGTGGGGGCGTGGCCCTCTTGAAAATTTTGAAAGGGGATCTCGTTGCCCGATGTGTGGACGGTTTTTATATATGTGAAATTGACGAATACCACGATTGCACAATGACGTACATAACGTGTATATATATATATATATATATATATATATATATATATATATATATATATATATATATATATATATATATATATATTGTGGCGTTATGGGATTGTGCAACCCCATAACACCACCGTTACGTATGTATGAACACCCACAGGCAGCGAGGATAGAAGGCGCAGAAATCGGAGGTGCTTAAACGCGCAGCCTGGTATCCGTTGCCCGTACTAATCAAAGGCGAACTAGCAAGCAACGTTTTCCTTGTGAAGGATTGAGAGAGGGGAAGTAGCCCCACCACTGAGAATTTCCCCAGGCGTCGGACAATAAATACGCATACCCGCAAGCGGAAGCCCTCTTTTGATTGTCGCCGTTCGTCGAGTAAGCAGCATTTTAATCACCGCTCGTTAACGTCAGCTTAGATATTGTTTGCCGCCGCAACGACTGCTAGGTAGGAGTTTTCGGCGTCGAACAGACGTTCTAGTTAGTCGTCCGCGAGATAGTGAAGATTTAGTAAAGTGTTTCTTCAATTAACAACACTGGAAGTAAACGTTACCCGTTGTGAGAAAAGTATTGAAAGTTCTTGTTTAACGAAGTAGAAGTAGCAACGAGCGAGGAACTTGCACGAGTATTCAGGGAAGTGCAAGGGACATTTTCACAACGTGGGCGTAGTCAGAGGCGCCGGTAGCAGTCGAAAGAGAAGAAGAGGCCGACTAGGAAGAACGGAAGAGGACGCAAGAAGACAGCGTAGACGGCAGAGGCGAATCCCGTCTCGTACGACGCAGAAGCTGGGACCGAGCGACGTCGGTGCAGAGACCAGCGCACGACCATCAAGGCCAAAAGCGGGAAGTTCATGAGGTAATGCTTAGGGCGCGGAAAGTAGGTCCAGTTCACGTCGGTAGAAAAAAGACTAGTATAGGAAAGTGTTAGGAAATTGAGGACACGGGTGGCAACAAATTGCAGTATTGTAGGAGGAGACTTTTGATGCGCTATTGCCTGCCTAAAACATTATATTTGGAACATTTATTATTCTGCTATTAGCAGTCACAGTTAAATTGTAAATGAGAGTAGTGCACTTG
The DNA here is from genome assembly GCA_038098605.1 of Gryllus longicercus. Taxonomy (NCBI): domain Eukaryota; kingdom Metazoa; phylum Arthropoda; class Insecta; order Orthoptera; family Gryllidae; genus Gryllus; species Gryllus longicercus. The sequence continues at coordinate 762,163 of JAZDUA010000509.1, forward strand.
CACACATTTTGTTCTTCGCATGTAATATTTTTTTTGAAGCAAGAGATTGTAAATCGAAATTTGGTTTTATGTGCAATGTAATTAGAATAGCATAAATTTAGATATAATTAATTTTCAAGGGAATTCCCAGTGTAGATTAGGGTAATTATTTCAGAGAATCAATTTTGGAGTAAATTATGTGTTCATTCATTTAATGTGCTGTAAAGGTTTCTATTGGTGTTTTTGATCATTCTTTGTAAAAGTGTGATTCTATTCTTGTTTGTTTTGTCATTAACTTATGCCACAAAGTTTATGGGTAAATTATACGCTCGTTTATGTGCAATTTGTGTGATTCTATTGTGTCAAGGGTTTCTCGCACCCTTTCCTCCTTTCTCGCCCACCTTTCTCGCACCCTGAAGATCCTGCTCCCTAGATTTTAAGTTCGATTCACGAGCAAAATCTTGTTAACCCGCTTACGGTTCATGCGTGCAACTGTGAAGGTGGCAGTTGTGGGCAAAGGTGGGTTGGTTAGAATATATATATATATATATATATATATATATATATATATATATATATATATATATATATATATAGAGAGAGAGAGAGAGAGAGAGAGAGAGAGAGATAGAGAGAGAGAGAGAGAGACCCGATCGGTCTCCTTAATTAAATCAGTGATTAAGGCAGCAGTTCGAAGCCGCGCGCAAAACAAAGCGGCGCCGCGAACCGCGGCAACAATGAAGATAAATGGGTGTTCGGCACACTCCAATCCGGGAGAAGTGAGAAGTTCGTTGGTGGCGCGGAGAACGTGAGTAGCGAGTAGAAACTCGGCAGACAAGCGCATAAGACGCGAATGAGTGGAAGTTATATCGACACGGAAATAAGTCGGAATTGGTAACGAATAGGATTGCCGGAAGTGCAAAGCCACGAATACGAGGGACAATTATAAATTAAATGTGGAGTGAGCCAGTAAAATAGTGACAGTGCAATATATTGAAAGGAAACAGTGCTGGTGATGAATATTGCCACGTGGTATTTAAGTCAGTGGTGTGAATGAAAAGTGGCGATGAATAATGCGATAACAGTATAATTATTTGGGATTCGTCTCTAACCGTGGAAACGAGTAATAACTTCGCGAGGCGCGGGAAATCAACATTGGGCTTCGACACCGGCATTGCGAGGATTGCATCGGCGTCGGACATCACGGCGGTAGCTTCACTCCGGGCGGCGCCGAACAGTGCCGAGAGCCACCGGGCGAAGCCGAGGTTCCCGGGACGACGGTTGGAGAGGGACAGCCTTGGAAGCCGTCGCGTGACAACAAATATTTATGAGGCATTATAATGGAAATGAAGTACATTAGTAACCAAGCTGATATATATTTGTAAATAATTTGGCCGATTGCCTAGTAATTGCAGAATAAGTAGCATGCTTTCGTAAGGTAAAGAAAGAAAAACTAGAGGGTAATCATAATAGTTAGTGGTGATCAACCATAAGGTAATTAGTCAGTGTAATTTGATTAATAAATGTTTTTATTGTTCTTTTGTTTTTAATGCATATCAAGTGCATGCAGCCAACAGGATCCCTGCCCCTGAATCGGATTCCCTGTCCCATTTTAATAAATTTCATATATCTGATGAAACAATGTGTAATCATCGATTCACATACCACGTCGGCAGACCACGTCGAAGGAGTTTCTAGAGTGAGTACGGTCAATATATATATATATATATATATATATATATATATATATATATATATCGATAATAAGCTCTTAAGACAATTTTAAGTATAGTTTGTCTGATAAATCACTTGGATATTCCGAATGAGTAATCCGATAGAACTGAAAAATTGGTTTAAAAAATGCTTTCTAGGCACAAATTTGCATTGCAGAAGCGTAGAAACCCTCTGGAAACATTGTAAATTGTTTATTATTCACAAAAGAAACGAATATATTTGTTCAGAAAGAAAAATTAACCCAGAAATAAAAAAGGAGTCGAATTGAGTAATTGAGTGCTTTTCAATTTGTGTTAATTTTGCTTTCTGAACAAATATATTAATTTATTTTGAAAATAATAGACATTTTACATGAAAATTAGTATGGGAAGACGAAAAAGTGATCAATTGCTGAAAAACTATTCAGAAAAACTATATAGTGGTGTAGAAATTGAGAATGAATGGGAATACATAGAAAATGAAGCTGATGTACCAGAAGATGAGAAAGAACCAATGGTACTAAGAAATGGATTTGATAAAGCGGTAACGGAGCTCAAACACAGGAAGGCCACAGGACCAGATGAATTTCCAGGAGAAGTAATCAAATTTAGTGGAAACACTCCTAAAGATAAACCCATGCTGCCAAAATTCTCATCATAATAATAAACCAAATAAAAGGTAAAATTGAACAAAGTTTGGATATAGATCAATTCGAACTTAGGTCAGGAAGAGGTACGATAATATTGCACTCAGGAGCAGAATAATGAATATGAGCAGGGTCACATATGTAGCATTCATAGACTTGGAGAAAGCTTCCCTGGAAAGACTCAGACAAGATTCCCTGGAAAAAACTATTTCAGATCATGAAAGACCTGCATGTAGACTGGAAGGACCGAAGAATTATCCTACAATTCTATAGAAATCAATAAGCAAAAATAGCTATCAATATCTAGGAGACCAAAGCTAAGATCAGAAATCGAGTAAGACAAGGATGCTACCTTTCACTCCATTTATTCAACATATTTTTAGAAGAAGCAATCAAATACATCAAAGGAAAAACAAAGGACATACAATTTAATGGTTTAAAAGTACACTGGTTATAATATATGATGATATAGTAATATTAGCAAATTCACGAAATTATTTACAGAAAACGAGAATCACAAGAATTGTGCAAAGGTTCCCCTTCAAAATTAGCATAGAGAAATCTAAATTCATGATATTTGGGAAAGAGAAAAATTACACATCAAATAAATAATGTTAGATACATCAGAAATAGAGCATGTACACAACTTTTGTTATTTAGGCTGCACTTTCACATAAGACAATAAAAGTACAACAGAAATAAGAAAGCATATTACACTCGCAAAGAAGTCGTTCCTAAATAGAAAGAAGATTGCTCAGAAATAGCCACTTAAATTTGAATATTAGAAAGAAATTTCTCAAAAGTTATATGTGGAGGGTTCTATTATTATTATTATTATTATTATTATTATTACATACATTTTATTAGAACTGCAAATGGGTATGACCCGGTGGCAGTTAAGTGACAATAATTGCAAAATTTACAACACTTACATTAATAATAATAATAATAATAATAATAATAATAATAATAATATAATAATAATAATAATAATAATAATAATAATAATAATAATAATAATAATAATAATAATAATAATAATAATAATAATAATAATAATAATAATAATAATAATAATAATAATAATAATAATGTCTCCCAAAGACCAGCCCTATGTCCGAGCAATTGAGAACTTAGCCACGCGGGAGACAGGCAACGTCAGAAAATTTGGCGGCAAACAGGGCGATGGCACACCCATATAGGTATGGAGACACGGAATATGCGTCGTAAGGCCTCGGAAAAGCAGCCGCTGCCTGAGGAGCGCCGGGGCACCTTCGGAGCCACCGCTGGAGGTGACAGCATGCGAGCCGGTGGTGATCAGGAGCTGAACAGGCGGGCCCTGATCGGGGATAACCCCGAATATTCTACAGCCGAACATAGCAGCACCCATCCATCTCCACTTACAGCTGCACCTGCCGCAAGTGCTTCTCAGAGAAGCAATCTATTGCTTCCAGAGACCACTGCCGCAGGCAGGCAACGCAGAAGGATGAAGTGGACTACAGAAATAAATACCTTCATCATGCGTGAATACTACACCATTACCAAAACGGAGACTGACACTACGGCCTACCGACAAAAGTTACATCAAAGATTTCTTCACCGTTTCCCTAATTCTGAAGTTAGTGAGCAAAGAATAGCGGACCAGCGTCGAGCAATTGTTCAGAAAAATCTCTCTGCACCAGTTTTGGAAGCAATCAAGGAAGAAGTGAGAAAAATGCTTAACTCCTCAGAACCTAGTAATCTGAGGGCAGTGGAGATATCAGCTGTGCAAACTTAGGATGACAATGGGACAAGCATGTCAGAAAGGATGGATGATAAGAGTAGTGAAGAGGTGCAAATTCGCAATGAATTTGCAGTCGCACTTGCAGAATTTGAGGGAACTGACCCACTGAACCGCTATCTCATTCCCAGACAAAATTGCTCGAAGAAATTAGCAAGAGCAATCAGCGTCTTGAATGAGAAAGTACTGCCACAACATCTACAACAAAGACCATCTTTCGAAGAAGTACAGACAGCAATTTATTGTGCTGCGGTTGTGGCTTCAAGATGTAACGGTTCCAAGCTTTTCAGCCGCGTAACAACTGCCCACAATGATCGAAGTGAAAAAAGAATGCCACCTTGGGAAAGACGGCTGGTGAATCGTATAGAAAGCACTAGGAGATATATTTGGAGACTCACGCAATTTAAAAAAGGAAATACCTCAGAAAAACTGAGAAGAAAGGTGAATAACATCTTTATCAATACAAAAATACATACGAACCACGAGCCCTTGAATTCAACAATAACAGAACATCTTGGCACCCTACGACAAAAGCTTTTGGCGTTAACAAAACGCCTTCGACGCTACAGGAATTGCACTACGAGGAAACATCAGAATTCTCTTTTTAACAGAAACCAGAAAGCATTCTACAGGAATATGTCAAAGGGTAAAGGGCTTGTGAATGATATGAAAGAGTCAAAGCTTCCCTCAAAGGCACAAATAGAGGACTTTTGGAAGCCTATCTGGTCATCTGCTGTGTCCCACAACCCAGATAGGACGTGGATTGAAATGGAATATGACAGACACCGAGATATTCCTCTAATGGGTGAACCAATAATCACCGTAGAAATTGTCCAAGCAGCTTTGAACAAAGCACATAACTGGAAGGCACCAGGCAGTGATGGCCTGCACAATTATTGGCTGAAAAAAATTACAAGCACTCACCATCATATAGCTAATATAATTCAACATTTTCTTCACAATCCAGAAAATCTACCTTACTTCCTCACTGAAGGTAGAACATTCATGTTACCAAAGGAGGGTGACACTAAAAACCCCTCGATGTACAGGCCTATAAACTGCCTTCAAATTTTCTACAAACTCATAACATCTTGTGTTTCACAAATGATGACACACATTGAGGAACAGAACATCTTAGCAAATGAACAGAAAGGATGTAGACCTGGATCTCAGGGATGCAAGGAGCAACTCATTATAGACTCTGTAATTATGGGGCAAGTGCTTGCAAAACAAAGAAACTTGTACGCATGCTACATAGATTACGCTAAAGCATTCGACACCGTGCCCCATTCTTGGCTCCTTCAATGTTTGGATGTATACAAGGTCCACCCGTTTATCCAAAACTTCCCGAAAACCGCGATGAGTTGATGGAATACAAAACTGTATCTCTCTAATGGAAAACAATACGTCCACACAGATACTATACACATCCGCCGAGGGATTTTCCAGGGTGACTCTTTAAGCCCTTTATTGTTCTGCTTAGCCTTGAATCCCCTGTCTACTCTACTTAATTCAGGTAATATGGAATCGCTCTTAAAAAGGGGAACTCAACTCTTCTCTGGGTCTTACATCTTCTTTACCTGGATGACCTGAAGCTCTATGAGAGTCACTGCGAGTCATATGCGGAAACTGAGGAGTCTGAAGCTCACTGAGAGTCATATGCGGCAACTAATAAACGTGACGGAGAAGTTCACTGACGACATCAAGATGAAATTCGGTTTGGATAAGTGCAGGAGAGTAAATATCATTCGGGGTCATATGCAAGTTATAAATTTGGAAACTGATAATGAACCAAAGATTACCTTCATGGAACCCCATGAAACTTACAAATACTTGGGTTTCCAAGAGTCACTCCGAATCAAACACACTGTTACTAACAACATACTAACAACTGAAGTGTGTAAACGATTGCATTGACTCTTAAAAACTCAACTCTCTGCTAGAAACCTTGTGCAGGCCATCAATTCATTTGTTATTCCAGTGCTCACATACTCCTTTGGCGTTATTAAATGGAGCAATACCGACCTCGACAACCTCCAGAGGACAATTCGAACCGCTATGACTCAACACCGAAAACATCATCCCCATTCAAGTACTGAGCGTTTTACCCTTCCAAGGTCGCAAGGAGGGCGAGGTGTTGTAGATCTCATAAAGCTACACAGCTCTCAAATTGCTTCACTCAGAAGATACTTCTTGGAACATTGTGGGAGAGTTCAGCAAGCAGTGAGCGCAGTTGATAATAACTATAGTCCTCTGAACTTGAAAAAGCTTGATCCGCCTGTTCAACCAATCATTGAAACGGAAGAGAAGATATCCTTATGGAAAGCGAAGGCATTGCATGGAAGGTACCCTCACGAGCTGAGTAAACCAGAAGTCGACATCTCTGCGTGCACGCATGGCTCCAGCACGGGTATCTCTTTCCGGAGACAGAAGCCTTCATGATAGCTATCCAGGACCAAGTGGTACCAATATTGAACTACAGAAAACACATTCTGAGAGATTCTACCATTCATTCCGACTCGTGTAGAAGATGTGAGGCTGCAAGCGAAACTATCCAACACGTGACAAGTGGATGTAGCAGCCACGCACAGTTGGAATACAAAAAGAGGCATGATGAAGTGGCGAAGCAAGTACACCAATTATTGGCATTGAGAACGGGCTTACTCGCCACTTCCGTGCCGTATTATAAATATGTGCCTCAGAATGTGCTTGAAAGTAGTGAGCACACACTCTACTGGGATCGCTCCATTATCACTGACAGACATGTCGGCGGCAATAGACCCGATATAACGTACATTGATAGAAACCATCAGCAGGTTTTCCTTATCGGTATATCAATACCCAATACCCACAACATATCGGGAAAATATCAAGAGAAGATCCAGAAGTATACCGATCTCGCCCATGAAGTCGCATCTCAGTGGAACTTCAGTGAAGTGACAACTGTGCCTATAATAATATCAGCTACAGGAGTGATCCCAAAAATGACACTTCGGGCACTGGAGTGTCTTCACTTGGATGCCAGGAATGTATATACTATGCAAAAGTGTGTAATTTTGAATACATGCCGTATTGTCAGAAGCCATCTGATCCTTCAGTAAAGCAACCACACACCTGGTCATCATTCCTGTGTGTGGTTGACATACCGACCAGTAGATACTGTGAATAATGTATAATAATAATCATAATCATAATAATAATAATAATAATAATAATAATAATAATAATAATAATAATAATAATAATAATAATACCGTACAATACAGTACAAGACGAAAAGCAGCATTGAAAAGAGCATTGATCGCGTTCACCGCACTTCACTTCACTACACTACACTACACTTTTTTGCTTTGAATTACACTGACCATCACTTCAGAGCACTTCACCGCACTACACAGCACTTACTCATTTAATATCTGTTACTGTTATCTTGTTCTAACTTATTTGTAAAACTTCGGACACTGAGAGGAAAAGCTTTGAAAACTGCTGCAGGTAAACTGTTCCAATCTCTAATTGTTCTGTTACAAAAGGAAAACTTCCCAAGATCTGAATTTTGTTTCCTTGCTCGAATTTTGTGGGTGTGATCGCCGAAATAATTTGGTTTTTCTAGTCTAATCTGAATTTCCTTCCAAGCTGGTTGACCTACGTACGATTTATAAAGAGCGCAAAGCCTCGCCTTTGTTCTTCTCGTTTCTAGAGGTTCCCATTACTTTTTTGTTACGTTACTTCTATAGGTAAACTTATTCGCTTTTCTCCGTATTCTATCTAGATTTTTCCGGTGCGCCTTTCTGTATGGATCCCATATTATACGGATGTGAAGAATGGACGCTTTTAAAAACGGACGGGAGTCGTTTAGAAGCTTGCGAGAAGTGGTTGAGGCGATTAATACTGTAGGTTTCCAGGACTGAAAAATTTCAAACAATTTAATTTTAGAAAAAGGGAAGGAGAAGAGATTCCTATTAAAAACATTTGGAACAGGAAAGCAATATTCTTTAGGCATAACGAAATCTTAAATACATTTTTGGAATGTCAAATAGTTGTAAAAAGAGGAAGAGGGAGATATAGAATAAAAATTTTGGAACAACTTCAAACACAATTACAATTAAAAAACTATGCAGATATGAAAAGGACAGCGGAGGACAGAATGTCATGACGGAAGCGACAAGGCACTTTTGACCTTATATATATATATATATATATATATATATATATATATATATATATATATATATCAAAATCCATCATGGATATGAACAGAAAATATAATATTTGTGATGTGTTGATTGCAAACATTAGTTGACATTAGTCTATTCGGATACGATTACCGTGACAATGGTTTGAGCAAGAATAGGAGGTTCAGGTAATATGGAATACGGTACTTATTCCTCTGTCAAGAGCTGCAGCCCAATGGAACAGTGGTAAACTACTTCAGAATGTTCATATCATGCTCTGCAGGCAGACACCCGCTGGCCATGTGCATCACGCCTGCTACAACAAACACAAATGTAAATGTCCTTTTCGACCTGACCACAATCATTGTGCGCCCACATTTCACACAATTCCCTACACCCACAATTCTTCACGGTGGTCGGCGGAAAATAGTCCACCATTAAACAAACAAGGCGATTGGCCATCACAGGGACTTTCAACTGCATCTTCTGTGAGTAGGTCTTTAATTCCATTTCTTTCAAAAAGTTGTTACGCTACACTACGAAAATCTTATATAGTGAGACCGAAGAAATTACTTTCCATCACAAGCAAATACCCGACTCTTTTTCCAACTCGTTCCCCAATATAGTTTTTCTTACTATTTCCGTTAAAACTGCTTCTTCCGAACGTTTGTGAACCCGAACAGACCTTTGATAAGTAGATCGTGGTACGAGAAACGTTTGTTAGAACTCACTGTATCAGTCACCTATTTCGTTTCATATGCAATTGCACGCTCTAGAGAAGTCACGAGTTGTGTACGCTCATATATGTTCAACCGACCACGGATATCACCTCATCCTGAGCTATACTTCTGTAAATTAATTTATTGCCATTCTCTGCAAGCTCACCAGTGTGATAAACAGGCGCCGGGGCCCGAGCAGCTCCGAGCCCTTCCAAGGCGAACGCAATGTCCGCCGGTTTGCGCGTCGCCAGAGAAGCGGTTACAGAATTCTCAGTCTTGTCTTGGCCTTGCCTCTGCAGTTGTTCATCACGCCAACCTGTTCAAGAGTTCTCACGCTGCACAGCACACATTTTCTTAATTAGCTTCACGGCTCCATGTGTGGCACATGGATATGCATAAGCTCATGGACACATCACCTTCCAGTTACAATGTGGAAGTGATTGATCTCAGTATTGTTACATATCGTGTGTGCTTCAAGCGTTGACGTCACGGGCACATAGTTTCATTCTCCACGTAGCCAATTACTGCTGCATGAACCAGTGAACTACCCGTTTCCAATACGTTGTTTCAGAACCGAAAATTCTCTATTAATAGTTGCGTTCATGTATTTTATTATTTTAATACATACTAAGGGCGCATTGCAATTCATTAGTTGTGTTAAATGTGCCCACGTTTTCAAATACATTCGACTGTACTATAATTCATTATGTGTTGAATTCATGCCAACATAAACTGTGAATGTCTCCCCAGTCGTGAAGGGTTTACGTCATGTGTAATGACACACGTGCTACCAACACGTCTATCGTGCCACAATACCTGCTTCCGCAGCATTCAGTGCAACTGCTGCAATTACTCAATAATCAGTCACAGTAAACCCAAGCTGCTGGCTGCTGCAGAGTCCTTATCAGGCAGATCACGGCACATGCCCCGCGTGTGCGTACTCCATAAGCGCCACGTGCTCCGCGCGTGCATATCTACAAGCCCTTACGATACGTGCCTCGCGCATGGGTACTCTACCAGTCTACACAGCAACAGCACGTGATACTGTTCATATTTCATGTTTCTATTTCAGCACTACTGAATCAAGCCATATTGACAATCGAACTCATATAATTTACTATGTGCAATTAACACAGTTTTCAACTGTAATGTTTGAATGTTAAGCTTAACTAACACAGTCTTCATCTGTGAAAACCTAGAGCTATTGCTGTGAATGTGAATGCCTAAGGCTTCAGTGCTAACTGCAACCAACACAACTTTCAACTGTAGATGCCTATGGCTGTTAATTTAATTCAAGTTTTCTAACATTAGTATAACTATTATTGTAATTGTATAATTTTCTTAGTCTTAATTATATTATTTCCCTCTGTAATCACTACATGCCTACTGAATTCTCCCAAGGTAATAGTGACTCCCTTTGTAGATATAGACATTTACAGTTGTGGCGTCTTTGCCGGGACAATAAATCACAGACGTGGACTGTTTGTAATTTATTGAGTATTTATTTGAAATATGTTCCAACACCTGAATACTATTTACAATAATTACAATAAAAAATATTGACCCGTTACCAGAAGGGATGTTCCTGGTCACCACCACCGCTAATTTGATATCTAAGGTGTGATACACCAGTTGCCTACGTGAGCATACAAGCGAGTATGCCGCACCTCCCGTCTCGACGTAGCACGCCGGCTTCAGTTCCCTGCCTGTAGCCTATGCATTGAAATGCAGCGCCGCGCACAGCCCACACGACTTCCTACCGACGCGCCCAAGAATCAGAAGGAGTTTATGTCTGGGGTCCGCTTATATTACTTTCTGGGCCGGCTGACGGAACTGCACCATCTCGCTGTTTCCGCCGACGCGTTACCACTGCCAGCATGTTTACGGAGTTCACAAGTTTGCCCCGAGTGGTAAAAGGGGTTCACAATGGCCATCCATGACACGGCACACCTTCCCTTCCGCTCCCTAGGTTTGCCATTGTTCAGCCTGGCGCCCCTTCCCGCCAGCGCTGCCCGCTGTCGCAAACTACTTCCTCATGCATTTCATGTGCATGAAATGCACGTGGCTAATATTTTGTAACGTTTGTACAAGACGACTGATATGACGCCACACAGGGAAAACGTTCGTGTCGCATTAAACACGGTGGTCTTCCGAGTTATTATCAAAGCTACTAAGGTAAGGCAGAAGAGGCTGACTGCTGCTCATCCGAGCTATCTCAACAGACCACGTGCCTCCTCAGTCATGGAAGCCTTTTTCAAATTCATTCCCATGCTCTTAACTTCGTTGGCTTAGCCATGTCTTCAGTATTCCGGTTTTCCTTTTTGTTTTGGGTCTCTAACATTTCGTGACATCTTAAACAAAAATTGTACGAACACAAGTTGTAGTGTATGTAATATTAGCCTCTTAAAGTTTGATGCTCATATACCCACCATAGTTCGGAGCTCGTTTTACAACCATCGCTATATTACAATTCTGTAAACCAAAACCGGTCTTTCTTACGTTCGAAATTGCAGATTGCTGTTATAAAAACAATGTTTAAAACACATTATATTACATTCGTTAGGAATTTGAATCGGTTTAAGCGAACTCAAACAGTAATTAAAAGACAAAGACTTACCTTTGTGTTTAGAACAAAGAAAACACGTACACCTCTGTTACACATCAGCTCTCATTCACAACTGAACCCCAGGGCTATGATGGCAAAAGGAGTTTCTAAACTAGTACTTAAAATCATTGCTTCTAGAATTTTTGCGATGTATGGACAGATACTAAGGGAGCTCATATTATATAAATGGCTCATATTAATACCTTTACCTCCACTATCTTCTGTACCAGGCAATGATGAGATGTACGTTCAGATGCTGAATGTATCTTCTGTAATGGGAAGTTGTCTGAAGATAGACGGGGAGAGGTTTGTGTGAATTGTTTGTCCTGTTACCTGTGGGCCCACCTTGACTTGTTCTGGGGCACAGCAGGAAGATTGTATGAGTGATTTTTGCAAGTAAACTATTAAATCCTATGAATTTGTATATAATATCAGATTATCATTACATAGCTTATTATTTTATGGGGAGAACATATTTTCAGCGAATACAAATGTCTATAACCACGGCACTCGACGTAGTAATCATATTCATCAGGTGTTACTATCAACAGTTCATACTTACTTTACGTTATTTTACAACACACTACCAGATGACAGCCAACGATTAAAATAAATAAAGTTAAGTGCCAAATAAAAGCTTTTCTCATCTACAACTGTTTCTTCACAATTAGAGAGTATACTGAACTATCAACGAGGGAAATAATATTGATTTTAACAATTATATTTAATGTATTATTTGCCATTTAGAATGTGCAATTCTAAAAGACCAAATACGAGGGCTCTTTTTTTTTCAACCTCCGATAGCTCATAAAAATAAGACAAATGTAAATACGAAAATAATTTTATTACCAAATGTTATGTACAAATACGGTTACTTTTCGACATAATCACCGTGAAGATTCAGACATTTGTCATATCTATGGACTAACTTTCCAATCCCCTCAGCATAATATGTTGTCGCCAGTGAGTTGACATGGTCCTTGATGTTTTGATGATCTGTACTCTGGAAGCTCAGACCTTCTAGCCACATTTTCAGTTCAGAAAGGAGATGGAAATCGCTTGGTGCTAAATTAGGACTATACACCGGATGTTCACAAACTTCGCATCGAAATTTTTCAAGAGATCGGGCTACAGCAGCGCTATAGCGGGCATTGTCATGAATCACAAGAACTCCAGAAGTCAGCATGCCTCTTTTTGAATGGCGTAGGTGATCTGTGTATACAGTTGATCTTAAATCTTCATGAAATTCCACACTCAACTCACTGAGAATAAATCTCCGTTTTCTCGAACCATTTTGTCAATTCGTAGAACAATGTCTTCTGTTGTGACAGACTTGCGTCCTTGTTCTTTGAACTTCCTACAACTTTCACGCACGTCATCCACCATCGTATACTCGGCATATCCTTCGATGAATTTCAGCTGCATTATTCGCTTCTGGTTGAAGAAATCGAATTACACTACACAACACGCACTTTCCGGAGAATCAATTGTAGCGGCCATGTCTGTCTACAAATCTGCTGAAAATGGCGTAATGACGTTGCAGAAATTAGTGACAAAGTGCGCAGTCGCCTTTTCAGCATCTCCGCCTTCCACCACTCGAGTTAATGTTTCCAGGCACAAAGGGGGTTTAAAACAACAACCTTCGTACATCTGTAACAAGTATTGTATCTGTTTCTGGGTCAATGACACCATTTCGATCGGTTTTTTTCATCCAGATCCCCTGTTCCTTTGAGAAAATGGAGATGGCCTCCTGTTTTGCTTCTAGATATAAATGTAGCTGCATGATCTGTTCACTTTTTCTTGAGCTTTATGTGAGACGTGATTATTCATATAATCGTTCTCCATCAGTAAGTCGATTCCTTAACGAAAGGTATGATAAAAGACAAAATATGTACCTGGTTTGCTTTTTTAATACTTTTTATTACACGGAGGCGAATATTTTCATAATAATTCTTTCCAAAAACGCTCGCCTTTATTCATAATTCAAATTAATATGTATGCGAGTTAGGACAAACTTTGTACATTTCAAAAATTCAAAAACAGACGGAAAATTGTTATACAAGTGAAATAAAATTATGAATGAAAGTATGAAAATAGTTCAATTGTAAGGAAGTCGAGAAATGATGCTGTCTCCCTTTTGTTTTAGACTGTGCACGTCCGTGAATAAACTACTCTTGGTCGGCTTTCGCTGAAAATAAATAAAGTTAAATTTTCGCTGAACTCATCCAACACGAGTTTGATCGCGCGAGTCACATTGGACTTGAAGTTCTGTCATGAAGCTTGGTGACAGGTTACTAAATCAATGAATTTCTCGGTACAAATGTTCTCTCTCGAAAGAATCCCTCTGCCTTGGCGTTCCCAACGTTGCTCTAGCAGTCCTCCCTAGGCGTCTCGTTTCCATTCCTGAGTTACCGAGATTGATTGAGTGTCAAAAGCTTAAGTGAATGGATGAAAACCATGGTTTAAGTGACATTTGAAAAATTCTGAGAAAATCGTGTTTATTTTAGGCTATATTTCAGTATGTAATGTATTTTCGTGGTTTTAATGAACAAATAAAATGCCGTGGTTTTAATGATGAAATAAAGCATCCTGACTATACAGTGATTTTGACGTAAATAAAGAGATTTCTCAGAATTTATAAAATGTCACTTATACCGTTCTGGTTTTCACCCATTCAAATGACGTAAAAACACACATTCAGAATTCGAGCTGCCCAGGAAAAACAAAAATGTAGTTTATACAGATGCTTGTGAAATTTCAAAAATACAAAGAAACATTACTGATATTGAATTTATGCCATGAAAGTTAAACCGATTAAATTTATGTCACGATGTAAAAAAAAGCCGAAGATAAAAACGTTAAGTAGAAAGATGCTTCCCCTACCATTGAAGTAACTAATTTCTTACTTCGATTGCCTTCTGAAATGGATAAATTATAAAACACATATTGTCATTTCATGCATATTGCAGGCCCTACTTAGAAAATGTAAAATACTAGTTGCTCGTTGTGAATATTTCGCGAATGTTCAATCCCACTTGAAACCTACCCCCAAAAATATAATAGAATGCCAAGAAGGTTTTTATACATTGATAATGATATGAGGAAATAACTGGTATTAAGAGCCTTGAACGCTTTTTTTTCGTGTGGTGCGCATTGATAACATTGGTTGCTGCATAACGAGTGCTGCGCGTTGCGCTTGCGCCTCCAGTTTCCCTTACAGCATAATGTAGAAACTTGTTTTCTTGGTTTTCAATCTGTTTGATGCAGATCCGTCCAGAAATTTCCTAACCATCAGTGGCTCACTTATTAGTTTTGTATAGTTTGTTTCTTATATTAAGTAGTACAAAGTAGTTACGGTATCTTTGATTAGCGCGGATCCTAAAGAGGGCACATCTGTAAGAAATAGGTATAAAACTACTAGTAGTACGGTTACACTTAAACTCTCTTTAGAAAAACACATACACAATGGAAGATTGCAGAATAATCTCGCTCGCAACTAAACAGTAAATAATAAAATTTCAATAAAACGTCATAACTAAGTAGCGCCATCTTTAAATGTTCAAATAATATTTGGATGAAAGATACTGCCATTTGGGGTTTTGTTACTATTGCCCTATAAAATGTTTCTGACCATCTTCATCTCTCTATTCTAGGGAGTGTATGCATTATTCGACGAGTTGTCAGTCAACTTACTATAATATGAAACAAATCACTCTCACAGCACAAATCTTCCACATTATTCTTTTAGGCTATCTGACAAACAAATTCACGTTTTTTACACCTGGACAGATTTGAGAGAAAATTGTTCGTAAAAATGCCTCGCTATCGCCATTCCAAACCTAGAAGCTATCGTCGCTCCAAACCAATAAAACTAAGACGGAGAATAAAAAGGAAGAGAGTTGGGAAACGTAAAGTACAACAGAATTCCAAACGTAAAGGTATTCTCAAACGGCATGGAATTTTGAAAGGAATGAAGAAAAAATCCGGTAAAGACGTGAAATGGGATGGAAGTGTGGACACTGAGCAACAACGACGAAGAAATGAGTATTGGTATGTGAACTAACTTTTAAAATATATGGAGATAGTTAATCATGAAGACGCCACTTGGCACCGACATAAAAATAGAATCCACAAGAAAGAATACCATGGATTGATTCCTTTCGTACTAAATTGACAATTTAAAATTCCAACCCTCTCAAAAGTAATATAATTAGATAAACTTAGTACAAAATGAAATATATAGACATGTAATAAGATCAGTAAATCACTCCATGAGGAGACATAGCAGATATGTGCTGACTCGTGCTCATGGGCAAGTCACAACCAGAAAGAGATTATTAATAAGTAGACGTTATTGCTTCCTTCAAGAAGACAATTTACAATCAAGAACACTAACAAGAAGTGAAGTTATGAAGAAACAATAAAACAGTGATTCCAGTTTGGAAAACACGAACCAGAGTTTCATTCAAAATTTGCGTTCAATACTGTAACACCAACTTGTCATTTGAAAATATCTTACAAAAAATCTGTTTGCAATGTTTGTTGTTTTCTTTGAATTTGATGTAGTTTTAGTTAGAACTTTAAGTTAACAGAAAGATGAGGTATGCATGCTTTGGTATATATTGGTTAAATTATCATGATTCGTCATCATTGTCATGATCATGATCATTTATCATCTCTCTCTTCCTCCTTGTAAGGTAATCGTCAGTTCTTAATAGTTACACAAGCACAAAGAATCTGTAAGTACAAATAATATTTAATTTTATTAATTTTATCTAGTTATTTAATTTTATGCCAACATTTATTGGCGGTAACTTAATATCAAAATGAGAATTAATTGTAAGATAAGAATATGATTCACTGTATGATTCAAGGTGAGATTTGTAATTAGTTTAATCCTTGGAATTAAATTGGTTTTCTATTAGGTGGAATAATCATTAGTGAAATCTACATATTGTTAATAATTTTATTAAGATTTTTTAATGCCTTATTCCGGAAATATTTAATGATAAACATTTCTGCACCTCCTTAACTGTATAACTACCCCTTGTTTTTCTTTGTTTGTAGTTGTTTTCTCCATCTATATAATACACTGGTACAGGCTTATATAAATTTTGGCAAACAACCATGTTTTAAATGTTTTTGCTCCTACTAATCAAGCCCTGTTAACCTGACTTCAGGATATTATTTATGGTTGTTCTCCACATTTCTTATATAATACTTTAATTTTTAAGTCTTTGTTTCAGAATGTTATATTTTGAGAGTACTTTCATTTAAATACAGGATTTTTAAAATAGTTATTTTCTCCAGGTATGATAATTTTTTCTTGGTTTTCATTTTTTAGCATGAAAAATTTGAAGAGTAAAATCTGATGACAAAGTAACAATCACAATTGAAAATGCAGGTACAATTCTGTACATGAAATGTAACTTAACATGCCAGCTAAATGGCAGTGAAATTAAATTTGAAAGAAAATTGTCAGTTTCTATGTTATTTATCAACATTACATTTTGCATTGTATTCTGAGTTCAATTCTTTTTTCTACAGGAATCCTGACATGCACTCAAGCTTTCCACATTGATCAGGAACTTGTTCCTTCATGTGCTGTCTCATCTCGGATGGTTGGTAGTCATCTTGAAGATCTGGCCTTGTGATGTGGCATCCCTAACCATGGTGTACTTAAACGGTTTTTAAATTGTTCATCCAAAAATATAATCTTCAAGTGATCTTCCTTGCATCTTCTTTCATGCAACCAAATAATACCAGGAGAATGTCTGCAACAATTTTTTATTGCTAGATTGTGTAAAATTGTCAAATTGTAACAATGTATTGCATCAAGTGGTACTGTATTTCTTATAGAAAGTATTGAAGTTTCAGTGATCACTTAACAATACCACGATGATACCAATACCATTGTGATTTTGTAGCCTTAAGTCTTTGACATGTAGGTGTCCGTATATCAGTGAATAATGTTTAATACATTTTGCTGCTTATTATTTATTGTCTATCAAATATCCCCAAAATAATCATTAATATTCTAATAAATAACTGGAACCATTTAATACATTTCTTGATGTTCATCTAATTTCATTATGCAATTAATTTAGAGACAAATGCATGATTATGTGTAGTTCTGTATTAAAGAAGAATGATGTAATTTTTGTTGTGAAATTTTACTGGATTGTAAAACGTTTGAAGAAATCCTTGACTACCTTACATAATTTCATTTATTAATAGGCAATTGACACTCAAATACATTACCTAGTTTTATATGAAATGGGTATTATTAGATGCAAGTATCAACAGCTTCAACTTCAAAAGAGATTAATTACTTTGAAAATTATATTAATTATTTATATTAATTACTTTGAAATTGCTTTTATTCTTGGTCAAATTTATTATTATTATTATTATTATTATTATTATTATTATTATTATTATTATTATTATTATTATTATTATTATTATTATTATTATTATTATTATTATTATTATTATTATTATTATTATTATTATTACTACTACTACTACTACTACTACTACTATTATTAATCATTATTATAATTTTTATTATTATATTTTCATTTACTGTATAAAGAAACCTGCCTATCCAATTTAGACTGATTGCTTAACGTAAATAAAGTAATACAAAGTGCAGAGACTTAGGCTATAATCAAAAATTGTAAATTGTACCCTTTATCCTCAATGAAGCCAATTTTATAATTCTATCATTGAATAAATATTGGGCTAAGTGCCAAAACAAACTTTTCAATAGGCAAATACGCACATTTTTGTACATTATCACTATAGAAATAGAAAATGTAGGTTTTGATTGGAAAAAAATATATAATGCCAAGAGTTTACATCCAATATTATTCAATAGTTGTCCTGCAAAGCAAACTTAAAAATGAAAATTCCAGTACTGGGAATAGGTGTTAGCTTAGTACATACGTAGGTGACGAGTCATACATCAAATCAATCATTAACCCTTTTTACTATATTTTGGCACTTATTTATTTCAATGTTACAATGTTACTACAAATTCATTGTGGATTTACATTATCCTCATAACTATTGTCTATAAAGTGCAATAAATTTTAACTTAAATTTCACAACATGCTTGTCTTTCATTAGTTTTTATCAATGGATTATTACTAGCTGAATATCTAGTTTTCAATTTAATTATTAAAGTTAAATAAGTGGTTCAATGACAAAATAACTGAGAACATTCCAAAGCGTTGTTCAATTCTAGTGTATTATTGATCATAAATTTCACTTTTATTTCAATTTCACTTTTATTTGATGAACTGTATTTTCAAATACTCTGAAGTGTTATGCAAAAAAATACAAACAATTATAGCACAATCTTTTTGCCATAGCTGATGAAGTATTATAACATTCAAGGGTCACCGTCTTCACAAATCAAATGCATCGAGTCTTTCAAACTTCATTGTTTGTATAAATCTCTTCACACTGTTCTTTTCAATGTTACTCTGAAATCTTAATAATTACTCTAAAAAGTTTTTATTTAGGTAACATCATGAATAACCATATTTAACATATGGGAAGAAACATTTTGTGCAAGTTACAAGCACACTTCAAAGGCTATGTTCACAAGGTTGCAGTTATACCCCCAACCAAGGAAAAATACAAGTGGAAAAGCCAATAACGTTAGACAACTCATCTGCTGTGATATTTAAAATTATACCACTGATTAAAATTAAATGTAAAAATAAAATGGAAAATTAAATTAAAAAAATACTTCAAATTAGGTGCTAAAGTTTTATGTCAATGATATTGTTTATTGTCAACCTAATTAAAGTTTATCTGATTGTCAGAGAAAGGAAATGAAGCGTGAGCCCAAAACAGCAATTTGATTGTGTAAATTGGGTGCTTTTTTATTTTTGAATTAATGTTTCGTTGCGAACACAATTTCTTGTAACGTGGCGTCACTCCGCAACCTGGGGTGAGCACACATTTTCTTTCGTTTTCCCGCTCCCGAGTAACGATAGGATCCAGGTCTTGTTCCCGCTGAAAGTCATCATTCAAATTGAAATGTGGTCTAGTCTGAATGCTTTACTTTTAAAAAAAAAAAAAAAAACAGCATATCTTCCCAGAACCAACTACACTAAAAAAAATCTAGACGATGCCCGATTGATCCAAGGTCTCCTTCGCCCGGCATTTGACCCGGGCGCTGGTTGGGAAGGCGGTCACGGGAAAGGGCCCTGGTGACACGGCGGAGGTCGGTGCGGGCGGCGTCTCTACTAGCTCTGTCACGGCCGCGTCTGGGTGAAGTGGCGCCCAGGTAAACGCACGCAGCATCTGTTCGCTACAGGCGCGGGCGGCGCCTTGAGGGCTGCAGAGGGTGCGTTAGGATGACGCGACATCCCCATCACGGTGGTAGCGACTGGACAGACGCGGTGTGAGGCCGCAAAGGATGCGCCGAGGGCGCGGCGAGATGACACGTCGGCACGATCGCCAGAACCGGTGCGCGGCGTCCCTGTCTCTCTGCGGAGCGACTCAGTGGGCGCGGGCGGCGCCTCGAAGGCGATGCGTAGCGACTGGATAGGCTCGGGCGGCACCTCGCAAACAATGCCGATGGAGCGTCGAGGCGACGCAGTGGCACTGCACGCATTGCGGCGGACACTGGGCGTCGGCCATTTCCAGCTCGCCTAAAAACTAGCGATCGCCGCGCTTCTAAACTCCATTGCCTCGGCCCGACCGCCTCGCGACCTGCCACCCGACCCTCTCGTTCCCACCACTGTCCCCACTCCGCGCCGCCCCTCATGCCCCTCGCTTCACTTCCCCCTACACTGCACCCCTTCTTGCCTCCTCGCCGCCGTTCCGGCTCACGCACAAACGGGGAAATAAATAAAGAAATTTATTTATTTTTTCTTTATTTTTTATTTATTTAAATTTTATATTCTCCTCTCTAGCTTTATAGTAGGGTAAGTAGGGTGTGTTTAGCTCACTTAGAAATATATTTTTCTTAATATTGGTCGCATGTTTTGAGTTGGAATTTCATCTTATTTCCTCTTCAGAATAATGGGTAACTTCACTGTTTTTCAATTCTTTAAAATTTTATTTGTAGAAAATTAGTGAATTATTAAAAATATGGTTGGTAAAGAGTAGGTGTATCTCTGGGAAGAGAAGGGGGAGAGAATCAGATTAATCTTTCTAGCAATGAAGGCAATGTTGTCTATGGGTGCCAGTAGTTATGATGTAAAAAAACACGCTCTCATCGACAAATGGAGCGGTCCAGGAAAACAAAATCGCTGATTTGTGCAACGCTTATGATGAAAATGATATTTATCATCAATATTCTATTTTTACAATGGTAATTTTTTTGCAATTTTCCGAAATACAGAGATTAACTGAAAATGAGACCTCTGCTCTCTACATCAAATTTTTTCAATGTCCTGTATTATAGTACACAATTAGTACATAATTCGTGCATTATTCTATCAGGCACGGATGTATGGGGAGGGAATTGAAATTTCTTCCCTTTACTTTTTCAGAAACTATTAATTTTAACTTGTCACGAAACTTTCAAGCAGAAATATTTTCGGGTAATCATTAAAACGAAAAAAATCGTATTGCAGCATGAGCTGAGAGTAGCCTGCGATATTTTATAAAATATTTTACATGAAGGTCCCCCCGGAAATTTTCAAAATTTTCTCAAAAACTGCTCCATTTTTTCTTTAATTTCTTGTACGAATACAGTAAAATACACTTATAAAGGTGGTATAGCTCCGATATTCAGGGTTCTCTCCAAATTTTCGAGAATTTCAAAATTTTGAATTATTTGCGGCATCATCCCACAACTACAAAATTGAAGACAGATTTTTCCTTCAAATAAAATTTGTTGTCAATAATTAGTGCTTTCAGTAAGGTGATGTACATATTTTTGAAAATTTTAGTATTTTTCGCGCAATATTGCGTGGAATATTTGCTATTTCAATACATTACAAAAACAAAAATTTTTCAAAAAGGATCCAGTTTTTTCTTTACATTTTTTAAAGGGATAATGCTAAATGCACTCTATAAGATGATATAAATGCCATATTACTCTATTCTTTTGTTTTTTCAAAAATTACAAAAAAAAGTATGGTTTCACTTGCCTCACGTCATTAATATTTACATGAGCAGCGATTTGTTGACATTATTGTATTTATGAGTGCAAGCACTTTAAATAAGGGTGTATAAAGTTTCTCAAAAATTCAACAGTTTTCTGTGAAAATGAGCTCAAAATTCCGAATTTTCATAAATACTGTAAGGCTGTTTTTTTTAAAACTGCTCAAAATTATTTTTTCAAACGGATAGTGCTAATTGCACTGTTTAATATGACATATAGTTTATTTTGGAGTATCCTTTCGTTTTTTCAAAAATTATACAAATGTAATTTTTTTAAATGTCTCTCATGCCGTTAATATGCACATTCCCAGCGATTTGTTAACACTATTGCATTAGTGAGTTAATGTGCTTCGAATGACTTTAATGGACTTTTTCGAAAACTCAAAAATTTTCTGCGAAAAAGAGCCTATATTTCGCAATTACGCTAAAACGCCATTTTCTTAAAAACGGCTCCAAATTTTTCAATGAAAATTGCTATTTAGGACGAGGCTTTACTCTTCTTTAACATTCTTAACGGAATGTTTTTGTTCTACGATTAAGAAACCGAAATATTGAGAAAATGTCAAAAAATGTACTTTGGGCGGAGATAAGCAAGTTGTAAGAGAATAAAGCAAGACCGTAAAGCCAGTCCACACCACGGAATTTTTAAAACTTTACTACGAAAAAATATGTGTCATTCTGAAGTACTTCTAGTAAATTGTTTGTAATTGCGCTAACTATTTTCTATTTTGTACATAATTAATACCAAATTACGGGCTTGGTTTTGTATTTCTGAGAAGTGGGGGTGCCAACTTCGCAGATGTATTGGAAGGCTCGCACGCGGTGGGTGAGGTGTGGAGGAAAAAAGAAGGTTGGGGAAGCAAGAAGGGGAGAGCACCGGGTCCTCCGCCGGGATCCATGGAAGGGGGCTAAGGGGTAAGCGACATTAGCGAATTCCCCTCCCCAATGTTAAAAGAACAGCCCAGTCGGAGCTCAATCAGTCCAGTGAGTCCACTGCCGCAGCCGCACTGAGAGAATATATCGCATTAAGTCTTGGAGTAATAGTCTTAATTAAGAGGGAAATTGTTCACATACAGACCGAGTAATGCGGAAATCAGATTGTATCTAAGTTAGGATGAACGAGAATGGTTCATTTTTGTGTAACAAAGAAATGCACTAGTTTGTGGGTTAAACGCTACAAGTTACCATCAAATAATTGTTTCCGGTTTGTGTAGTGGAAGAACCTTTGTCGTACGCATATCGGATCTCCATGAGTGGTGTTGGTCAGCATCAGCGTGCGACAGAAGATGTACAAGGCTTCATTGTCGATGCAGAAGGTCTCGTCCGTGTTCTCGACGAGCTGATGGACCGACAAGGTGGCGTTGAATTAAACGTAATGTCGAATTAAACTTTGTCGTATAAACCAATGTTGCATTGTATAATAGCTTGAAGGACTGATACTAATATGCCTTATATACAATACCATGAGTATGTATTTAAACAAAAAAAAGTTCCGAAACATACTTTCTTTTCATAGTCATAACGTTTTCTAGAGTTGTTAATATCAGCACAAAAAGAATTTTCGGTAAAAAAATTATATTAATTTTGTAGCTTGGAGCATGGGTTTGGTGTACTGATACCCCCCCCCCCCCCGCCCTACTGTTTTCAGGTTTGGAAAACCATCTCGGATGAGCATGGCGTCGACGCCGCCGGAGCCCACCATGGCGATGCCGGTACGCGGCTGGAGAGGATCAACGTAGACTACGTTGTCTCAAGGGGTAGATACTTGCCACGCGCCGTCCTCGCAGACTTGGGAGCCCGTGGCCATGGACGCAGTCAAGTGCGGCCCCTTCGGCAGACTGTACCGCTCTGACAACTTCGTGTACGTGCAAAGTGGCGCCGGCAACAACTGGGCCGAGGGCCACTACACGGAGGGAGACGACCTGGTAGACGCCGTGCTAGACACCGTGCTAGACGTGGTCCGTAAGGAGGCTGAGAGCTGAGATTGCCTGCAGGGCTTCCAGCTCGCTCACACGCTGGGCGGTGGCACGGGCTTCGGCATGGGTACTTTACTGATGTCTAAGATCCGCGAGAGTGCCCCGACCGGATCATGAAGACATACTCGGTCGTGCCCTCCCCCAAGGTGTCTGACACGGTCGTGTAGCAATAAAACTCCACCTTGTCGGGCCTTCAGTTCGTCGAGAACGCGGACGAGACCATTTGCATCGACTATGAAGCCTTGTCCGAATCTGCCTATAGCACATTGAAGCTGACAAATCCCACTTACGGAGTTGTGAACGACCTGGTCTCCCTCACCATGACCGGGATCACCTTCTGCCTACGCTTCTGGCCAGCTGAACGGCGACCTGACGACGTTGGCCGTGAACATGGTGCCCGTCCCCACGCTACACTTCTTCGTGCCCGGTTTCACTCCGCTGACTGTTGCGTGGCAGCACCGCGCCTTGGTGGCAGTTCATGCAGCACATCCGCCATTTATGAAGTGTTAAAGTGCATATCAGAACAGTTCACGGTCATGTTCAAGCTCAAGGCTTTTTTTCACTGGGCATAAATGAAATGGAATTCACGGAGGCAGACTCAAATATGATTGACCCAATTAGGGAATACCAGCTCTACGGATACGCTAGATGGATAAGGGTTTATGTTGATTTAATCGTATATAATTATTTTATTAAATGTATTTCCTTTTGTTGAAAATCTTACGAAATAAAGTTTAAAAATTTTAATTTTCATATTTTTTGTTAATGATCATTTTAAATTAAACCAGCAAAACTTCCTATATCACGTAAATTGTCATCTTTTAGGGAAAGTGGCCTTCGCGGGTCGGAGGCTGAGTGGTAGCGAGTTTATAGGTGAATTTACAGCGATCTCTGGTCTTGGCTACAGGGCACAGTAACAAACATTAAAAACATCAGAATAAATTTTACATCGATTAACCAAAAATAAACCTTTCTCCATCCATACTTGGAATTCCAAGTATCAATCATTAAAATAAACGATAAAAAGTAATTTGGATAATGAATATACTAACGATCTTCAAACTTAACAATCGAGCTCTAAGAAATGTAAGATTTTGAAACCTTTGAAATGCAAGGTAAGGGAATGAGCGGTTGAAGATTTGTCACTATATATCCAGATAATTCATAACGTTTGATACTAAGAAATTTTGTTACTCTACTCACCGTAAATTTACAAAAATAAAATGTCTTCAGTAACTTCAGAAAAACTTAATACAAATGTGTACTTATTTGTGCAAATTCCGCAGTCGTGTGGGCAAGGGCCGGCAAACTGATTTCAATGTTTCGTGGCTCTATGAATCGATGCTTTGGAATTACAAACTAGCAGAAATTTATATTCTGACGAATCAATGGAAAACAATTATTCTGATCGTTAATATTGACATTTATTCCAACGTCCGTCTCCACAAGACCGTACATGGCTTTCATCGTCTCGTACTAACCCGTGCTGTTTTCCCACTCCCTAATTTCCATTTACCAAATGGTCCGAAACTTTTGTAGAAATGTTCCTAATTCTTTGTTAGTCAATTCTTTGAAATATTCTGGGGGAGCGTCACGTTTCTATGTTGGAAGTAGTAGCTTCCCATTCCCATCCATTTTCCTCTCTGTTTCGGTCACGCAGAAATTTAAAGAAAATTAAAATCTTCCTTATCACCGAAAAGCACCCAAAAGGCTTTACCATTCGCGTCTTTCAATCTACGTTGCATACACCCCCCGACCCTGAACCAAGCAAGTCCTACATTGTTCTAGCACCCAGCAATATTTTGACTTTGGAATGTAGTTACAAATTAACCATGTTTTTTAAGCTATAAATTACTTATAGCTTCAAGTTTTAAATGTCTAGTTTTTCAAATGTTGCTAATCTCGCACTTTTTTAAATTTTATTTTTATTTATCTAACTTTTATTCATCTTTCAACTATATATAGTTAAAATGATGGGAAGGGTTTCTGGAACTAAACAAATGTGCGCAAATGATCTCCCCCATACGTCACATACAGTTTTTACTGTTTTTGACTAAATAAATCTAATAAATCTAAAGCTTTCGAATTCTTTATATAAGCAGGTCGTACGCTAAGGAAAGACGATAGTTTTTGGCAGTTTATGAGAAATCATTTCGATCACAGGTGAAGGATAAGTGGGACATGTGGGAAATGAAAGAGAAAAGGTTGGACCCGGATTTAAGATTTGCTGTATTAGAATACCGGCCAGGGCACTAAAAAAATCTTTAAACTTCCTCTCCGAACACTTGTCAATAATTTTCAGATTATCCTGGAAAATGGTAAGTAGCTTGTTGACCGTTGTTTCAGTTTAAGATCTCAGAAATATCTACAGGAACTGAGATTTGAATGAAGCTTCATTCTTGTGCACTTTCGGAAGCCTTCCAGCATATAATCTTATTACACGCGTCTGGGACTCTGTTTCCCAAGCACTTATTACTCCGAATATCGTAGTAAAGATATAATATTTTAATATTCTTATGGTCGGAAATTTCACAAAAGGGCAATTTTTTATCATTTTCTGATATATTAAAGCACTTTGGGAGATATTGATATAACTTTGTTTTCTTGAATGTCCCAGAATATTTTGTCTTATTCTTAGTATATAATACAGTTCTCTATTGAAGTTCAATAATTTAAACTATGAAAATAATACATTAATTAATATTTATATTAATTCAATTAAATATTTTGGGCAACATTGTTTATTTAATATGAATTTTAACTTTTCTTTTGCTTTTGAAATAAAAATAAATTTAGAAATTAACAAATGGAGAAGAAGAAAACTACTGAACTAGTGAAAATATCTGGCACCCAATCTAATAAGCTAATTGCCTCTGTTCACACAGTTTATTATTAATCAGAGCTGTACAAAATGGTGTTCGTATTCTTACAATTACTTTTTACATGAAAATGCCTTTAACAAAGCTATCACTAGTAAGAAAATGGTAAATGTTAGAGATACAACCTACTGAATGAATGAGAATTAATGTGTACACTAGTTTTTATTTTATATCATGCAGTTTTCAAATCAAGTTTTACTGTAAATTTTTAAAACCTCGAACTGAAGATATGGTTATATTAAAGCCTTGCTAATGCTATTTGCAATGTCATGCTTATGTCTTTGTAAATGGAAAATAAATGTATCATATTCTGAGAAGGTTTTTAATTGCTTCTGATTGCCTTTAATTTTTAGGAACTACTCCTATAATTTTATCACTACATACAATCATACTTGTTTACTAAATTGGCCGACAATTAAAATTCTAACAATTATTTTGTCCACCACTAAGAGTATTAAATTCAGTTTCTTTTAAATTATAAATATAGTTTATTTCGTTTAGTATTAGTTTTATTAAACTATTCGGGCGGGCAGGGGGGGGTACCTCCCAAAAAACATTTAGAGAAAAAATTTGGAGCCATTTCAAATAATAATTCTAGAATATATGGAGGGAATTGGGAATTTAAGAAAGATAAGGGGATTCTTCCGGAACAATTACAGAAAAGTTATGTTCATTGAAATGCCTATTTTAGAACGATTTTCAGATCGATTAAGTTCAACATCCCTCTGTAAAAGGCTTTGCATTCCCGTCACTGGAAAATAGTTTATGTAGTTGATGGTTAGTGAGAGAAATGTTGGGCTGTTTGTAAACTGCGAAAATGATGTGTTGGTGAAAAGGAGCAGCAAAATTTTCGAGGCCGAGTGTGATGACGGGAAGGAAGGCCATGGCGAATATGACTTTGCTATTTATGATAATAGCAACTCTGCCTCCCGCTGTCCAATAAGGTCTGCCCGGTCTATAAGTGTGAGAGAGATAAGTGTCTCGGTTAATATGTGATATATTGAGCTGGAAGTTTATGCAAGCTTTTGGCCTGAAATATGCATGTAAATATTCCACAAAGATATTGAAATGCGAAAAAAAAATGTTAAGATAAGCAGCGTTTGGCCATAGACACATAGTTCACAGCGTCACCTAGAGACTGGGAAAATACAAATTAAAAAAAGATTAGTATCTACTTCGGCACTTTTTTTTGCATTAAGAGCACAGAAAGGCACAATAATTTTATTAACGTTATGTATTAACAAATCATGAGCAAATACTAGCCATGCGAGTGTGTGGCAACGCATCGGATCGGCCGACAAAATGTCAAGTGCCACAGACGACATAACGAAATGTCACGAAGTGTCATATTGCGTGCACCGACAAAATTCTTATACTCAGCGCGTCATGTTTACTATGCGTACGATATGCGTGATTCAGTGCAGAGTTAGACTATAAAAGTTCCTTTTTCTTAAAGTAATTTAATGTTGTATTAATCAGTCCGTTTATATTATTATTATTAATAATATTATTATTAATATTATTACTGTATAATTTGTATATTTTATCATATTTATGTAATTAGCTGCCACCACTTTCAGTTTAAATACATTTATTATTATATTATTATATAATTGACATGCGGCAGAGAGGCTCCAAAGGAATATATAATAATAATATATAAGACCAACCACTATTATATTTGTAGTTATCATGTTGCGCTATGGAACAACAACTTTTTTGATGTTCTTGGTATGTAAAGAACTGTTGTAGTGCTTTTACGTGGACGATTATTGTATATTATTGCTATAAATGTGAGGATTGTTTTTTAAATATTTAAACTTTGTGTTACAGGAGAGTACTTATTTGTTGTACTTGGGTAGTGTTTGTTCTACTTTTCGGAAAACCATTGTGTTTTTTTTTTTATCATCACTAAGAATTGTTGCAAGCCCATCGCTCCTCCTAGCACGGGCAACTTCCCCTGACTCCGCACTCACTTCCCCACCAAATCCAGACTGGGATGTACACTCGCAAGCTAAAGGGGCGCGAGGCGGGGAATAGTGGCTTCATGCGAAAATATGTTTGCCAGATCTGTTCTATCAAACAACCGAGATTTGTATTAAGTTAACTACTTATTACTATTTCATGTTTATTTTCTTTTTAAATCCTGCCTTGTATAAATATTTTTGACAAGTGGCGGAAATATGTTAAAATGAATTATTTCCTTGTTTTCGTTTTGTGTTATTTTGTGTTTTATTAAATCATTCAGTTATTTGTTGTGTATATCAATAATGTAAAAAATAAAGAGTTTTTATTAATGAACAATTCTCGTTTACGAACGGATAGCTCTCTTAACAGACAAGGATATTTGTTAAACCTCCTAACCTGCACATAGGAAGTTCATGCAATTATTGCACTCTTAAGTAGACAGTTACAAAATCAAGATACTTTTGATCCAAAATGTTCAACTGACCACTTGAAATCTTACAAATCTATTATTTCATTTTAATGGATCATTTCTTCGCATTAATAGAGGAAGTGGGAATTAATCTAGCTACAATTTGGGGAAATAAGTGTCAAATGACTTCTTCAAAAGTCTGTCGTGGGCCAGATATCCAGTGACGTACCTCCATTCTAGAGCAATTTGTACAACCCTTACTTTTAAATCTCACGCCAGCTCTAGACAGTGCCCGCGAACTCTAGCGTTTGTTACTTTGCCCGCGATCTTAACATACCTGACTTAGATAGTATTTTATGTAGCTCCTTCTTATTAAGATAACATTCCAAACTGGAACGCTAATGTTAAGTGCTCATAAATTAGTTGGCCATTATTATTATTATTATTATTATTATTATTATTATTATTATTATTATTATTATTATTAATGTTAAATCCTGGGAGAGAGTTGATGATAGCTTGTACGCATTACTGGAAGTAGAATTGAAGGACGGGGATGAAGAAATGATTTGGTTCAAACTGTCTGTGAGAGGAGGGAAAAATATATGTTGATGTGAGAGTGAACTTTGAGAACTGATTAGAGAGATGTGATTGTATATGAAGTAGGTGGGTTGTATATTGCCGATAGGTTAATTCAGAGGTGGCTGGGAAATGGATTTACAGAATGGAGCCGAGATGGGAGCCGTGATAGGGTTAAACTCCGCTTGAGCTTGAGCTTGAGATGATTTTTGTGTTTCAATTCACGCGTTGGGCGCCATTTGCCTGCTTTGCAAATATTCGCATTCGTGTGAAGAAATAATGTAGTTTGTGTGACAGTACATTTGCTTCTATGACAGTACATTTCTGTTGTACATTTCTGAGTGGGTTGAGTGAAGTTTCCAATTTCATGGGAGAGCAAGCATCTAACCCTTTTTTGTTCTTGCAATAATGTTTTGTGGTCAAAATCTTTCCAACGTATGCATCTGACCATATTGTTGTTTCCGCGTCTTAGGTCCAACGATACTAATAAGTTAAATAACATATTTTTAAATAATGTCCAAAGTTCTCTTTGTCATGTACAGAGCCTGCAAGTGCAAGCATTTATTTTGCCTCATATAGTCAGGTAAAAAGGCATTAATTTTTACTAAAATAGGCATGAAAAAATATATTTATTGGTGCTAATGTATGTGTTAAAAACACACGGAAACTTTGAAAAATCACCATTTAAAAGTTATTGTTGTAAAGAAATTAATAATTATAATTATTCACATTTTTATAACTAAAATTTACGTAAGCACTAACCTAGACGGAAACTTCTTATTATTGGTAATCTTGATTGCACATGACCAGCCGGTATGGCGACTACGAATTTATTTTACTCTCGACACTGTCACTACGAAATGCTATTGTGGACTCCATTTTCACTCTCGAAATGGTATTAGTTGAAACGAAATTATAGATTTCGTTCTTTGCACTTGTGTAATCGCCAGAAGGGAGGGCAGAAACAAAAAGGAAATGAAAAGGGTACTTCATGTGCAGGCAGATCTGTTCACAAAAGGGAACAGAGGCCATACACAAACATATGATGAGATTTCTCGTGAGCGAACAAGTCTGTCAACATCAACGAAAAATATAAAAAATCTTCCCAGGTATCACGTTCCTTTCACTTTCAGATTTTTAACACAACCTGACATTGGAGCCTCCGTGTCCACAGAAAAACGATACACAATACACCTTGCAGTCACGTTGTCTACGCTTGCAGGCATGTTTCCAGCTTGATAGAGATCGGTGCCAGGACGGGGGAGGGAAAATGGCAGAACAGACACAAATAAGGCAAAATGCCAAAAATAGGCATCAGAAGCTAAAATAGGCCAAAAAAGGGCAAAACGAAAATATACTAAAACAACTCCTGAAGTACAATTAAATGATCCCTATTGTTAAAATCCAGGAAATCGTAACAATAATAAAAAGGCAATTTCCCAACCTTCCGGGTTCTAGCCATGTACTTACACTGCTCACAAGGGAAAGGAGGAGCAGCCGAGCCTTAGTAGACGGGGAAACTTTACTGTGATAATGTTTAGTCTCTTAAATTCTTTGTTAACAGTTTTCGGAGTAATCACGTTGGACACCACTTGTTATTGCTCTACGCGAGTTATTTTTGTAGTCACGGAGTGTGTGATATTGCAGTTTGCCTGCGCTAGGAAACTGAATACATTTACGACCGGGCGTAGTATTGAGCTAGTTTGCGTTACATTCCTCAAGTAGGCTGACTCGTGTCGGTGCAGCGAATTGATTATAATCAATTCTATAATTTTAGGTACTCACTGACACGATATCGCTGTAGCCGGTGTAATATTAACTGGCATTCCAGACTACAGAGGAAAATGCAATCTGATACTACTATCTACATGAAATAAGCTGCGCAAGCCATAACTTACAAGTGAATTTTATTTACGTACGTTGTCTATTCTTGAAACCGTTTGCAACCTGGAGTACTTCGAAGCACTGGAAGGAATGATGTAGGTATGCGCCCTCGGCGATCAGCGCGACCTTCTGCTGTGACTGGAGATAGCCGACTGCCGTTCATACGGCGGAGTTGGGGCTGTGCGTCTGCTACGTTCGAAGGGATGTCTCGGAATGTCACCGAAATTTATTTTTTTCAATAGAAAAGTTGAAATTCTATGATTCATTTGAATTCATACATTTGAAAACAATTAGACTAAGAATGGTTGTGATATATTGCTACTGACGTAAACTCCTAACAGGACGACAGAGAAATTCAATCATCTTTCATTTTTTTTAAATTGAACAACGTATTTTTCTCACTAGCAATAGATAGATCGTAAATAGACGAATGCAATGATGTATCGTATGATAATGTTTTGATAGTATCTTCAGTATAAAGTTATACATTCCGACATGTAATTTTAAGTTAAGTGTACGAGATTTCCTGTAGCAACCCCTTCAACTGTAGCCTTCGGGAAAGTTGCCTTTGCAGCACCGACCCTTTTGCGGGGACAGGGGAGAGGCTGCGAAGGCCACCTTCTCCAAAAGCGATAGTTGCGACGGCTGCTACAAGAAAAAGTGCACGTTTAATTTAAAATTGCATGTCAGAAAGTACAATTTTATACACAAAATGCTATAAAAATATTAACATATGTTACATCATTGCATTTCTCTTTTTATGATCCATCAATTGTTAGTGAGAAAAATATATGGTTCCATTAAAAAAAGATGATTAAATTTCTCGAAAACTAAAAATATATCAAACAATATTTCTACACCATATCACTTGCCCCATGATTCCGCACAATTGAGAGAAAACTGTATTTCGATATCAGGGACCGTTTAGAAGTTATGGGGGTGGCGCATAGTTGGTGGGACTCCCTGTATAGTGTGGCGTCTTTGCCAGGGCAATAAATCACGGACGTGAACGGTTTGTAATTTATTGAGCTTACCGCTTGTCCCGCTAATGGGAGATACCTGGCTAGGGAAAACCCCGCCAGCTGACGGTAGGTCGGCACCGGATCTCACCATCACCGCCCCCTCTTGAGGAAAACACATGCACTACACTTCCAGGACTAATGACCGGAAGTGGCCGGATTGGCAGTTGATGCGTCCAGGATCATCAATCGAAAAGCACAGGGGCTTGAGATTCGTTGGCACTTGTCATATCCAATGAAGTGCACGTGGATCCATATGTTTCAAGAACTTCATTACAAAGCACCACCTTAGCATCATCGCTAAGGTCATGATAATATTTACTTCGAATCATTTTCAAAATGAAAAGGTAGTGACTTGACGTAGTATGTCTGACGTAGTATGTACTGCTTCTTTCAATCATATTTGTGTACGAGAACTAAACCCAAATAAACCGAAAGAAAGCAAATAATAGGAAACACAAAAAATAGCAAATAATAGGAAACACGAACCTCGGCAACCGCGTAATACATCCAAATACGCACTCATTCTCTAGGAAACGCTCACGTGCTCACCAGAGTTTGTCACTGAACACTTTCCCGTCAAACGTTGTGATGTCATTCTGGGCATCTCTTTAGAAATGCGAACATTTTATGTAATAACAGTTTTGTCGACATTAGATTAATTTACGAGTTATTGCAATTTTTATAACACGTTTAGAAAATAATATTTAAGTGTTTGTCACCTCCACAAAAAATTGTTTTCTTGTATTTTTCCTTCGAACTGTCAAAAATCATCGAAACAATTATTACATTTTTATTTTTGGGCATTGAAAAGATTCCGGATATTGCAGACCCATCAACAACCATGTATAAGTAACAGATTGTACAAGGAAAGTGCGAGTGATGGATAAAGAAATAAATGAACTCGCACGCGGTCGCTTTATCGACGACCTTACATTCTCTGCGAAACACCACGATCCACTGTCGTTTTGTGACATAGATGATGCGTAAAGAAAGTCGAATAATTACAACAGAAAGGAATTCCATTGCAAAAGTCATGGTATTGTGCAGACGAGAAAGGAAACGGTTTTTAGTGATGAGAAAATTAATTAAAATGAACATTGTGAATAACGATAATAATAATTCACTTCCCGCGGCCTCGGCGTGCGCCGGTAAAAACAATCCAAGGCACTCTCATTAATTCATTCTGAACAGCCACCTTTCCTATTTTTCAATCTTTCTTCTGCATTTGCAGTACCTACTCTAAGAAACGGGCCACAGACCGCGCGCGATGTTATTTTCTCTTCCATGTCATTTCCCTACCTCTTACATACACACACTTATACTCACGTGCACTATACACAGCACACTTGTTGGGAGCTTAAAACTTGTTCCGGCTGGGGCGGTGGGAGACCCTGGTTGGGTAAAATCACCGCAAGCCGACGTAGGTCGGTGTTGGATCTCGCCAGCTAGCGAGGAAAGATTACCGCCACCTCTCGCGATAATAATATGCATTACACTTACAGGACTAATGACCTTAGCAGTTGACGCACCCAGAACCATCAGTCTTCTGTATTCCAAAACGTCAAGTTACGTCATTTATTAACATTCCCATGGGCACGCCTTACGCTTCTAGAAAAGTTAACAGCACTCGGCGCAGTGTGCACCAATACAATGCCGCGCGGCAGAAAAATGACACTAAATTGTGCTTTTGCCATCATGAATAAATTCTGAATTTCTACAGACTCTAGAGAATTGAGAATCATACTTTCGTCCAAATGAAAAGAGAAAGTCTAAATTAAATCGCTATATAAATCCGATTAAAATTGTTTAAGTTACAGGAAAATAATAAATCGTAGTTTGTCCCTTTTTAAGAAAAAAATCGTACTCGTTGCGAATATCTAAGAAGCTCATCGGCATGAATACATTGTAGGATGAAAAAAGGTTTATATATAACACATTATTATCAATACGTTGAATAATTTGATTTCAGCTTTGTAAGCAACATTTATTTTCTTTTAGTTGTCTGACACCACATAATATGTTGCTCCCTCGCCATACTACATAAGAAGAGAATGTATTGTTTTGGAAATTGGAAATAAATTTTCAAAACACTATCATGTTAATATCAACATTTTTTGTGATCAATGTCCAGTAATATGTTAATGAGTTTGTTAAAATCAATAATACATTTAAAACATTTCTGGTAAATAATAAGTTGTGTTCTAATGACTACAACTATCATTTTTTTAAGTTAACCCCTATTTCACTGCCTAGAGAATTACAGTTTTTTCTGAAGTTGAGTTACGTTGTAGAGTATCCAGTTTGATGATAACAATGTCATTTCTAGGATGAAATTTCCTCTGCACTTCATAAAATTTCCTGCGTTCTTCTCACAAGTTGCATATGGTACTTGAAACAAAGTTCAACAGCCATTTTGAACTTTCAGAGAACTGTGTGCATATCTTGGATAGTTTTTACAGATAAAAGAATCTAAGCTTCAAAATACGCTATTGAAATTTTGAAATAAAGGAAAATGTTTATTTTTCATATAAAGAAGGCTTTTAAAAGGAAAAAAATCTCTTCTAATTACAATAACTTACTTCCTAACTACAATATCATAGAGTATCCTAACTTTTCTCTTTACATAGTTTTCTTCAGAGCAATTTTAATATTTTCCACATCACTTAAAAAGTGTATAGTTTAAATCTTGATCAAGTTAATTTCCTTCTAGCTATCAAATAAAAAATTATGGTTTCCTTAAACAACAAGGTTTTTGTAGTTGTGATTACATTGAAAAGAAGATAATATTTGAGGAGGACATTCCTCCATTCCCTCTGCTGAGAAACTGTCATTGACATGTGAATTTTTGCAATGTTTCAAAATGCAATTCTTACTTTTTGATAAAAAATATATACTAATAATAAAACATAAGTATCTTTTCATTTTTTGATGATTAATAAGAATCAATACAATCTCAAAAGACCATTAATTCCATGTTAAAATCAAATCTTTTCACTAACATTTATGACCATATTCTTTCTAAAATAAGAATAGAATAAAAATGTATATATTTTAAGATAGGTTGCACCTTTGCATTTTTACTGGTGTCCTTGTGTTTAGAACTCTTTCTTCCCCCTTCCCCCTCTAATTATTGTTTTTACTTATTACCTTTGTTGTACATTCAAAATAATGTATATTTTTTACATTAGTTTGCTCATAACTGCCTCTCTCTCTCTATACAGTGGAGGTTTATATTTTTATAAAAGGAAATTTTCCTATTTTTGGGATTGGAATTATCCTTTTTTAAAAAAAAAATGTATGAAGTTTTATTGTTGTGTAATACGTACATAATTAAACATGTTTTGGTAAGTTCTCTCCCATCTATTTTATATTTTGGACTTAATACTTACATATATTTTTTTAATTAATTTTGATTTTTTAATGATTTTCATTTTCTTTATAACATTTATTTCAGAAGACTTTTTTTTTAACTAAAATATTCTTATTGATTATCAAAAAATGAAAGGATATTTTTATTATTAAAATTGTAGTAATAATCATAATCATATCAAATTTTATCTGCATATAAAATATATATTGTACATGGATCACACAGGAGCCAAATTACATAATCCTAATTCATTCTCTCTTTCATTTAATGATAACACTAATCGTCATCATTTTTTATGTCTGTAATATTTTATTTGTTTCTTCATGCATTTTACAAGCTGATTTCAAATATGCAATCAGTATTTCTGAGTCAGCTTCAGTTTTTCGTTACAAGCCAATATATGTTTTTGACATTTGAGGTCTGTATTAGATGTTAATGCTACGGTAATAAGAAATATCTTTTTTAGACAGACTGTTATAATTACTTGAGTATACATGTTATAGTATACTCGCATACATAGTACACGTTAAAAAATATACTAAAGTTCATTAATTAAAGTGAATAGAAAAAGTAAAAATGACCCAATTACGTTTTGCTACATTTGTGTGAAAGTGATGTTACCAGGGCAAAGATCAAACATTAGGAGTACAGCATTTGTAAAGGCCAGCTATTATGCTTATTTTGATATGCAATTGAGAGATCAGGACAAGACCTTTGCTCCACTATGTTGTTGAACATGTATTAAGTAGGCTTAGATAATGGAACAAGAGAATCATAAAGGCAATTACCCTTTGGTATACCTATGGTGTGAAGGGAAGGAAAGGATCATTGAACATGTTGCTCCGTTTGCTTCACAAAATTACAAGGTAATTAATGTTGAGAGTCTTTATATTTCAATATTAAGACTGACTTTTGTTGGTGTGTGAAAAGAGATGAAACCTGTAGCCATACATAAACGAAAGGTGCTTAAGTAATCATTTCTATAAAGTGAATTGTCTTATGGATAAAATGTTTAGAATATAATAAAGGAAAAGTGGAACAGCTGCATTTATTTCAGTCATTCACAATTATTACTCACAAGAAACACAAATAGAAAGGAAGTAAGACGGTACCAATTTTTTTCATATTTGTTTTTTAATATACTTTTCTATTAACAAAAATTGTGCTGAAACTATCTTGTGTTTAATTCCATTAACAGTTATCTTCAAATAATCGGCTGTTGTTGACACGGTTGTTATCAAGGTATTGACTCTCTATAAACAGAAAATGTCCTAATGGTAATAACAGAATGCGTAGTAGATATGGGATCCATAGTACAAAAACTAGATGTGATCAAGGAAAACTAATATTATTTTCAGGTTCAGTGTGGTCAATTTCTATAAAAAACATTGAAAAACTTTAAACATCATGAACTTTTTCAAAAACGCAAACCAATGTAAAAATTTAATAAGTCATTAATGTCAATAATTGGTATAAACCATAAGGAATGTAAAGAATAAAACTGCATTTACTGACATGAAAAAATGAGGGGTATCTCAGCATTTGCACTAAAAGTTGCTTGAAAAAACTGGAAATTGAATATTTTTTAAAACAAATAAATATACAATTTGCCTATTGGAAATCAGCAAAGGCCAACTACAATATTACAGCATTATGTCATTACAATTTTTAAATTACAGGAAGGAATTTCAAAATAATTAATAAACACATCTGACACTTCACTTTTGTTTATTCTTCTATACCTGGGAAAAGGTATCGGTTTTGTACAATATATTTTATTACAGATTACAAAACTGTTATAGGACATAGTACATTGTTTTATACATAAAACTTCACTTTAGTTTGCCACCTTTACTTGACAAGAACCAAACTGACTACAGTGTATTAAAGAAAGTCCTGTTTTTGTTGTTTCACAAAATTTTTCTATCTTTTAATGAGTACGAGACAAGCACAAATGTAATGTACGAACAAAAAGCATTGTCTATCACAAGATATGTACGTCATACATTTTTATCACAAACAGGTTTATTGATTTCAACACATCTACAATATTTTCTATGGAATCGTATACATCTGTCAAGCATGTCTGCTTCCCAATGGCACTTTATTCACCTGCTAATTTTTCTGTAACTTGAAGAAGAGTTCACACAAATTCTTCAATGTCACATGTTCTTCTTTCTTCAAAACACTTTATTTCACACAAGTATGCACACAGTAAAAAAATTCGCTTTGCATGAATATAAAATAAATTACAAAACAATATTTTATTTTCATGCGATGTAAAGTTTATGTATGTTTTGTTCATGAGGATACATGCCACTTCAGGTCTGATAAAACCGTGCGTATTTACAAAAATGTTTTCTAATGGTCATGTACACTTCTTTCAATTCATACTTGAACTTTTATATTACTATATTTACATACACACATGCAAACATACAAACATACAGCCAGACAC
Source organism: Gryllus longicercus (assembly GCA_038098605.1). Lineage (NCBI taxonomy): Eukaryota > Metazoa > Arthropoda > Insecta > Orthoptera > Gryllidae > Gryllus > Gryllus longicercus. The sequence continues at coordinate 800,456 of JAZDUA010000509.1, forward strand.
AATTGTTTACTACTCAATGATTTTGTGAAAAATGGATGTTTATATATTCACTGCAATACACTAAGCCTTTGGCTTCATCTATACTTCAGTCAGTAGGATAACCTAAATGTTCACCAAAAACAGGGTGAGAAATTCAATATCTGTATGCAAACAATAATTTTGAAGAAAAATTGATTGAAAAAGCATGACACTTCAGTAATGAGTTAAAATTTCTGCACTGAATGTAATTTGACACATTTTCTAATACAAAATATCATTGCTATACACATGTATTTATTCCTTTATTCACTTGAAAATAAGTTAAATTTAGAATCGAGGAAAAATTACTTCTGAACAAATCTCTCTCAACACACTTTCTGACTGATTTGAAGAACAGTAATGTATAAAAGCAAGTATTACGTTTGTTCTACTTTTCTAATTATTTACACAGTATCACTTCAAAGAACATGTGTTTTAAGCCATGTGATACTGCACAATTTGTTACATATGTCATCCACAAGTGTGAATGTTCAACATTGGTTTGTATGGCAAATAAATACAAATATTACTCATCTTCTTTAATGAATATTGATACCAATTAGCAGAAGTAAAAACATTTGAAATACCATGTAATATTTTTCAGAAGTTACAGTTATTGAGAGGAACAGTATGTTCTCCAATCTCCACAGCTATAGCACACACTAACACAGCACACTTTTAAAAAAAGTCATTGAAATGTACATTTTCTGAAAAGCTAACTTTAAATTCGTAATTCAGTATCGGCAACTGCTGATCTTGATGCTTGCTGTTGTTGCTGTTGTAAGTGATGTTGCTGCTGATGAATTTGAAGAGCTGCCTGTTGCTGCTGCTGCTGTTGCTGTGATGGCTGCTGTTGCTGCTGTTGCTGCTGCTGTTGTTGCTGCTGCTGTTGCTGTTGTTGCTGTTGCACGTGCAACTGAGATGGTTGCTGTGGCACTTGCTGAGTCTGTTGTTGTTGCTGCTGCTGTGTTTGACGAGGCAAAGACACTACATGATGAGATGTTGGTACTCCAGGTGTCACCAACGGTGAAATAGATGGCGACCTGGTGGCAAGTGGTGAAAGAGATGGAGAGAAACTGGGAGACATTGCAGCAGAGGTACTGAACCCAGCACCTGTTGCATCATGGCTGATTGGGGATCGTGGCAGCATGAGCAACTGGGATGTAGCACTAGGTTGATTGTGGTGGGATGAAGCATGATGACTAGCAGAGTGACCTCCAGCTGACCGAGAAGCCAATACAGGTGCTGCAATTGATCGAGGAGCAACACTTGTTAAAAGGGGAGGTGGAACAGTCTTCACAACTACTGGAGGGTGAGGGGCAAGTGTGGTTTTCCCAAGACCTACGTTGCCTCCACCAATACTGCTTCCTCCAGGAACACTGCCAGTTGCGTTATTGCCACCAACTCCACTTCCCAAGGTTCCTCCCATTCCTTTGTTGCTAGAAGCACCACTTGTAGTACTCTGCACCGAAGCAGTGTCATCTTTGAGTCTGGCAATTTCAGAAAACACGTGTGCTAATGGTTGATACTGAGGCCCCCAATCAAGAAGATAGTCCCAGTTATAACTTCCAGTCAATTCTTCTTCACTATGTACTATGGAACTCAATGATCCAGTCATTGAAGGTTGATGCGTGCTGCCGTGAGCCAATCCCTGAACATCCGCAAATCCCCCCAGACCCATTACATGATCAACTGCTGCCCCGAGAACTCCACTTCCGCTTGCCCCTCCACTGGCTCCTGCAGCCCCCTCTTCCGCACTGCTACGATCACTGGCACCACTGCCTGCACCACCTCCGACGTTGTTCAACTTAGCGTAAATGAGGTTAGTAATGTCAGCTTCCCCACTGCCTTCTTCATCAAACATATGAAGACTGTCTATTGGTACCACCTGATGATGAAGGAGTCCATCTTTCCCACTAGTTCCTGAAGCACCTAGAGAGTCAGAACATCGTCGCGATGAAGAGCATGCTACTCCAGAGGCACCAGCACTTCCTGACGTAGTGTCTACAATGCCAAGTCTTGCGAGATATTCTTGAGTATTGTGAACAGATACATCAGACAGGTTGTCATCATCTGCATCATCTCCTTGGCGATGTATGCCAGAATCACGCTGTAGAGGCCCTTCATTTATCATACGAATCTCTTCATCTTCCACATCTTCACCGTCTTCTGCTGATCCCCTACCACTGGATCCTGACTGTTCTGAACCTGAGAGTTCTGATGTAGTTGCAGCTCCTGAATTGGAGCTGCTTGAGTTATTATTGCGATGCACAACAGGTCCTCCAACATATGGGGGAATTTCATCGTATTTCGGTGGTCCAAATTGTGAGTTAGGTCCTTGTCCGGGACCGCCAGGACCTGGAACACCCGGACCACTACCACCACTTCCACGAATAGGAATGGTGTCAAAAGCACTGGGGTCCACAAAATTATCACCCCCAACACCCCCAACTGCTGCGCTGGCACTCAGAGCTGGTTTGTTGACCTTCTTATGTCTTCTGTTTCTCATATGCAAAAACAAAAATATAGCACCAAAGGCAAGGACTATAAGAATGAGAGCTATAAGAAGACCAAGGGCCCAATCAGCCAAACCTCCTGATGAAGCAGCAAGTGTTGTATTATTGCCATTGCTTCCTGTTACTACATTGGATCCTGTCATAAGTCCTCCATCAGCTGCAGCACTACTAGCTAGGTTTGTACCTCTGTCTGCCTGAGGGTCAAGTACTATTTCTACAACAGCTTTATTAGTAAGGGAACCTTGCCGACCTGAGCTGGCTGTTACCATCAGACTTATGTCGCTTCCTGCATCAAGTGTGGCTGCAGTATTGTCCAACTTCTTTCTCACCATAATGGCACCAGTAGTTCTATTGATTTTGAAATATGGGTGCTGTGTTGACAATTGATACACTACACGACCATCAGGGCCTTTATCCCTGTCAGTGGCTGCCACATGACCCACAACATATCCAATAGGTAATTGTCCAGATGCAGCGGAGTTAGGTAGCACAAACCTATAAGTTCTTTCTGTAAACTGAGGATGAAATTCATCACGACTTTCTATTTCTACTCTCACACGTACACTAGCAGTCCTTCCACCAACATCACTAGCACGCAAAGTAAAAGCATAACGATTTCTAGCTTCATAGTCAAATACAGCATTTGTCACAACCACTCCAGTGTCAGAATCAACACGGAAAAGTTTCCACGAATCTTCCACATCTGTATAACCTGAAGCAGCAGCAGCCGACACTAATGAATAGTTCAATTTGCCGTAAACACCTTTGTCCAAATCTGTTGCTCTTGCTGTGAAGACAGTTGTCCCAGTTACTTCATTTTCTCCAACAAATTCCAAGTATTCAGCAACAGGAAAGTGAGGAGCATTATCATTTTCATCTTCCAACTGAATGTGAACTGTTGTTACTGTTGACAAAGGTGCATCATTCGGCAGTTTCGCAGAGTCTGAGGCACTTATCACAAGAGTATATTCTGTTACACCTGAATCATAGTCTAGGGACTGATGCACACTAAGAACTCCTGACTGAGGATCAAGAATAAAAAGTTCTTGATCATTACCCGAAGTAATATCGAACACTACTTCAGCATTTGGAGTGCCAGGTTGATCAGCATCTATTGCTGCAATATGTAACACTGACTGTCCAGGGGGCACAGCTTCACTAATTGTTATTTCATAGCCTTCTTCAGATGTTTCCTCTTGGAAGGCTGGTGCATTGTCGTTAGCGTCATCCACTGTGACATAAACTGTCACCATGGATGCATTATTTGTAGTAGCTCCCTGATCACCAGCAACTATTATCAAATTATAAGAACTGAGGACTTCACGATCAAGAGTCTTGAGCAATACTACATCACCATTAGGGCTGAAAAAAGAAAGAGACATGTAAATGGTTCTGTATATAGGAGCAAACATTAAAAATCTTTGAAACAAATGTAACATTACAAAAACTGATGATAAATATTTACCTCATAACCTGGAACACACCGTCAACATTGCCATCAAAGATAGAAAACACTGTATTCCTGGTTTCATCTCGAGTAAATTCTGATGCAATTCGTGTGACAGTTGTACCACAAGGAGCATCTTCACGAATGTGTACCCTAGAATATCAAAGAAACCAGTTTTAAAATCTTGTCCTGCTCCATTATTTGTTTGAGTATTGATTACTTCTGAATTTCAATCACATTCTCTTAAAAATAGGATAGTACAGGGAATGAACATTGTAAAGCATATATTTAAAATACTATAAATTTAGCTAGTTTATTTTTAAAATATATTAAATATTTTATAATCTGAAGGTGTAGTATTATATGAGCAGATGTAAAAAGAATTTCAGTAAGTAGTTAGATTTAATTTTTAACTTGAGAGGAATTATCTATATTTATCTATTCTTAACAGAAAATAAAAATTTTTAAGAGTAATTGTACAATAAAGGACCTAGTTTCAGGCTTCAAAATATTTTAAACAGTGATATTTACCTGTATTCATCTTGAGTAAAGCGAGGATGGGCACTAGATGCATCACTGACACGAACACGCACAGCTGCAACAGATGACAAAGGAGGCTGCCCACTGTCTGTTGCAACCAATACAAGTTGAGCATCACTTGTGCCAGGGGCAATTCCACTTCGATTGGCGAAAAGGATTCCTTTGATGTGGTCAACACTAAAACCACGAACAGGAGCTTGTAAAGAGTACCGAACCCTGGCATTTTCTCCAGAATCAGCATCTGTTGCATTTACTGTTAGCAGTGCATATCCTGGTTCGCTTCCTTCTGAAAAATACAAAACAAAATATATTACAATCATGATCAAAAATTAACTGGACTTACAAATATATGGTACATAATATATTGTACAACCATATCACAATGACAAATTATCTTTATCATTAATTAGGAAAGAACTGCATGAATTTTCATTATTTACTACAGATAGAAAACAATTGCCATATGCAGACACTTCAGAAATGTCTTAGATTTCTTTCAAACAATCATCGTAAGATATAATAATTCTCTGCCTTGTATCAGTGCAAGCTTTATTGAGCTTTTGTTTTATTAAGAGTGAGAAGAGCAGGAGTCCAATTTTTGAAAATAACGAGTATACCAAATCTAGAATGGCAGTTTAGTACATATGGTATAAGCCTACTGGTTATTCTTTTTTTTATATATATAACCAAGATTACCATCATGCAAAAGATTTTTAATGATAAAGAGAGGGAGGTTGAGTTATTTCAACAGAAAAGTCAGCTACTGAAAAATAAATACTATTGTTGTTCATTTGCAGTCAAACATCATGTCAACTAAAATTCAAATAACGCTTAATGTTAACTTTTATTTATGGTAATTCAACAATTTACTGGAAAAGAATTTTGGAAGCTCATGAAATTTTTGAAGGTTGTTCTCTCAGCTGAATTACTTCACTCATGGATGGATTAACACTTAATACATACGCAAAGCATGAGCTCGGAGCCCCTGTCCTCCCAATATTTTTAAGACAAATTTTACTACAGTTCAAAAGTATTAAAATATTTTGTTAATTTTTAAAATTGCAAATGTTTTGGTTTATTTTCATATTCATATTAATTACACATGTCCCATGTTTTTAATACATATGCAGTAGACTCCATAGTTTAATAATATTTAAGATGCAGCCCTGGCATCGCTCACCTGGCAGAGAGGCCTGGTAGGAGGGCTGCAGGAAGACGGGCGGGTTGTCGTTGACGTCGGTGACGCGAATGGTGAGTACGGTGTAAGCCGAGTGTGCCGAGTCGGAGGCGGTGATGCGCAGCCGGTACTCGCGCCGGATCTCGAAGTCCAGCCTCCGGAACCAGCGTCAACTTGCCGCTGAAGCGGTCGATGCTGAAAGCGCGCGTCGCGAGGCCGAGGCAGACGTGCTGTCGTTGTCCGCTGCGCCCGTGCCGTCCGCCTCCTCCGAAAAGGAGTACGTGAGAGCCGGGTTGGTATCCACGTCGTTGGCGGTCACGGCTGTGAGCACGGAGCCCACTTCGGTGCCTGTGAAGGGAAAACATCATTAACGCCGTGTAACACACTCGATTAGAAAACAATGAGGATGCAGCCCGACGCACGGTGGGGCCAAATGCCAAAAAGCTGGCCAAAAGTCCAAAAAAAAAGTTACTAGATAGGGATTTTGTCGTTGCTACTTCAATAGGTTGGTATTTGGGCCGTTGAATTCCTCAATTAGTAACGGTTTCTCTCTTATACTTGAGGTAAGAGATCAGTCAAAGTTGGCCTCGAGCGATCGATATCGGTCAGCTGTGAAACGTGTTTTCAGAACCTTTGTGTTTCGAAGGATAGAGAAGCGTGCAGTCGGCCGAATTCAATAAAACAAAATGGAATCTATTCCTGAGAGTAAGTAGAAACATAATATGTATACTTAATTTTTTTTAAAATAATTTGTTAATGTAATAATTAACGTTGATTGTTGGCGAAAAATGAAAATGCTATAATCAAAAATTTGTGTTTAAAATGAAAAATAACTATGTGCACCGTCGTGCGGGGCTAAAAACTTAACATGACATTATTCGAAATGTTATTCTCTGTGAGAATCACAAAAAACAGCTGCCCGTAGCTGCCGTTTTAGTGCCTGTGACAAATTTTCGTAGCGCGTGCAACATGTAGAAATACAAACTTTTGATGATTTTGTTCGCCATATTGGTCCGCCATTTTGTTTTTTTTAGCATTTTTATTCAATATTTATTAATCAGCATGCTTATAAACCCAAATCAACTCATTTTTAATTATAAACACGATCATTTCGTGTTAAAAATGGAAAAAAATTGATGATTTGGTCCGCCATATTAGTCCGCCGCCATTTTTGTTTTTTGGCATTTTCATTCAAGGTTATTAATTAGCATCCTTAAAAATTCAAACTAACTCTTCTTTACTTATAAACATAATAATGTTGTGTTAAAAATACAAACTTATGGTAATTTTGTCCGCCATATTGGTCCGCCATTTGTTTTTTTATGCATTTTTATTTAATATTATTAATGAGCATGCTTATAAACCCGAATGAACTCATTTTTAATTTTAAACACGATCATTTTGTTTTAAAAATGAAGAAAATGATGATTTTGTCCGCCATATTGGTCCGCCATTTTGTTTTTTTGGCATTTTCATTCAAGATTATTAATCAGCATCCTTAAAACCCGAATGAACTCATTTTTACTTATAAGTATGATCATTTTGTGTTAAAAATACAAAATTTTGATAATTTTATCCGCCATATTGGTCCGCCATTTTGTTTTTCGGAATTTTTATTACAGATTATTAATTAGAATGATCATAAACCTCTGAATACAAAGTTTCAGTCAAATCGTACAACGCTTTCGACTTTTGACCAGCTTTTTGGCATTTGGCCCCACCGTGCGACGGCGGGGTAGATCTGCAATGCATCACTGATAGTGTAGTTGATAACGAAGATCTAAGCACCAACGTTCAATAGTTGAAATGCAAATGAAGTTTGCCATTGCTTTCTCAACTCAGCCAGAAAGTACCGGATCACAAACAGACCCAACCTGTAATATCTTTCATAGTAGAATGCAATTATTCAACACCTACCATACCAGTTTTCGAGCGGCCGCAGCAAGAGATACTAAGCATTTTTGCGGAAGCTACAAATTATTCTTGTCCCCACCCAGAATCGAATTCGAGGTCTTGTTCATGGAAAGCAAACACGCAAGCTAAGAGCCATCCGAAGCATTACAAAACATGAAAATCGAATACCCAGAGCAGTCCTGTGTCGAAGTGTACTACGTAAAAGCCTTTCTATTCCAAGTTACGCAGTTGGGCATAGTTAGAACCTCAGGTCTGATCTAGAGGAAAATATTTTATTTTGACTAAAAGCTTTAGAATTTGCATGGAATGGACAAAATCAAGGAAGTATATTCGTGAAAAGTGACGGTTTACTTTCATCATCAAGCGAACCGAGTTCATTACTTCTTAGTAATTTTTAGAGAAAAGGCTTTATGTGTTGTGTGCAATAATATGTGGGTGTCCGTGGTTTTTGAAACACAAGAACATCAAATGCGGAAATCAAAGGAACGTTGTATTCTAATTGGATATTATATGTATTATAATGATTTATTTTTATGATTTAATTAGCTTCATAGCGGGATGAATCTCTTATTCTCAACTGCTTTCACACATATCCGAGAGGCACAAGAATTTTTTTTAGCATTGAGAAACCTCATCGTCAAAACGGATACCGATATCAACAAACTGCAGAATTACTCCGGAGACCGTGGATTCTTAGCTTTCGTCTAATATTCTTCTTCTCTTATTTATTTACTTTTAAATTGTTCAAAATCATACTTAGGCATTGGGGAATTCATGTATTAAATACGCACGTACTTCGCATTAGACGAGGCAACGTTAACAAAATGACGGTATCTAGCCATAGATCTCTCGTGAACTCACTCCGGGAAACATAATCACGGAGAGAGTTCTACATTCAGAAGATGGGAGTTCTGCAATTACATGGTGAACGTTTTTAAAGACAAACAAGACTACGAAAACAACTAATATTTCCTATGATTTAAACACGTATAGCCTCGTAAAAACGGCTTCCCTGCCTCTTGGAACTCCGCCTGGAGTGAACCAGCGAGGAGAGAGCGCGGGAGCAAGAGAGCGTCGCTGATCCACCGAGGGCGGCAGTGGCAGAATTAAATCTGCGTCATTCTGGACACGGATGAGCGTGTGTGGGCGCCCGAAGAGAACGGTCGCCGCCGCCGCCGCCGCCGCCGCCGTCGCCACCCGCGCACGGGCACGCGGCCGCAATCCACGGGCGCGCGCGCGGCACGCACTTCCGTGAACGAGGGCGATACATCTCGGGGCGTGGGCTGGGGTGGGGGCGGGGGCGGGGAGGGGGCAGACGGAGGGGGCCGCGTCAGCTCGAACAGTTCATAAAGCACCCAGCAGGACGCCTCATCAAGCGGCCCTCGGGCCCCTCCCCCGCGCCCCGGAAGCCCCCACGGCGGGCCATTCCATCTGCCGTAATGAGCTTCTCGGGGCCTAACGAAGGAATCAGGGGCGCGAGCTGGGCGCGCGCGAGTAGAGGCGCGGCGGCGGAGCGGGAGGCGGAGCGGAGTGGGACGGGCGCCGGGACCGGGCGGCGGGGCGGGCAACGGAGAGGGTGAGGGACGACGTGACGGATTGATTGATTGATTAGTGATTCCACGTGCGTCAACAGCGAAGGTCGTTAGTCCAGTAAGTGTACTGCATACGTTTTTATCACGGGAGGAGGCGGTGATCCTCCCCCGCTGGACGACGAGATCCGGCGCCGACCTACCGTCGGCTTACTGGGTTATCCCCAACCAAGTATTTCCCACCAATGAGGCACCACCCCAGCCGGAACAAGCTCAAAGCTCCCAGCCGGGCTTCTGCCATGAGCGGTAGCGTAGTGCATGTAAGTGTAAGGGGAAAGATCGCGGGCGGTCCGTGGCCTGTTCTTTAGTGTACTACACCGGAATTCGCCAGGTGTTAATCGGAGAAACCACGGAAAATTACTGATCAGAGCCGCCGGCCGGGAGAATGCTCCTGCCGATAGCGGCTGAATGCTCCTCCAGGTATCTAGCTAGTGTAGAAAAGTCTGCCACTGTCGGGACTCGGGCCCTAAGACCTCCCGGTCTGAGGCACTGCAATGACATCAACTGATGCCCTGAGCCACCTAAGCCGGTCGACGGGGCGGGGGAGGGAGGGGGTGACGTGGGCGACGCTCGCGAAATGCCCTTCTGTGCCCCCACGCGCTCCGGTGGCACGCCGCCCGCCCGCCCGCCCCCCAAGCGTCTAAGTGTCCCGCTCTTCAGAAGCGAGAGGGTTTGGTGGACATCGCCCTCAACCACAAATGCCTTGATGGAGTGATGATAATAGTACAGATTGACTGACAGACGGACGATGACCTTTGCATGATGACTGAATGAATGCAGGAATGAGTGGTTCATATAATTGTCGGTCTGACAACATTTCAGGATGTACCAAAATGAAAAAAAGGTCTAGAATGATACAAGCGAAGCACGATGCGTACGGAATAAGGCTATGTTTCCCATAGAAACCTGTCAGGCCGTCGCAGAGGCGTGGCGCTCCGAAGCTCTGATCGCCACTTGGTCGCTACTTCGAAACCTGTCTACGCTTGACACACCTCCAAGTTTGCTCAACATTCCTTGGATCAATTTCGAAAGCCTTCAGACTAAACGGACGTTACGTAATAAGAGTTGATTTTGGGCGTCAGATCATCCCAATGTCCATTACAGTAGTATGGCAATAAGATAAGATTGTAGGCTAAATCGTGAACTGTGCGCATTGTTATCCACGCCAAAGTAACCAACGTGCTTACGAACCAAACCCCTCCTCGAGCGTGAAGAGCTCGTCTTTAAAAATGTCTCTGATCAGTCACTCCAGCATGGTCTCTGTAAACCAATCATTGATAGCCCCCAAATGTGACCCTTCAAAATTAGGGCATGTCAGAGTGTGTGAAGGATTTCACAGTCTGGAATAGCAAGGCTGCGAGGCGCGAAGACCTCAAGTGAGAAGATGTCACCTCCAAAAGAACTCAGATCAGTAATAATTAATCATCAAATGTGACACTTAAAAATCAAGGCGTGGGAGTAACCGAGATCACAGCTCAGCTGTAGCGAGACTGCGTTGCGTGGCGACCACATGCTAGAAAATTTCGTCCCCCTTCTCAAATATTCAGATCAGTGAACCAACCAGTCATTACTTGCCACCAAACGTAACACATAAACGCGGATCTGACGACGACCTCGGCTGGCGCTCCGGTGCACAGACACCTCGAGCAAGGCAACCGCACGCAAGCTCCGTCCTCGTTCAGTAACGAACGCGAGTCCTCAATGGGTCGTAACCTGCTGAGATGTACGAAATAATGGCCTCTAATTCTGGTTGCAAGACATTGTGACTGCAGCTTCAGAATTAATCATCGCGAGCTATTTAGAAATTAATCGGGCACTGAGAGACACTAATACAAGACCACAGCAATTAAATTCTTAGTACTCAAAGAAGTCACCTTAGCAGATGTTTTGCATAGTTAGGCAGGCGATTTTGTAAAGTTTAATAACATGTTTTGACATCTATTAAGTTGCATTGGCAAGACAATATTAGCATACATTTTTAAATACATTTGCTCAATTTTGCTAGATCTCCGAAAAAAAACAACATTTGGATTGACTCGCCAGCTGTTTGTACTCTTTAAATATTCTCTTGATAATATCTACAATTTCTACCAGAGAATTAAATGAACGTCAGTCAGATATTTATCCTACGACAAACCTCACAATATGAATATCCTATGTACCGTTTGAGTTTCGAAAGCTTGTCATTCGAACGCCAACCAATCAGGCGCGGATTTAGGTACTGCTAGAGGGTACATGTAGAATTAATTAGTTTTTTATGGAAAAGCTCCAGTTACGATTATATCTCGTAATGCACAAATAGTTAATGAAACATTTTATTTTATTCAGAAGTTCAAAATCAATTCTTAATTATAAATAATATATCGCTAACGGATCTCTCTATCGTCTGCAGGTCAATTTTTTCAACGTTTCTCGTGAGTGCTCTGGACAGCAAACTCGGGCGAACTACTTTCATTACTACTCATTGCGGCGGTACTGAAAACTAAGAAACGCGATGCAATCAAACCTGGTATTCTGTTTATTTTATAAAACAAATAGAATGAAATCAATTCGAATATTACACATGACAATAAAGATATCATATCTACTCGAGAAATATACCACTTTGACTCTTTTGTCGCTCATAAGTTAATACTTTTCCTCTCTTAGATACAGCATCTATTTATCATCTTCAATATAGCAATAATAAAATATACATTTCAATTATATTTTAAATCTACATTTAATTATTGCATTGGAATATTTCTAGATCAATGGGGACGTGTCTCGCACGGTTGTAACTACGGAGTAGCCCCTGGGAAGGGGAACGGGAACACAACACGTCAGAGAACGCAAGATAGCTAATTACAGAGAACTAAACTCCGTAAATGAGGATGGGACACCCCTGCCCATCCATTCACTTTCGTACACGGCCTTCGGCTACAGGTGCGTCGAGGAGGGGCAGTATTTTTGAAAACTGCATCTACATTTTATCCTATTAATATTTGAAGTAGGCATTTTGTAAGAAGATTCAACAGTCACGGTAGCTACAATATTTTAAAGAAAAGCCTACAAACCATTAGCCCAACTCTTATCCCAGAACCAAGCCTCGCAATAAGATGAGCCGCTTGAACGTGAAAATTCTTGTGACTCGAACGACTATGACGTAAGATGTATGCATAGCTAATTACAGAGTTCAAAAGTCTGTAAATCGAGAAAAGGACTTGCCTGCATCCACCCACCCGCTTTCGTCCACAGCCTCCGGCGGAGGGGGCGGCTCGGGGAGGAGAAGAAGAGGAGGGGGCGCGACGCGGGGGCCCAAGGAACCTCCGGAGCGCGTGGCCCGCGTATATTGATTTACGACGTTGTTTTACCGCGCCTGTGCACCCACAGCGAAACGAAACACCCTGTAGCTACGTACTTGAAAGATAACGTGCAAGAGCCATTCGACAAGATAATATTATAGGAGACGGGAGAGGATATAAATTAGAAACGGAATTGCAATGCCATAAATAACGGGTCGGTTTGAATCGCGGGGTGGGGGGAGGGGAACGGTCGGCGAGGCGCGGGGGCCGGGAGGGGGCCGGACCGGGGGCGGCGAGCGGGCGGGGAAATACCGACGGCGTGGATTATCAATTCCTCCAGCGCCTTCATTTGGGCTTAAACCGCACGCGAAGAGCGAGGGTTGCTGGGCAGGCTCAATCAATGGCGAGACGTGGCCAAGCGAGATGGCGAGATGAGGCAGGGCGAGACGGGGAGGGCGGGGCGGAGGAACTGACGCGGCAACAGAGTGCGCATTGACCGGACAGAACCGGGTCGTCTCGTGTCGTGATGGGCAAGATGCGATAGGGTGGGGTGGGGTGGGGTGGGGTGGGGTGGGGTCGGGTCGGGTCGGGTCGGGTCGGGTCGGGTCGGGTCGGGTCGGGTCGGGCCGGGCCGGGCCGGGCCGGGCCGGGCCGGGCCGGGTCGGGCCGAGCTGGGCCGGGTCGAGTCGGGCTGGGCTGGGCTGGTCTTGGCAGGGCCGGACCGGGTCGGGAAGGGTCGGGCCGGACCACACCGGGCAGCGACGACAGGCTCGCGCCGCACGCGCGGGGCATAGTGATCAGCCTATAGCAAATTACGGGCTCTTCTTTTATCTCGGCGGTAACCATAGGCGTGCGCCGCAAATCACCGCGGGTAGCCGAAACCGCGCGGGATTTACGGGTCGGCTGCGCGGGAGAGAGCTGCCGCCTCGGCCCCCGCCCCTCTTGGCCCCGCCCCCGCCCACGTGCCAGCGCACTGCACATTGTCGCCACCGGCGCCTGCCGCCCGCCTACTGCCCCACCCCCGCACCAAGGGCGTATTCCAGGGGCGGAGGCTGGGGACGGGGGCACGAGCCTTCCTTGAGCCCAGAAATCTATATTGCTAATTTCCAATGCACCCAGAAATTGAAAGAAAACTATGCAGCAACCGGCCACGCGAGAGGTGTCGACGCTTTTCTTAGACACCCAGGATCTCGGGAAAAATTACAAAAACAATGAAACAGTTTCGAATTTGACAGAAGTGTGCAAATATCTGATTGTGTTGGACTGCCTTTACTCACACTGAGAATACTCAAACTCAGTGCGTACTGCTTACGACAGCTGACGTCATACTACAGTAAGGCTTCAAGGAAGAGGACGACCATTAAATGTTAGCTACTCACGTGCTGCTTTATGGAACACAACCTTTTTTATATTCCTGATATGCAGAGAACTGTTGTAGCGTTATATATGAATACTGTGTTTGTGTCTATATACATATATTCACATGTGTATAGTATGTTATTACAGCATTTCATGAAAAATGTATCTGTTAAAATATTAATTCACTTCAGTTTTATACGAGGGGATTTTATTTATTGTTCTCGTTCATAGTGCAAGCTACTCTTCGTAAATCCATTTTGTGTGGTTTGGTTCAGCAACCCATTTGCTGCTACATTTAATATAACGCATCATAGACCTTATCATTCAAAAATAAAAAACAAAACACAATGCTCACCCTCGCTGACACTGATGGCGCTGTGCGGCGGGAAGGTGGGCTGGTTGTCGTTGACGTCGACGATGCTGATGCGCAACGTGGCGGTGCCGGTGAGCTGCGGCCGGCCCTCGTCCGTGGCGATCACCGTCAGGCGGTAGGCGTCGCGGATCTCGCGGTCCAGCACGATGTTGGTCTTCACCAGGCCCGAGAAGGGCGGCTCGATGACGAACGCGTTGTCGTGGTTGCCGTCCACGATGTGGTACAGCACGCGCGCGTTCGCGTCCTGGTCCGCGTCTGTCGCGCTCACCTGCAAACCGCTCGGGTGTTGACGGTTGTCGCACAAAAGCGCGATGTCGTCGATGCGCGAGAAAAGTGACACGTCTCAAAATTCGTCTTTTTCAATGATGTGAACCAATAGATTTAGAAAATATGATTTTTTACTAGAAAAGGAATTATAAAGACAAGAATGGTTCGAAAGGTAGCCGGTGTATCCTGTATCTAGCAAAGCAGTCCCCTTTGCTCGCGATAGAGATCACTTTGCCACGGATAAAACCGTTCCTCTGCAAAATGACAATTTTTTAGATGTGTCACTTTCCTTGGGCACCGATGATTTGTGTGAATTTGCTTTCAATGTATATGTAGTACGTAAGTTGTCAATGTACTCATTGGAACAATGCTTTTATTTCATTTCTACTCGATGCTGGGCGAAGGCAAGGGAGGATTCTTACGAACTCATGTGCTCCCTTTTACTTGGCAGTGATCACCAGGTGGTGGTGTGTCTGTGCGATTTCCTGTGGAAGATGACAGTGGGATGGCGATGGGCGCATGATGACAGATATGACAGATCGATGAATGGATAGCACGATATACTGATGGAATAAGTGGATATATGAGAGAACACAGGTTGAAAAGATCCATTCCATACACGGAGCTGGAATCCACAATCGCCAGCTCCAAATGCTTGCACGCAGCTTCAAAGCCTTGACACTGTCGACGTTCATAGATCAAATCATTGTCAACTAATTTCAATGCAGTGCAGAGAATGTCAATAACTTACTGGAGCAATATATTTTTTTCACATTGTCATTTAAGACAATTTGTAGATTTACTGGTATACTAAGTTACAATACATTGTGTAAGCGCCATCTCCAGGGGTTTCAGAACCAAAGTGGCTTCCTCTAACGTAAGTACACTGCCCAGCCGGAAGCCGTTGATCTTCGAAGGAAAGAAAATATTAGGTTTCATAAGAAATGGTTTGTTTTCTTTGCTGGTGTTTCAAACTTCACGACTCATTGTTTTGAAAATACCATTGTTCACACATTTGAATAAGTATGCCCTCTGGTCCAAAATCGTTCGCCCAAAGTGACGTCTCAAAGCTCAATCCTGGTCACTCAAGAAATTATCCAGGTTAAGACAGTGAGAAGCCTACACATACTTTCAAATGTTTCTGTGTGTTCTTGAATTTCTGATTGATATTTTGCTGCGATTATTAGTCTAAAGTCCAGATTCAAATGCAAACGTAAGAAGTTTTTTAAACCCATTTCTACATGATTCATAAATGTTTATGTTTCTTTCGGGAAAGAATTTCTTAATGACTCAGGGGAATACCCAGAGGAAAGATATTCCACTTTTGGTTCAGTTTTTTAAAATATGCTCGTTCATGTTTTTAAAATGTATCATGTATAAAAAAACCCTTACCCAGCAATTCAAAGATACACCAGCGGGAGAGATTCAATTAAGGCAAAACATATATTTAAAGAATTCTAAGATCCTGAAGAAGGCGTCATGACGTTTCTGATGACAGCATCGGCAGAGCAATAAGACGCGACGGGAATTCCAAGGGAGGAAATTGCGATGACTCGCATGGCGGTTGGAGGAGAGCGCGAAGTAGGAAAATGCAGTCCGCTCGCGTGTTGAAAATGAAAGCGGAAATGGAACATACTCTCAAAAAACGCTTTATTTTCAACGTGATTTTTCGTATCGAGTTAATGATTCGGACGTGACCTGGCTACATGAATTCGCTTGTGACTGGACATGTGGATTTAAATAGTGTTGAGCTCCGGAATCCTTATTTATGCTTTTGACTACGAAGGAGGCTCTTTGAAAATGAATTTTAAATAAAGGCAGCAACAAGCGATTTGGGAAATTTTATAACAAAAAAATCTCTCCCGTGTAATAGAAAGTATTTTCATTAGCTACATATTTCGCCCTTATGCTTGTGTCCCGTGTGCAGGAATGGACTAACTGTCGGGAGAACATAGGACGATTATTTGGGGGTACTGGCTAGAAATAACCGAATTCCCCAGAATATAGAGTGGCGTCAGATAACGCCTGAGGAGGTGTTTTCGGCTAGACAAAACGAGTTGAGAGGGGATGTTTATTTATTTATTTCACGTCAAAACCGTTAACAACTGCTTGACGTACTATGGGGGAGAAGTGTAATCTGTGCAGGTTTTTTTGATCTCTGGAACCCCTGCTCTTATGGATCTAATGGATTATGAACACAGGTAGCAACGAGCGTTTTTGGCCCGCTTAGACAACACCATCTTCGTTCCCGCCTGATAAAAAGCCGGGAAGCGCCGTCGGCCTCGCGTGGGTGGGCGAGCGCAGCGAGCGCGCTCTCTCACCTGGATGACGAAGGTGCCCTTGTTGTTGCCCTCCCACACGGTGGCGGTGTACTGCGGCTGGGTGAAGCGCGGCGCGTTGTCGTTCTGGTCCTGCAGGTGGACGACGAGCTCGGCGTAGCCGTAGAGCGTGGCGGGCGCGGGGGCGGCGTCGACGCCGGGGCCGGGGCCCGGCGCGGGGGCGGAGGCCGAGGCGGGGGCGGGGGCGGGCCCGCCCGCCTGCGCCACCACCACCAGGCGCGCGCGCGGCCGCCGCTCGTAGTCCAACAGACGCGGCTCGCGCACCGTCACCACGCCCGTCACCGCGTCGATGGCGAACGTGCCGGCCTCGTTGCCCGCGCCCAAGCTGTACGAGATGCGCTGCCGCCGCCCGTCCGTGCGCACCGCCGCCACCTGCCGAGCATCACCGACACCGTCACCACAAACGTCTTCACCGCAAGAGGGTGCAAATTCAAATCCAGATCACCAGGATGTGTGCAAACGCAGGTCATTCGGATAGTTATCAGAGCTCTGGTATTTTTCCCGCGAAACTTATGAGCTTATTTCAAAAATGACGTACCTCTATGAAGTACAATTGTGCAGGGGGAAATATTCACTTTCTGTTCAACTCAGGATACAGCAGTTTTGCATATACCGTTTAACATAACAGAAAAGCGATTTTTAAACACAATTTGGCAGCATCTTGGGAAGCGTCTTAAGAATGTATTAATTCGTAAACCTAGAAAACAAACAGAAATGGAGATACGAAACTTTGGAAATAAGCTCTTCAATGTATGTAACACCTTGTACAAACTCTCAGGTTCTTGAAAACACTGGAA
This sequence comes from Gryllus longicercus, assembly GCA_038098605.1. Classification (NCBI taxonomy): domain Eukaryota; kingdom Metazoa; phylum Arthropoda; class Insecta; order Orthoptera; family Gryllidae; genus Gryllus; species Gryllus longicercus. Next base: position 818,076 of record JAZDUA010000509.1, read on the forward strand.
ACTGCAAGACTTCGCGTTACTGAGAACAATACATTTTGAGCTATGCGTTTTTTAAGATACTCGCAGTCACTGGATCTGCTCCTTAGAAAGCTGGTTGTAAGCTGGAGTAGAACATATAGTAAACCTACATCACATATCTTTAGCCGACAATTTCAGAAATAATAGTCATACAAGTAATAACCACCGCTTGATGATAATAATCGGGATGGATTAATACATGAGCAGACGTCCCAAATAAATTTTACACGAAGTAATGTACTAGTTGATAAATTACGCGTTTGGACGTAAATAATGGTATCTGACATTTTGCACTTCATAGAACAATGTAATATGTTACCAATAACGACATCATATGAGCAACACATGCGTTTAAACTATCATAGATATTTGTCATATTTGTCGTCTGTTCATTCCCCCTTGTAAGACAGAGTGTACTACAAACTCTCCTTCATTAATGTCAATTATGTTGATTTATCCCAGAATGTCAGATAACATAATTTACATCCGAATGCTTCAAGTATATACAGTTATGTTTTGATTTGCAAAGCGTATTAATTTATTCCCATATTCATTTTGACTATTTATGTTCAATATTATTAGAGGTCCATAGTTTAACCATGCTCAGGGCTCCTTAATATATTAACACCCCCCCCCCCCGACGATAATGTTATTCTCAATCCCGAGTTTGGAAAGGCAAGTATGGGCGAGTATGCAAGATATCGAACCATGATCCCACATCATTTAAATTACGTTATTTAAAAAATAGATGAAACGGCATGGTTTGTTTGGAGTTTTTATAAAAGTAAATCCATCTGAAGTTAAAAATATATGGGTAGGGGAGTACTTTTTTTCTTTTTTCTCATAACTGTCGGGCTCCCGTCGGCCATCCGGTATTTTACTCAATTAAGACAGAAGCGAAGTGGCGATATCGGAACGCGTGTGTTTTTTCCTGTGTGGCGTGCCATGCCTCTGTCGCTAGCAGAGTCGCCGGAAGACTCTTTACGATTTCCGCCCGCATTTTTTCGATCGACGCCGCGTCTTCATCGCCTGAAGACAAACATCCCGGGGCAATGCGCCGATTAAGCCACAGTCGGCACCCCCTCCCTCAATCGGGAAAAGGTGGGCTTTTTAAACATTTATTTTCTCCTGATACGCACATTGCATTTTCAAGGGTTTAATATGACACATATGTGAATATTTGTAGGCAATATTATTGAATGCATATGCACAGTCAATGTTTAAAGAATTTAGTTTCAGGAAAGTAAATATATAGTAAATTAAATTAAAAAAATTAAATCAAGTATTAACTTTTAAATTTTGAAAATTTTTACTGGTAGTATTCTGGAGGATCAGTATTAATTCATGAAGCGATAAGGTTGGGAAGTGGTACGAAGTGGATTTAAATGAAATTAAGTGACGACTACCATTTGACGCCTTGAAAAAGTCAATAAAGAGCGGATACGTCGTTATCGGTCTTCGGGAGTAGAGTGTATTTATTCAAAACCCGCATAGAATTTCATCTCATAGATACAACTTCACTACACACACGTTTTGATGAGCACTCCATTGTGGTAAGGATATATGTGAGGATATAGGTTGCTATTTTGTTAGGAATACTATAAAATGAAAGCATTGGTTTGTTTGCTGATGCAAATAAGGTTTCTATAACTCGGGGAGCAAAAATATCTTTCTTTGTTTCCCTCCAAATGTTGCTAACCGAACTTTATTGGTTCTTATTCATCCTTCAACGCGTATAGTCAAAGAATGGGGAAATGATTCTAGAGCACACGAAAACGTCCTCAGATTGTATTCCTCCCTCTATGTCACATTCAGTTTTTATTGCTTTTTTCTTCAGAAAATAAATAAAAATAAAATGAAACGTTCCAACAGAACCGCGAGTATCTGCGAGGCCACGACGGTCCCCTCAACCGGCAGCGCGGCGCGTCATAAACATCCCGCCTTCAAAGTGCGTAAAGAAAAGAAGCAAGTGCAAGAGCGACTCGTCTCTCCCGAGAAACGGCATGCGTGATTTCGGAGAGGATCATCTGGAGGGCGGGGAAAAAAGCGGGAGACCATTTACGTGTCGGGAAAAATCTTCCCGCGGTGAACGCACGCGTGCCGGGACAGCGGCCGCGGAGGGGGCGGCGACAGCGGAGGCAGCGGCGGGGCCATTTTGAAAAAGGCTGGAGCTCCAAAAACGAATTGCCGTGGAAACACGCGGTTCAGCGCGTCGTAAAAGATTGTCGTACCGTCTATTTATTTTTTCGCCGCCGCCTCCATCCTTACCACCGCACAATGGTGCGGATCGGGAAAATCAACGGACAAAAACAAAAACGCCTTCACTACTTCGAAATTCGCAACTGAAGCTTCATAGTCTTTTATGTGCTACGCGCGAGTTCTCCTGGTCGCAAATTTTAGACGCCAGATGATTAGCTGGGACGAATCAAACCCTGTGTGGATGCAATTTCTGGAGGCCGGATGCACGGAACAGTGGTTTCTGTGCTCTCTCTCCATCCAGACGGATACAGTTGCAGAACCTTCAGCAACGGCCCGTGAACTATTATTCCTTTTTATTAATCTACATTTGTACATAATTTAATTTGAAATTACATAATTTACGAGAGTTGGAAACCACGAACGTATTTCCTAGCATTTTTTTAAATATTATGGTGCATTTAATGATAGGGGTATACGTTCTATGCATTATATTAAACTTATTTTTCACTAAAACAAGATATTTACGAAAATTAGAAAGTCTAAATTTGTTTTGGCAAGAAACAGCTACAAAGTAAAACGAAATAACAACAAAAAATATATTTTATAGCAGTAATAATTACTGGGAAACGTGGATTCCAAAATCGAATAAATTAACGATCGAAATACTTAACTATATAAAACCATTTTTATATAATAGCCAAAAGTTGCAAAACAGTACGTAATATGAAGCTGTGGACATGTTTCTTTCCACAAGTGCTTGAATAATGTAGATTGGCGTTTAAGAAATTGATTTTGTCCGCATTTTGCGTCTTTCAAACCAACGTCCACAGCCTCCGTCGTCGTCGTCGTCGCCGCCGCCGCCGCCGCCGCCGCGTGTCACGCAGCAGGCCCTCGCAATAAAACGCCCCGGCCTCGCGTTTCGTTTCTGGGCGTTCTCGTTTTCCTATGGCCTAATCAACCAGTTACGTCGCGGCGCGGGGCGGCGGGGCGCGGGGCGGCGGGGCGCGGGGCGGCGGGGCGCGCTGCGGCGGGCAGACGGACGGACAACGTGAGGCGGCCGCGGCGGCTCCGCGATATTATAACGTCTGGAGTTCCGCCGGTCGCGCGCGCCATAAACGTCTGCCGAGAACGGCAGCGAAGTTTCGCGAAGATGTGAAACGAATGATTCCCTCCCTCGTTTCTTCGGTAATTTACTTTTATATACTCTTGAAGAACGCCGTGTTGCCTCGCGAAAAAGAGAGAGAGGGGGAAAGAGATGGGGGAACTCAGGGAGTGAGAGAGGGAGGACCGGAGCGAAATAATAAAAGTAGAAAAGTGCTTTACTCAAGATGATGAGCAATTTGAAATAATCTGTAGGGTATTTTGAGATGGAAGTTAATGAGATTCATTGGTCCACAAAAATGTAAGAATTAAGCACACACCCAGAGTACGCGCAATAAAATATACATTTCGCGGCTTTATGAGATACAATTTGACGAAATTCTCCGAAAATTGTGTGTATTTAAGAACGTGCAAAATGAGGAAAGCATTTCAAAGAAATTTCCTCGCGAACATTTGGAGTTATTACCGAATATGGATACTTGAAAAGCTACAAAAAAAGAAGTGTATAACATTGCCATGACTTTAATGAAGACCTGCGACGTATTTGGGGTAATAATCCAGCCAAAATATAAACATTTTTCACAAAAAACTTAAGTATGGAAACATAAACCATTAGTGATAATGAGTAGTACATATTATTGCCTGGGACCGGAGATCCTTGATTGCCTTCAGCTATGATTATTAAATGTTTGCTATGTCACCCAGAAATTATTAAGGTTTACAAATCTTTCCTCGTAAAGCGGAATTTTTGATTTCGTATTTAACTGCATCCTAAACTTACACATTTATTTTGTTATCTAATTTCATACATTAATTACTTTCTTCGTTTTTTTACTGGCAGCATTTCAGAAATACGGACATTGGTTAAAGATAAGGTAAGTACCCTCTAAATGCAGCGATAGACCTGACGATGTTGTCGTAGAGATTTAACTTTGAGTAAAAACTGATATGGCGATGGAGAAGGCGAGAACGAGGATCAGGGAAAGGGGAGGCGAGTGCGAGGAGGAGAATGAGGGAGAGGGCGAGGGCGAATTGGAGGGCCACGGCGAGAGATACTATGAAGACCAAGGCCAGAGGGAGGGCGAGTGATAATGCGAAAGCGAGGGCAATTGGAAGTTCACGCGTGCTTGATAGTGTCCAAGGGGCGGGGCAGCTGCCCGTGGCCTGGGTCTGCAGGAGTGGCGGCCAGCAGAAGGAAACCATAGGATAGGGGCAGCCGTGCGACGCTCTAAGAGGTTGAACGAATGGCGAGTGCGTCGGTGACACATGCGCGTCGGGCGCGATGCGTCGCCGCGACGCCAGCGGCCCAACCCCGCCCCGCCCCGCCCCGCCCCGCCTCTGCCACCATTGTTGGGCCTTCTGCGGCGGTTCCTGGTACGGGGGCCGCCGTCTACGTGGAAGCGTGAAGTCTTTATTCGTCGGCGCTTTGAGCCGTTGGCGGGGCCCATAAAAGTAACACCGCTGCGCCGTCTCAACTTCCCCGCCCCGCCCCCTTTCCCCGCCCCGCTCCCCCAGCCGCTATCGCTCTCTCGCGACTCGCGAGCGACCACCCTCGCCCGCCCTCGCCCGCGCTTCGTCAACCGCGCCGCATCACCCGCGTAGGGATGGCAAAAAACATCGAAGCTTTCCACCAGAAATGTCGACATATTAACATCGATATTTTGTTTTCCGGTTTTTCTTTTCAGAAAGATTAATTTTTCCAGGAACATCGATGTTTTTTACAAAAAGTTTATATTATCTTTATCGATTATTTTGTTCGTGGTAATATTGTTAAATTGTATTTTGAACCTTGTCTGCGTAGAATATTAATCAGAAAATTATGGTAACCGAGTGCTTCATGGCAGAATACTATACTTTAAACTATTTTTTACGTATTGTGTACAGGACGGTTTTCTTGGAAGATTTATAAATGGAAGTGAAAAGATGGAATAATAGCAAAACACAGTGTCTTTTATTTTTTAATTCCTTATTCAAGGGAGACGTGCAGTCCATAAACATTATTGTTAACATATTACTTATAAGTGAGCAAACAATGAAATATATCGCTATTTCATTTAAGTACTCTAATTAAAAATGGAAACTTGACGGTAAATAACATGTTTTATCATATTTAAAACATTGATATTTTAAACATCGATGTTTTTTGTGGACGACCTTTCGGTCATGTATCGAAATATCGATGCATCGAAATATAGATGTTTTGATAAAATTTGCCATCACTACGCCCGCGCCGGTCGCCCAAGTCATTACGCTCCCGACAGTCTTTTTGCGGGTTGGCGACAATGTGACATAACCGTACGGATACGTGCCTTTGAATACAGTGCTGTATCGTCAGCCAAGTGCTGATGCCTTGCGACGACGTTGCAAAGAGCAAGGTACTCAAGGCTTTCGTTTTCGGTATTCGTTTCCACACTTGCAAAGAAAATTAACAGGTAACGCAGACAATTATTCGTTTTAACCGTGGCGACATTAAACGCTCCGACATCTTCAAACGGTCCTCGCTCCGGAGATAATGTAACGTTCGGTTATCATTTACAGACGTGCAGCGACGTTTAAGGAATTGACGGCTATAGATGGCTTGGACGATAATAATATCTGCTAAAAGCCATTAATTCTAACATTCTTTTCCAAAGTTATATAGCAAATTGAACGATAGTGCGTATGCGAATTAAATTCATTTAACCGGAAAGACATAAAAATGAACCGACATCCCTACATGGAATTACTGCATATAGAGATGTCGTAATGGCTGGCTCGTAAAATACGGCGGAAGGCCAACGAATTACGCGACAACAATGAGGCGAATCTTTGAGTCATTTCATTTAGAACCATTTGAATCAGGAAGGATAGATGAAGTTTTCAATATATTGAACAGCCAAATAGAAGAATGTTGTAAAGGAGTTGGCACTGTTTAAATCTTTATATCGACAAAACGAGAAGTTATTAAATTTTTGTAATGATATTTTACGTTGTTACATCGCATGCAAAGACAATGACCAGAAGCGTTCCTAAACCCATTCATGTGTCTCCATTCTTTAAACCGGGGGTCAGCAATCCGCGATCCGCAAAACCATCTCATGCGGCCCGAAGGGCCTCTTCTATATTGGTCTACTGAAAATTAAATAATTATGAATTTTTTGAGTCACTTTATGTGGCTTACAACAAACCGATCTTAAAAAAAAAACAGTTGAATACACGAACGGAGTTCAACGCAGTTGTTATCTGTAAGTTTGCAACAATCTCTACTAGCCTAACCTATATAATTGTACGTGGATCCCAAGCTCGTTTTGACATAGTACTAATGGAATTACTGAATATAAATTTAATATTTTAAATTTGTTGGAGTTATGCGTAGCCCGTGACCTATTGGGGCCCACAGTAACCAAAAAGTTGCCGACCTCTGTTTTAAACGATTTAGTCAACTATTAATCTCCCCCTCTCTGGCACAATAAACAGTTGAAGGCAAAAGCTCGCAGCGAGCGCTGATGACACCATTCCAAACACATCTTCCCGGGCGCGAAAAGAAACTATTTTCTGTTGAAGACCTGTCGGTGGTTATCCCCAAAAATTTAAAGAAATGACCCAAGCAGGTGAAGATCCATCAGAGGAGGAACCTCGAACTTTAGAGAAAGTCAGAATGCAAATTATCTAGTAGCCCATTTTGAAACTAATAATCCCACTCTACCCGCATTTCTCCAATCCATAGTTAAAGGAAAGCTGCGCGAGTTTTACCTCGTATTATCAAGCAACGACCCCAGTTTAATTCCTGTCCCGGAAAATTGTTTGTCGGGAGACCCACCTGCACCACCTCCCGGCCGACGGGCGCGTTCTCGGCCAGGCTGACGGCGTAGGAGGCGTTCTGGAAGCGCAGGCGCGCGGCGCCCTCGGCGGCGTCGCCCACGCGCACCTCCACCAGCCCCGAGGCGCTGCGCGGCGGGTTGCCCTTGTCGCGCGCCAGCACCTCCAGGTGGAACAGCTTGCCGGCCTCGGCGGCCAGGCTGGCCGACGCCGTCACGATGCCCGTGTTCGGGTTGATGCGGAACTTGTTGCCCGGCGGCTGGTTGACGAAGCTGTACACCACCTCGGCGTTGGTGCCCTGGTCGGCGTCCTGGGCCTCCACGCGCACCAGGTTGTGGCCCGGCTGCGTGTACGCCGGCACGTCCGCCGTGAACGGGTACTGCGTGAAGACCGGCGCGTTGTCGTTGACGTCGCCCACGCTGATCTGCACGGGCACGCGCTGCGAACGCGCGTCCGCCCGCCCACCGTCCGTCGCCACCACTTGGAAGCGGTACACGCTCTGGCGCTCGTAGTCGAAGGTGCTGCAACACGGCGGGAGCACAGGGCGCGTCAGACTGGGGCCAGGCCTCGGGCGCGGAACCCTCGCTTCACACATCCCAGAGAAAATCTTTCAATTGCCCCCAAGCAAATAAAACAAGGGAGTAGAAAGCAGGAGAAAGTCAATACAGAGACAGGCAGGCAGACAGACAGAGATGATGCTTTTCACTCTCTGGGTTAAAAAAATGCAAAAAATAGGAATACCATCATGTTCCCCTACACCTTCAATTACACAAACTCAGTATTTTTTAAAAAAATAGGGTCAGCCCTATTGAGTGACATCAAGATTTTTTCGAGTCCATATTGGCTTCTGCGAACTCGTTACTTTACGGGATTGTTCGTGAGAGTCCCAGCGTCATGGGGGTCGCCATACCACAGCCTTGAAATCCACATATGTCGGGAGTCTAGTTAGGAGCCAGACGTCGTCCTGGCTGAGGGGATGCCTCGCTGAGGGATATCTGGAGAGGGAAACCCCACAAGCCAATGTGTATGTCAGCGCCGGATCACAATTTCCAACGGGGGAGGAATGTCGCCACCTCCCTGGATATAACGCACTAGACTTACGGTTCTTATGTGTCTAGCAGATGACGCACCCAGAAACATTATATAATCAATCAGCATTATCAGTAGCGGGAAATTATGATTGAGAATGTACTTGCGCCGTTCTCTGGAGATTTACCTGGGAGTGAAAATTTATGGGAAAATTACAGGTCCATAATGGTGCCCATGACAATGTTCCCAAAAGAGGCCGTGTCGGCGGGAGCAAACGGACACGTTTCCAGAGCGCAGACATCCTCCGCAACCACAACTGTATTACTTCTTAAGCATTTCCGGGTGGGCGGGCGGCGTGAGTGCCGCTGCGAGCCGATCAACGTTACGCGAATCAAAAAGGATGGATCTCGACGTACCGCGAGAGCGCCAGCACGCTGCCCCCGCCATCGCCGCCGCCGCCGTCTCGGCCCCGGCCCGGTCTTCGGGGCTCCCGCGCCCGCACTCGCTCCACAGCCCCACCCCAACCCGCGAGGAGCTTTTTTTGACAAACAGCTAAAGCAAATGGATAAATCAAACACGTGTGGAGTTCGCGTATTTAATGAAGTAGAAATACTTCAGTATTTTACTTCATTAAAGGTATATTATAATAAAGCAATGTATGCTTTCACAGCTATATTCACAATTAAAATTACTGTCCAGGCTGGACGGTAGGGTCTAGGAAAAATCCTATTTCCATACGTTACGTCTGGATCAGTCTGTTATGACACTTCGTCCACATCGCTGATTATGTCGGTCGCAGATGCAGATGAATCATATGAAAAAATAATCTCATCCAGACCACGGCCGTCCAGCCCAGAATGTAATTTGAATTATATTTTAATAAGTAGTGAATCATGATAAAGGTAGGGGAGTCAAGATGAACGTAGTGAGTCAAGATATATCGAATCATATTTTGGTCGACTATGCGTTAGATATTTGGCGCTGGCTGAACTCAAGGATGTATTAAGTTCGTCGTGAAGGCTGAAGGCTGAAGGCCTGAACCTCTCCGTCTACTTGGAAATGCGCGAGTGATGCGAGACAACGTGATCGCACAATTTGGCGATTGTTTTAATAAGGTAAACTAACCCAGCTTCCTTACCACGTATAGCTTTGGAATCACCAGTTACAACGCAGCGCATTCCACACGCGTTCAACTTGTTCAACGTCTCCCATTCACGCTCTCGCACCCTTTTCCACGCCTCGCTCACCCACACATTTACCGTCTCTGAGAGAGACTTTAGTGCACCCCCTCCTTTCTCAGCCCGCTCACCGGCTCCCACTCGCGTCCCCGCGCTCGGGCCCTCCGCACGCTCACCGGCTCGGATTCACGCTCTCGCGCCCCGCCTCCGCCCCCGCTCCGCCCGCACGTCATTCCTCCCGCCCGGTCTCCACTGCCCCCCCCCGTCGGCTCGCGAAGCGGAGAAGAAGGCAAAGGAGGAGGAGCAAGAGGAAGAGGGCTGCCGGGAAGGCCGAGGTGCCGCTAATCTGCGCGGAGTTAAAGGATGCGTCGGCCCTAATCGCCCTAGCGGACGGTGATAAATGTTCTCGGCTGCTGTACATGGGAGGATGGCCGTTGCGCGAAACGCCGCCCGGGCTTTACGCATAGGCTACCGCCTCCGCCTCCGCCTTCGCCTTCGCCTCCCCTCCGCCCCGCCCCCTCTCTTCGCTCACGGCCCGCCGCAACCGCTTAGTGCGCTATTACGCGAACACTGCAATTGCAGTTGCGGATTTAGCACCGTCCGCTGCGTGTGTACTCGGCGACTACTGCAATCCAATTGAAACTTCGGTTGCATTTTCTCTTCCCGGTGATCGCCGTTAGTGGCTGCCATTAGGCGTGTAGGCACGACAACACTCGCTTTATGAATTCGAAAGGGGGGAAAAAAGCAAAAGTAGATTTCGTTGATAGCAACCGTAGCATTTAATCGCGTCGTATAAAGGAGACAACTGTCGTAAGCGTCCTCACCTGCACGTTCATTCCTCCCATTCCCAAGTTCTTCCGAGATGTTCACACGTCATCTACAGTTTCGAAGTTCAATGTGGTATGTGAAATGAGATAGCGTTTTGAGACCTCAAGAATCAGACCTCAAGAATCACACCGTCATTGAGAATGTTCTGCATCCACCGCTGTAGAACCTTGGCATCTTTGAGCTTTTTGGGAAATAAAAGTAAGATCCATACGTCATAGATCCGTTTTCTGGAGACAGAGACATGACATACGGTCCCCAAAGCACCGTGATTGAAGAAACGGCTAAACGTTTCGCGTCCCAGAAACTCAACGTCCAAGGTGTCACAGGTAGGTGATTTCTTTGGATTGGTGGTGAACGAAGCGTCTAAATATTTCGCGTCTCATAACCATGAAAATCAAAGATCAAGCCTCTATCAGGTATTCTTCGTTGCCACAGAGCAAATGGTGAGATGGTTCCTTGCATTGCTTCCGATCTTCAAATGTACGTGGTTTTTTGTTGTTTTTTTTGTCTTTTTTCAACTACTTGACCATATAATGACCACTGTAACTTCTTTGACTTTGGGATAACGGTGGGGGAACACTTACACAAACATACATGCCCGGAGCGGGATTCGAACCTACGACCCTTGAAGCCAAGGCGGCTCCGGCCCTTCAGCCTCTGCTACCTCTGCTCTCCAAGCCGGCAAGTGTACGGGTAATGAAGGTCTTACGACCTCTCTGCCAGACAGAACTACCTTTGACATTCAATTTTTTTAAATTAAAATATTCGTTTTTCATTGTCTCTGGTTCATTTTTAAGATCAGGACCCTTGAATGTGCACACATGACTGAGGTGTGCTACCGCAGACGGATGCAGGTTGTCGCCGTGTCGCGATGTCGGCGGCACAGACAGCGGTGGCGGCGGCGGCGGAGGCGGCAGAGGCGTCACAGGCGGCGCAGGGAAGAACGTGGGGAGGCACTAAACGCGTCGCTCCCCACAAAGCGACCCTGCGCGAGTCGTGAAGCGGCGCTGGCGGCGGAGCCGGGGGCGGCGGCGGCGGCGGTGGCGGCGGCGGTCGCGGCTGTGGTTGCTGTTGCTGCCGCTGTGGCGCGGCGCGGCGCGGCGGGCGCGGTAGCTGCGGTGCGTCACGTTCCTTACGTAAACAAGTTATTTCCGAGTCGCATTCAGTGGAAGCGCGGAGAGGAGCTAAGCAGCGCCGAGCGGCGCGGCGCACGCAGACTTCCCAGAAGCGCCTCGCCACCCCCCGCCCACTGCCCTCCGCGCCACGCCTCCGCACAGAGGTTCACAAGACGGGAAAATGCGGGCCTGCTCAAAGACCTTCCAATGGTGTGCATGTCGTCTTTCATTGCTGTGTTTGATTTCTCTGGAAACATGGCCATTGGCTCGCCATCGACGAGGGAGGGCGGGGTGTGTATTGATGAACTTTAATTGGGCTTCAGTGCGAGATTCCAACGTTACTACCAACTCATTTTCACTGCCGTATTTTCTGCTACGGACAGACACACCAACGGTCACCATTGTGTTTTGCTGTTACTTGCGTTTTATAACATTAAACATATGTGTATGTATTTTTTGTATCCATAACCACATCACAGCTATTGAGAAACAATTTAAAAGCCTTTTCAGTCAATTTTTGCCTATGTAAAAATATCACCATTTCGGACTGTTACCTATTTTATACACCCTTATATATGAAAATTTTGAAATTGCTGTTTCCGTTGGAATGGTTGCAGAGCGATCGATATTTCTGGAACATGCAGTTTTTTTCTAGCACAAAAATATGGTTACAAACTTTAGCAAACAGTCGTTAACAACTTGCAACTGCCGTTTTAAAAACACCGTCAACAAAATACCAATCTGACTTGTAGGTTCAGGCGTATATCGAAAAAATCAGCTCGTTTCAATATTAAAGATCAATACACTTCGTGAATTTGTCTCCTGAGAATGAGCGCACTATTGAGAATTGTCGAATTATGTGTACAACAGATCGGAACCATACGACGCAAAGTTCAGTATGCAATGTAAATAAGTCTTTTGCGAGCTTTTTGGTTCGATTTGTGAGCCCCTTCCGTGTTTAGATAAAACCGACAAGTGAAAAGGCAACTGCTTGTCTAGAAATGAATATCAAGGAAACGACATTAAATGCGTAAGTCAAATAGGCAACAATAAAATTTCGAAATGGATCATCCGACTCTCCGGACCCCGCAAGACCCGTGAAAGATGTGTTCGTGCGCATTGACGGACGACCCCGTCCGCACCGCGCGCTTTGGGGGTCGCCCCGTTCGGCCCCACTGTGCTCCGCCGGACAATACCGGACGGGCGGGCGGGCGGGCGCGCGCGGGTGTCTTCCCCGCATAATAGCCGCGTCTCCTCCACCTGCCCCGCGCCGCGCCCATTATTTAAAGCTTAGTCTCTTTCAAGAATCACTTGGCGCGGCGTTTACTGCAATTAGCGTCAACACGCGGCTGCGCTATTCAATCATTTCACGCGGAGACCAACGGTCGCTGGGGCGGGGAGAGGGAGGAGGCGGGGAGAGGGCGCGAGGGGGCGGGAAGCGGGAAGGGTTATTTATCCATCTAGACAGCGTTTCTCAAACACTGGCGAATGAAATGCAGATGTGTAACGTGAGACGTGGCCGCGGCAGTTGGGGTTGGGGGCGGGGGCGGAGGCGGGGACGGCGGTGGCGTGGGAGAGGGCGGGGACGCTGGTGGCGGACGGTGATGCGAAGTGGCAAGAAGCGGGAAGATGCGCAGATGAGAGGAGGGGGAATCCACGAGAGAAAAATTGCGCTTCACGGCGTCGGCGGCAAGAGCGGGAAGGGGGTGAGACAGGAGCGGAATGAGAGCGGGAAGACGGCGGAAAGGCTACGAGACCAGAGTAGGAAGGGTGCGGGAAGATGGCTGAAAGAGTGCGAGAGGAGAGGACAAAAATTCGAAAGGGTATGATCGGAGAGCAGACTGACGGCACTGAAAGGAAGCGAGAGGAAGGTGGCGAGAAGAGAACAGCGAGACAGCGGTAAAAGTGTAACAAGAATGAGAAGGGTGCGAGAAGGGAGTGGAAACAGATCGGGCGGGAGTAGGAAGAAGCGGAAAGACAGCGCGAAGGACGCTGGAATGTACAGGGAAGAGAGCGGGAAAGGAACGGCAAGAGAGGGGGAGGGAGCGTCGGGAGAACCATAGCTGAGGGGGACATGTAGGATTTCGACATGACGTGACAGGCAATCGTGCGCGTAAGTTTCACAGCGCGTGACAGGCGCGTAAGTTTCGAACAATCCCAACACATCGCTGGCAAAAAACCTTAGTGTCAGCAAATGATCGCGTAATGCTGAATTCAGAGACTGTTTCAAAAGAAGAATCCGAGGAAGAAGAAGAAGTACAAGTGAAATCCCCGTGCTGCCACTCACCCAGCGGTGGTGATGACGCCCGACTTGGCGTCGATGCGGAACAGCCAGTGGCTCTCGTTGGCCAGCGAGTAGGTGACGTGCGCGTTGGCGCCCAGGTCCGGGTCGGTGGCGTGCACCGTGAGCACGGCCGTGCCGGGCGCCACGTCCTCGGGCACGGCGGCCGCGTAGCGCGGCTGCGCGAAGCGGGGCTCGTTGTCGTTAGCGTCCTCCACCGCCACGGACACGTTGCACGTGCCGAGCAGCGCGGCCGGCGAGCCGCGGTCCTGCGCCGTCACCGTCAGCCAGTAGCGCGCCTGCGCCTCGCGGTCCAGCGGTCGCGCGCTCAGCGCCCCGGTGTGCAGGTCGATGCTGAACTTGTTGCCGCTGTTGCCCGCTGCGCACGCACATCAAACAGGCACGGTGGTTAGACACAACAGTACATTGATACAGTACTCGGTTCCTTAAGTTTCCTTATAAAGAGTTTACACACATATTATATTAGAACGAGCTAGAAAAGCGACAAGAGTTTGAAATAGACATCGATGGAATTTTGTTAGCAAAACGAGCAATTCGAGTATGGACATCATAAATCTGAGATGAAAATCATTGTTATTGCGCACCAAAAGTCTGATATTCCTATCTTTTATATTCCAAGTCCATTTCCCCTCACTTTGATTGCGATTGATACGATACTTCTTATTTATGCTATTTACGCTGATGGGCAGCTGCTGGCGCGCTGCTTACCCGTGATGCTGTAGGTGACCTCCCCGTTGGCGCCGCTGTCCTTATCGGTGGCGACCACAGTGTGGATGACGGCGAGGTCGCTGTTCTCGGGCACAGCGAGCGGGTAGCAGGCGCCGGGCCGGAAGGCGGGCGCGTGGTCGTTCACATCCGTCACCAGCACCTGCACCGTGGTGACGTCGAAGAGCGGGGTGGGCGCGGCGGGGGCGGCGGCGGCAGCGCCGGCGAAGGCGGCGGCGGGGGTGGAGGCCGAGGCGGAGGCGGGGGCGGAGGCGGGAGCCGGGGTGGTAGGCGGCGCCGGCCGCGCGCCCGTGTCCGTCACGTACACGGGCACCGTGTAGCGCTCCACCGTCTCGCGGTCCAGCGGCGCGCGCACCGACACCACGCCCGTGCGCGCGTCCACGGTGAAGCGGTCGTCCGCCACGCCCGCCGGGATGCTGTAGGTGAGGTTGCCACCTGCGGACAGGCCACGAGGGCGACGCCGCGGCTCAGCGCTGGGGCCTCCGGGAGGCAAGCGCTGCTGCGGCGCAGCTCGACCACGTGCTGGCAGAGCACAAGACATAGAATCGCTCGGTGCATGAGTGATTGATTGTTAGTGATTCCGGGAAGGTCAACTACTAAGGTCATTAGTCCCGTCAGTGTAGTACATGTTTTTGCTCGGGAGATGGCGGTGGTTTTTCTCTCGTTGTGTGGCGAGATCCGGCGCCGATCTACCGTCGGCTAGCAGGGTTTTCCCCGACCAGGAATCTTCCACCAACTGGGTACCGACACAGCCGGGACAAGATACAAGCTCCCTACCGTTCTCCCGTCATGTGTGGTAGTGAGAATGACAAGGAAGAGGAAGATAAGATCGCACGCGGTCCATGTTAGGGTACTGCTCCGGCACTCGTCCAGTATTGACCGGAGAAACCACGGAAGACTACCGATAGAATTCTCATCGAGACAGCGACAGAACTGACAAGCTAGTGTCGAAAATCCTGTCACTAACGGGACTCGAACCTAGGACCTCCCGGTCAGAGGGACTGTAGTGACATCATTTGATGCCTTTCCCGGTCGCTCGGTGCAGAAACCCCTCATAAACACTTTTTAGTTTTTTTAGTTATGTACACACAATATCTGTAAACGCATCGACTGGTATAAAAATATGTCATGGCCGCCGCGAACTGTGGGTGTAACATGTGGCTTAAGTATGCGTTTGGTGCAAAATCGCGCTTGGTGTTACGTATTTCAGTTTTTTTCCCTTTTTCCGATAAATCACGGAGAGCGAATATGAGTTTCTGCACCAAACGATCTATTTGACACGATACCAAAATTTTTATGTTGCTGGAGGTCAGCGTTTCCTTGTTTTGTTTTGGTTTTAGCGTGAGCGTACCGGTTACTTGGCGTGCATCAAGCATTTAATCTACGAATATATACTGCCTGCATTATGAAAATTTTAGAAGGTAAAATATACTATTTTCTCAACATATTTCATTGACGTTTTAAAACATTAGCCTAAAATCGACGAGGTGCATTGGTGTATGTCAATAAGATCCATTGAACGTCACTTGGATCACAATTAAATCCTCCGTGAAGTCAAAAATACCAACTAAGTTAAATTTGGCTAATCAAGATGACTAAAGATAGAAAACACGTCTGTGTTATAAAGTGCTGGAAGAGAAAGTCCAAATTGGCGTACATCGCTCTTGGAGCAACCAACGGGAAACTTTCTCAGAAAATCAGAGACAACTTTCTCAGAAAATCTTACAGAAGGAAACGAAGGCATCAGATGTGATGCAGAGCTGCCTGCGTGCACAACAATAAAGGCACATAACGAATAAGAAAGAGTGTTCAGCCACATCTCAATTAACTCTTACGCATTTGTTACAGACACCACGTAGAAATGGCGGTAGTAAAAATAGAGTACATACTAAACCATCAATGACCGTGAGTGATTTGTGCTACAATACGAACTAAATTTTAAGGTGCATCCAGTGTTTTTTTTATTCCAGTGGGCTTCAGACAATTTTCTTAGGTGTCATATATTTTTCATTTGACAGTAAGTATACTGTTGTTTTAGCTTAGACGAGTCCCATATCATAATATTATAGTATTACTAAACAAATACGGAAATAAAAATGAATAGCATACTTGGCTACACACACTCTAGAACCGATATTGGGGTTGTGGATTACAATGGCGTGACGTGTCGTTGTCAGGGAAAATATATTTTGACAAGTGGTCAGAAACAAGTATCTTATCTAAAGAATAATCCATCGATGATTATTCATTTCTCACATCATTCTTCTATTCCAGTGGTTCACGTGACCATCCTAACCATCTTTCACACATTGGGAGGCCCTGGCAAATCACCAGTACAGTCACCTGCCTAGAAAAGCGAGATCATAAAGGCGTAAGCCACCTTCGCCTACGTAATGAGTATAGCACTCATTATCGTTATAGACCTCGTATCTGTAAGTACCACCTGGCAATTTATGCCACTGGTGCAAATAGTTTTGTACCACTCCCCATTCCAGCGAGAGCACTTAGGCTCAGCTACTGGTATCCTAATAAAAGTCTACCTCCACTCCACCTCGCCCACGCCGCCCGACGTCTCCCCCCCCCACTTCCTCCCACCGATGGCCGCTTGCAGCATCGTCCCTAGCTCCTATTAATAAATCACGCGCCGAAGTATCGCCACCGGAACACGACGCGTCCCAACAAGACGCGGCTGCGGCAGGCGGGAGGTGCAACAAGGCGTGCAGGCTGGGGCGTGACAAGGGACGGCGAGATAATGCCGCGATGGCGAGGGAAGGGGGTCATCTCGATAGAAACGCGAGTTTCCCCCCCCCCTCTTTTTGGGGGGACAATGAGCTAGAGCATGAATGGAACAGTGGTTGAAATGTGTGTATTGAATAATTTAATAGTCGTTAAACACGGCAAGTAAGTCAAGATAAGCTGTATCTATATTTCGGCAAACAATACATAGGGAATTTCGCGTTGGCTCAACTCAAGGAGGTTTATAGTTAATCGCGGAGGCCGAAAACCACAACTTCGCCATAGACTTGGAAACATGCAAGCGTGTCAAATTGGCCTACCAAATGGGCAATTTTTTTGCTAATCTTTTGCTAAGCTGCTTGTAATTAATGTAAATAGCTATTGCTAAGCTATTTACTTCAGTCTTAACCCGTAGTACATATTTTGTTTTTATTTACTTCCCATTATTCATCGCATTCCACACGTATTGCAATTATCCATTTTCTTTCGCCGTTTGCGAAATAAAAATGCTCACGGAACAAGTAGTGGCGGATGAGGTGTTCACATTCGTATTGGAAACTCTGAGAAAGAATCGGTACCAAAGCAATAGTGGAGGCAGTGGAAGAATGCAGTACGGTATCTAGAATTCGATTTCGGCGCCGCGGGGTAGGGGGGAAAGCGCGAAAGTGAATATATTTGACAGAATGTTTAGGACTGACGTGATTGAGACGTGCATAAAAATTATGGTATCATACTGATGTAGGGTCTTAACAAAAGATGCTCAAGAGTCGTAATACGAGGCAGAGAACGAAAATATCAGGAAGAAAACGAGGGGAAAGAAGATTGCAGAAGGAAAGATTAAGATGAGGAATTATGTAGCGGAGATGCACGAGCAGAGGAGTAGGAGGAAGCGGTGGAGGAGGACGAAGAGAAGGGTGTGTGGGGGGCGCGGCTGGACGGACGGTCTGCGGTGCTTTCTTCCCGCCGCGTGCCTCCGCTGCTCCACATGCATGCATGGCATTTAGAAATCATAAACGTCAGCGCGGGCGTAATGCCGGCGCGCGCCGCCAGAAGCGCCCCTCGGCGGCGGTGGCGGCGGGGGCGGCGGGGGCGGAGGGGGAGGGGGAGCGCGGGACGAGGGTGGCTGCTGTAAATTTCGCCGGCGCCCATCCGCGGCTCCAAATCCGACAGGGAGGTCGAAGAGGTGGGCGGAAGGGGCGGCGCCCCGAACAGCGCTGGAGGGAAGGCGGGAGAGCGCACGGCGAGGGCGCCTGACAATGGGAGCTGGCGAGAGATAGAACACGTATTCACTGGTCATATCATTTTTGTATTAATTGTTTTATAGTGATAGTTTTTTCTTGTAAGTTTCGACGATCTGCGAAGGAGGTATAGTAACAGTGTTCAGCGACCTCAACGACATAAGCGAATAGCACCGAATGGGCTGGATACCACTTTTTCATAATCTCTGGATGCAGCACGCGCATCCCCGGAGTAAGGCACCCTTTTAATGTGTATTTGACGTTAGATTTATAGTATGGATAAAGATGTAAAAGATCCCTTTTTTCATTGATGTGAAAAGTAATACATTATACCTACATGTAATTAATTTTGACTCAATTCAAATGTAAAGAGTCGGAACAACTGATCTATTTCTATCGTAAAATTCCATTTTTAAATAGTGAAATCGAGTTGCCTACATTAACTCAGAGATGTGTCCTGTTCAAAGATTAATGGAAATTACAGGAAGGCGTTCTTCAGTTGCATTCATTAGAGATTCAGTCGAGATGTTTTGGGAAGCTGCGATGCGGGAATAGGCGATACCATTCACGGATAAAAAGAAATTTAGTCATTTTCATTCATCAACCTATGATTCAGTAGAGAATGTATCTTTATTTTTAATCGATGAACCTACTCAAAAGCGGTCCGGACGATACACTCCACCTACCAGGAGACCGGTTCAATTGCATGACGGCATCAATGTCTTCATCCATCTTCGTGATGAAGATATTCGCACTCATACGAGTCTTGAAGACAGGCTTGCCATACATAATGAGAGAATAACATCTCGAAAGAGTATTGGTGCGGTCCTTTGATGCATATCTATATCATTTATTTTTGAATCGTTGCTATTGTTACGTCATTCTACGCACATCCCCTTATCAAGTGGGTAATTGAGTTTAACGACACTGAGAATATCGTATTAGAGCATGGTAATTTTCTTACAAAATGAATCTGAATAAGTATTCGTGCACTTTTTCAGCAATCTTAAAGTCAGGGGTTTATGCGATGAGTTCCTCGAGAATAGTATGTTAAAGTTGGAAAATATATTCGCAAAATATATTAACATAGACGTAAGTATTCTACGTAAATTTGAATACATTCTTGGATATATAATAGATGGTATTTTCAATGCCTTTGTAAATGTAAACATATTCAGTTCATTTATATGGGCGTTCCAATCTACGTTTGACTGTATTGAAAAACTCCAAAATGTTGCTACTTCAATGTCACCAAATTGCATATCTTTAAAACGTATAACAGCATTGAAACAGTTTTCTTTCGTTTACTATAACTTGTGTCCATTAAATACAGAGGAATCTACATCAGATGTACAGCATCTGATACGATATACCCGGCCAGAAGCAGGAAACCCTTGCGACACGACGCAACGCGACGTTCCGCCTGCTAAGATGCAGGCCCAGCGCACGGCTCTGCGTTGGTTCAGCGGCAGAGCGAGGTGGTGGCGGGTCCGGGCAGTAGCAGCAGTGCAAATAGAAGGCGGAGCACGAGGTGGCATCCACGCCCGAGAAGGGGGAGAGAAGAGGCTTGCGAGGAAGTGGGGGTGTTGAGAAGGGTGGCGAGGAAGAAAGCGGGGCGGCGGAGGTGACAGCAAAGGGGCATTCCTTAGGAGTGAGAAAGCAGAAGTAAAGGAGTAGAGGATCGCCGCCGTGCAGAAACACGAAGAAGACGAAGAAGACGACAACGCCAAGAAAGAAAAGGATAATCGCGGAAAGAGGAGTTGTGAAAGAGTGTCGAAGAAAGGAATAAAGAAAGAAGGTTGAAAGTGAAGAGGAATCACAAGAACACGTGATAACAAAGTAGGAGGAGGGTAATTGTCGGATAAGGGGGTGGCGGAAGAAATAGTGCCGACAGGGCATCCAACATGAAGTGATAATTGAAGAGGAAGGAAGCGGCAGAGTAATTTGTAGCGGCGGAGGATCCAAGGTGTGAAAGAAGACGGAATACACCTAGGAGGAGAAAACACACATACTCTCAAGATAATGGAGGAGGGCGAGAGGGGAGGGGAGAATCTGAAAGGTACGGCCTGCAGCGATGGCTGGAATGATGTCGGGAACTGCTGCGGTAGCGGCAGTGGCGGCGGCACAGGAGGTGGCAGCGGCGGCGGCGGAGGCGGCGTCGATAGCATCGCGAGCGCATGCCTGACAAGTGACAAGGCAACCAGCTTCACGCTGCAATTGGAGGTGCGCCATCATTAAATCAAAGATTACATTCAAATTAGCATTATTACGTACCGACACAAAACACGGTATATTTTATTTGTCCTCTTCCCATACAACTACATTTATATACTTTGCGTATCGGAGCAAACGTGCTTCAATGGGAAGTGCAGCCGTATTTGTGTTTGAAGTGGCCGTATATATTATATCATTCAGATAACGCGCTGACAAGCACTGAAGTGCCACTTTGATAAATGGAAGTCCAAAATAGATCAAAGAGGGGGAAGTGGTCTGATTGAATTTCAAGTTGGAGAGAAATTGTAATCTAGCACAATTATCACGCGCGGAGCTGCGAGGGCGAGGGTGGCGGCGAGGACGGGCTGGGGCTAGGCCGTGGCCGGTGAGGAGCGGGACGGGTGGAGATGGCGGGAACGAGGACGGGGCAGAGGCGTATCCGCGGCGTGACAAGGCGGTGGTGGGGAAGGGCCTAGAGAGGGGAGGGAGCGGAAGCGGGAAGTCGAGAAAGCCCGGATGATGAAGAGAATAAGGTGAATGAAGAGTAAGGGGGAATGGTCTGACTGAATTCACTCACATCTGAGTAACTATTTTCAGTGTTCGCGGTAGCGTGTATGTACAATGGGAGAGGATATGACAAAGAAGAGAAAGGAAAGATCACGCGCTGTGCCGGTTTAGAAGAGTACTGTTCCGGCATCGCAGATACCATGGAAAACTTGCGATCAGAGCAGCCGGTAGACAGCGACTGAATTCGACCTAACTCTATAGGTAGTGTCTAAAATCCAACAGCATGCGTACTCGAACTCTAGGACCTTGTCAGAGTCTTTGCAGGGTCAGTGGCATTGCTGGTTCTGAGCTAAACTTGCCTCGTCTCGCAGCTCTAACATGCACTACACTCACGGGACTAGTCAGACCACACTCACAGGCGCCCGGAAACAGGAAATAATCTCTCACTAATGTAGCTAGTCCCACCCCCACGTGACATCCCTTTTTTTCGCAATGGTAAATGAAAGAAAATTTAATAAAACGTATTGAGAGAGGGCAGAGCAAATGCGCGGCGTGCGCTGGGAGGTGGTGGGCGGTGGGGAGCAGGGCTGCGCGGGTGTTAACGCCCGCCGCGGTCCGGCGCTGTTTACACGCGGCGAGCGGGCGCGCGTCGCCCAACACGGGCGTCGCGTGCAGGGCTAATAAACGCGCGGCGGGAGGGGGCGGCGGCGGCGGCAGAGGGGCCCGGCCGGAGATGGCGCGAACGTCGAGGTGGCGGCGGCGGGCGGCGGGCGGCGGGCGGCGGGCGAGCGGCGGGCGGGCGGCGGGCGAGCGGCGGGCGGGCGGGCGGGCGGGCGGGCGGCAGGCGAGCCGAGAACCTCCAACACATGATATATGGCTCCATTGTGCAAACCCAGTGCGCGCACTGTTTCAAGATACAGCCTCAGCCCGGACCATTACAACGCGGCCGCGGAGTGTGCGTCCGATAAAACCCTCCTTCGCCCGCTCGCTGCCCGCCGCCCGCCCCACAGCTGTGGCGGCGGCCGCGGCGGCGGGGCGGGGGCGGAGCGAGGGTTGGGGCGGTGGCTTGGTGGCGGCGGCGGCAAGGGCGTGGCGGCGTAGGTGCGAGCGGACACGCGCGGTCGCGCGTGCGGTAGGCCGAGTTTGTGATTTTTAAATTTTTCCCGCCACAGCGCCCATGTGGAGGTGGAAATTTATTTATAACTTGGTGTACAACATTGAGATATTACCTCGCCGCTTAAGAGGGGGATTTTCTTAATAATTGTCTAAAACGACTTAGTTTTAGCTTAATCTAATTGAAAAAATAAGATATGCTCTTTGGCATACGTAATTTGAATTACAGTGTTGGTAGGGCGAGTGCTGGGGCGAACATCCCCATGTCCCTCCGCTCGTCTCCGCTCTCAACAATCGATCGCAGACAGCGCCACTGTTCTTCCCGAGTTGCACACAATGAAATACCTTTTATTTCCAAGAGACGCTACCAATTTAATTGTCTTTACCTACGTTTTTATCAACCTTGTGAGCAACATTCCTGAAGAATTCACATTCAAAGCGGAAAGTGACTCAGCTGCTCATTTGATTAACAATACAAACGCTGGCACACACGACAACCTCCATCAAATATACAAAGTCGACAACGCCTTACCAGTATAGCAATATTTCTTTATGTCACATAATGTAAACCCAATTTTTGTTGTGATACTTCTTGAAATCCCGCAACCTGGACCCAAAGAAAACCTACATAAACGTAAATAAAAATTTGTGCCAATTTCATTAGGAATACCTGTCCAGAATAAAATACATTTAAAAACTGCGTATTTTTTACGTGAATAACTATCTGAAAGTTACTTTCAATATAATTTTTGTTTAATCTGGGATGTAAAATTATCTGGAATATTATTCGAAGCCCGTAACTTACTGCTTCCTGTGCTAACGACGAGAAAATTACCTCAGGTCGTAATCTACGTATAATTTCTTTATCATTCTTTTTTATAAGAAGTGTCCAACGGGACACACTCTTCAACCAGTCATGTCTAACGAAGAAAGAAGCTTTGGCCGGCAGGGCGAGAGCTATGGAAGTACCGACATAAAGTAATGATCGTAAAGGAACACAAGAACATGAACAAGACGGTAAATTTTACTAGAATTATAACTTTTTTCTCTCAACGGAAACTCAGTCACGACGTTATCTCATTATTCAAAGATTTCTCCACAAAGGATACCACCCAACGTGTTTACTGCTCTGTGACAAGAAATTTCATGGCAGAAATGCTGGATGATTTAAGCACTCAAATAAATAGCGGACATCCGATGAAAACAGAAAACGCCACGAGGATCCTATTACACAAAAATAACGCTGTGTTCACCGCAAGTGAAAAGCATCCCCGACGCACGCTCTGTCCCGTCTCGCGTCGTCACAACGGCTCAAAAGGAAGCCGAAGACAACCTTCTAATGCCCGACGATCAGCGTCGCGCCACTGGTGTGTGACGGAACATGGGACGCCGTCTCCTCACGGCGTCTCTAGTTTCATCGTTACGTCGCGCGGCCGTCGCTTTTCCCATCCCAGAAGCCCGGGCCAGCGGAAGGCCTAGGGTAAATATGGAGCGTTCAGTATTTGAGATTTTTGGAGAATGACGGCCCGTACCTGAGAATGTTGGCTTTGAATGGAAATTCTTATTGGATTATTTAAGTGTATGTATTTTCTGGCATTACTTTTAATTCTGATATACCTATTATTTATAAATAATTATTAACAAAAT
Source organism: Gryllus longicercus (assembly GCA_038098605.1). Lineage (NCBI taxonomy): Eukaryota > Metazoa > Arthropoda > Insecta > Orthoptera > Gryllidae > Gryllus > Gryllus longicercus. The sequence continues at coordinate 841,825 of JAZDUA010000509.1, forward strand.
AATTTTTAATAATCGATTAAATGACGTGACCGAACTTAAATCGCTTTGAAACATTTCTGCATTACGTATATTATACTGTTATCATATGAGTAAATAAAATGACGTTACACTCCACAAACACTACTACTACTACTACTACTACTACTACTACTACTACTACTACTACTACTACTACTACTACTACTACTACTACACCTGACTTCAATTATTGCAAGCGGAGGTTCACGTATTGAGGTTAAGCGGCATTAACTAGCCTAATCTTACGACGGAAGCAAACACAACGCAACCACAAATACGCCGTCCGTCTTTCGTTTCGACTTCTTGCTGATAGTGCGCTCGCGCCAAAACGATGTCTTCCAGGCCGACTCCCCATTGGGAAAGACGGCGAAGACAGAAAGCCGAGAACTTGCGGAGCGCCTTCGCCCCGGCGCGAGGGGCGAGGAGCAGTCAAGTGTCTAGAGTGTCTCAAGAAATTATTAAGGGGAGGGGGAGATTTTGTAAAATTTAAGAAAACTATTTTTAATACAAAGAAGTGTGTAATACCATTAATTTGATTATAATATATTTGACAAATTATACACTTAAATAATCCATAGTAAGTTCATAAAACCATCAACAAAAATCAGAAACGTTTACTTGTTACCAATGCTAATAATAAATATTAATTAATTTTTTTCTGAAAAAAAGTCTGATTTTCCATCCGGTGCCTGCGTTGAAAACTCAAATTAAAAAATATTTAATACAGTTTCATTGTTAATAGTATTAAAAATAAATTCGCAAAATACCATTTAATCTTTCGAAGCATACTCATTCATTGCAAAATACAGTCTACTTATATTAATAATTCTGTTAATTTTCAGACGGACCCCTTGGAAACGCCCTTAGTTTGTGGCAGCCCATACGGCGTGCGGGGGCGTTGGCGGGGGTGAGGGCGGGGGCGAGGAGGGGTGGGCGGCGGCGTGCCCACCGGACCGCATCGTCGGAGCGGGCGCGCCCGCACGCCGCCCAACCAATTTTTTTGCGTTCTAATTACCTATTACACGCCTGATCGACTACCCATTGGGTATCCAAAGATAATTAATAAACGGTAAAAACCGGAGGTGAATTTATACGAGTTTCTCCCAATAACAGCCAATAGCGCCCTCTATTCCCTGGATTCTATGGACCGGAATAATTTTCAGGAATGTGCGCGGACTTCCGAAATCTTTCGCAAAGCAGTGGAGCTGAGGGAGGCGACTGATAATACAAATCGAGAACTACATTGCAATGACCGTCTCACAATAACACAAATTGCTGACTTCTGTACCGATTTTTAATTGCTCACGGAACATTTTTTTTACTTTGTAGTTAGGTTACTGCAAAATATGTATGTTGAATATTCTAAGTACTGATGTCAGCAAAGAACAAGATCGTTTCTACCGGAGAAAAATATATGTCGAAGAAGTAGTAAAAAAAGAAGGGAAGCACAATATGATAAACATATAGTGGAAATGCGGGGGTGTTTTATGGACTGAATTGAATTTGACCTACGATCAATGACATCAATGATATTTTTTATCAACATTTTACTCCTTCACCTGACCGTGTGTCGTAGGCATCACAGAGGGGGACAAACAAGTAAAACAAGTTTTAGCATATTTGAATTACTGTATATTAAGAAAGAAGAGCAATCAAACATGAAACGAAATAACTCCCCTTCCATTCCACGAAATTATCCAGAATTATTTTTCGGAAGCGGCACCTTTCTCGTCGCGCCGTGGACGAGAGGGTCGGATCTCTGCGATAGCAATTTTCTGGGCGCTTGGAGGTCGGCTCATGTGTTTGAACATAGGATGCAGCGCTTGTAACTAATGTTCCTGTGTCTGGAACTGATAAGTGAGTCTTGACCCTCTATTTTTTCTGTTGAAAAGGAGCACGCGTTTGTGGAAAATATGCAATAGAATAATTGTAACATCAACATTGGCACTCGCCACTGTGACGTCAGTTACGCACTGAACGAGTGTAGCCTCTCAAACGAGCAATAGCATGGGCCGCGGTCAGTAAGCGGTGCGGACAGTGGTGGGTGGCGGGGTGTGGTGTCAGACAGATGCGGACGGGGGCGGGTAGTGGCGGGCTGTGGCGAGGGATGGTGGTCGATAGCGGGCTGTGGAGGGCAGAGGTGGGTGGGGGCAGACAGGCGACGGTGAACGGTGGTGGGTGGTAGGACGCGATGGCGGCGAGTGACGAGTAGTGGATGACTACAGGCCGAAGGCGGGCGGCGGGCGGCGGGCGGCGGGCAGTGGGCGGTGGGCGGCGGGCGCGCGCTGGCCGGTCTGACCGGCTGCGCACGGCGCTGCGCGGACTTCCTCAAGTGGCCAGCGCTGCTGCGCGGCAGCACGTGGACCTTCGCGGCCACGGCCCGGCGCAGGCCCTGCGCGCACACCACGGACGCACGGCGGACGCTCGCGGAGGCAACGGCGCTGGCGCATGTCACACTCAGCAGCTGCACCGGCCCCATGGAAACTCCTTCCCCGGAACATGCGCGCGCCGCCTGCCCCCACAAACCCCTCACTGCTCCCAAATGCCGCTAATACTGCATTATATGGTTCTAAAAGTTAAACAGCCTAGAAAAAAAACTTCCCACTACGCTTGTTCTAAAATTATAACTGACGGCTTTACTCACGTCATTACATAGGCTTTCGTCAGGTAATGGAAGCATTTGAGACGTAACGCGTTCCGGTGGCGGTGACAGTTCATACTTGGGAACATGATTACGTCATAAGCAAAGGAACCCAATCGTGTGGTGCCAATTCACCATTGTATATCCGCGAGCGTTCTCACACCCTCTCCCAAGCCGCAGAGAGACAGTCGGGAGGGGGAGGTTGGCAAGTCGGTGTTGACGCTTCACGAAAAAAGTTCCACCCTCAAGAATTTTTACTTCAAAGTAAATGTATGGTAGAGTCATTGTCATTGTAGACGTGTCTCACATGGGAATACTTGATACAGTGATATCGCTTTCGAAGAACACCGCCAGAGGGACAAGCGTGCGTTTTGTATCGCTGTAAAAAAAAATCGCCCGGCCGAGCTCGAACCGCGAACTCCGCGGGCGGGCGAAGGAAGCAGCCGCGGAGAAGCCTGCAACATCCCTCGTGTGGCCACGCCCCCTTTGAAAGTGAGCCGGCTCGCTGCCGTCTCCTCGCGCAATCACCCTCCCACCTTTTCCAACCTCGCCGCGTTCCCTGCTTTCCGCCCGCCCGCCCGATCGGGCCGCGCACGCGGGTTCCGCCCGGCCGCCCGCCCGGCCGCCTCCGCCCCCCCCCGTCCGGCCCCGCCCCGCCCCACCCGCCCAGCATCGCGCCCGCGCCAGCCCCGCGTTCGCTCGTCCAGCGTGGATCCGCTAGGATAATCTAACGACACGAAGCCGAGAAGCGGAGAACGCAAATTAAACTCCGGGCACCAGCAACACGGCAGCCATATTTAATACCACGTAATTATCTCTTACGAGAAGAAAAGGAGAAGAAAAGACCTCCCTTTTTTTTCTTCACACTGTTGCCATATCTGCCCGGCGCTCCTCGCCCCGGCCCGCGCGCGCACGCCCGCCGCCGCCGCGAGTCTCCGGCGCCGCGTGGGTCGGGCGTGCGCGCGTGTGCGGGCGTGGATGCACGCGTGCGCACGCCCCCCGGTAGCATCAGTGGTCGGAGCGACGCCCCACCACCCCCTGCCTCGTCGTGACGCAGCCTTTGTCACGCCCACTGCGCCCTCTGCTCTCCCCTTGCCTTCCCCTCGCACCTCGCCGTCCCGCCAACTGCCGCCCTGCCCCGCCCGCGCGTTCGCGCTGTCTTCACGCCTAACATCTGTATTTCGACACCGCTCTTCTAAGAGTCACCCCAGCCGCCGATCCGTGCAAACAATTAACCGTACAGTTCATTACCTGTATTGCTTTCGTAATTTTCACATTCCAAAGTTGCCTACCAACGTTCAATTCACCGGTACATCCATCCTGTTTTTTTGTTTTTGTTTTTGTTAATTTTTGTACTCGTGTACCTTCAAACCACTTCCTATTTTATATTTCGTTCCGCCAAATTCATACTGTTTCTAGACTGTTTCTACCAGCATTGTATTTTCTTTTTCTTCAGCCAGTCACACTTCGGGCTCATTCCATCTGTTTCAGCGACACACATGGATGGCTAAGGTTGCTGAGCAGAGATGGCTGTCTGAGCTGTGACTGCACACACAGAAACTGGAGCCTTCGTGGTGTCTTGTTCTTTTTTACGCGTTTTAAAACTGCGATCATAATCATCAATCATCAAAGTTACTCGGATGTGAAGATTTGTTAGACATTAAAAATTCTGCAAATATACAACAAAAATAATTTGGGGAAACATATACTCACATAGCCATTAGCCATGTTATGTTAATGGAGTTTTAATTACTTTCGTCAGTACGGTGTAGTTTTCGGGGAGTTTTGAAACAGTAGATCATTTTCACATTTTTTAAAGGAATGCAACTGAAGTTTTTTATTTAAGAGCAGTAATCTGTGATCTCATTTTGAATGTAAATTTTGCAGGGCGCACACTTTTAATCCATGCATTACGAAGCAAAAATTACGAACTTCTAAAATTAAGAAACAAGAACTGTGTCGAAGATGCAATAAATTACTGTCACTAGAAGACTAGCGGGTGTATGAAGACATATAGTCGGCCAGCACTCAGAGTAGCCATGTAAGTGGATATAATGTGTTGAGAGTGAGCTATAGTCCGTTAAGGATTTTCTTTATATCAAGAAAATAATGCACCTTTTTCTGCAGGTATCGTCCATTATATTATTTCGTGTTAGCCTTGGATCTGGTACAACGGTTGAGATTTATAATTAACACACTATATATATATATATATATATATATATATATATATATATATATATATATATATATATCAAACATTCGCTTAGAACAATTTCGAACCAAATTACACTTCAAAACCTATGCAGGGATGTAGAGGACAGCGGAGGGCAGAGTGTCACGGCTGCAGCACTTTTCTGCCTTTAGGATGATGACGATGGTGATGATCCTACATTCACAATATTCCAAATATTTCCAACCTTATGATATAATTTTAGTCAAACTAGATTTCGGGTTTTTGAGAAATATTTCTGCTGCTCACGAATTTATTCGTGTAGCTACAGAAAATACATGTCCAACAGAAGAATGGTGCGCAGCGACCTGCCTCAGAAGTCAAAGAAATAAATTCTCTTTATTTGTGCGAGAAGACTTTCATAGCTCTAATGTAATAAAATGAAGCGCATGGCATGTGCACTTACTAGCAGACGTTTAAATGCAGTAAAATTAAGTAAAATGCGACCGCCCTGTCATAATTTCTCTACGTGTCGCTCTCGATATAACGCTTCTTGTTAATTATCTACCTCTTTGTTTTGATAGCCGACACTTACATTAGTTCCACTAGTTCTCATTACACCATGCAAAAATTCGCCTATTGAATGTCCTTGTCTAAGATAGATATTTTGGATGCAAGTATGAGAATCATCGAAAATTTGCATTAATATAAAATTGCAGAATCATCAGAAACAAATCAAACGCGGGAAGCCCATTCAACATCTACATTTAGAAATACACATCAATAATTAACATAGTAAAGACGTTTTCTGAAATATAAAAAGGAGTAAGAAAATTTCACTTTGTATTTCATATCGAGCACCAAATATATATCAATTTGCCCAAGGGGAGGAAGAAGGTCTGAAGTCGAAGGCAGAAGATAGACGTGAGAAGACTGGTTTCAGAAGTCAGGAAAAGAAGAATGTGAAAGAGTGAAGACTTTGGGCAGACGGCTGAAGACAGACGAGAAAAGGAAAAGAAAAATTATAGAAGGAAAAGACGTCAGGAAGAAGAAGAAGAAGAGAAAATGCATTAGCAGAAGCCAAAAAAGATGGCAGAAAACAAGAAAGAAGACAATGTATACGGCAGAAAGCATAAGAGAAGTCAGATAAGGTAGAGGGAAATCGTGTAAGAGAGGTTAGATGGGGTAGAGAGAATAAAGATTGATAGATAAGGTACAAAGCAAAAGAGAAGCGGCAAAATCGGAAAGCAACATGCAACAGGCGCGCGCGGGGCGCGAGCAAGCGCCGTGGCTGGACTCAGGACTCACCCGCGTCGGCCAGCAGCGAGCGCGCCGCCACCGTCACCACGAAGCTGCCGACGGGCGCGTCCTCCGACACGTTGGCGTGGTAGACGGCGTGCGCGAAGCGCGGCGGGTTCTCCTTGGTGCCCTGCACCACCACGTGCAGGGTGCGCGTGGTGTGGCGCGGCGCGGGGCGCCCGTGATCGCTGGCGGTCACGTTGAGGGTGTACCGGCGGGCGCCCGCCGCCGCCGCGGCCGCCGCGGCCCCCGCCGCCGCCGCCCCCGCCGCCCCCGCGCCGGCCGCCCCCGCCGCCGCCGCCGCCAGCGGCCGCGCCAGCGTCAGCGCGCCCGTGTCGTAGTCGATGGCGAACTTGCCCTCCTCGTTGCCGGCCGCCAGCACGTAGGTGACGCGGCCGTTCTCCCCAGCGTCGCGGTCGGCCGCCAGCACATGGCACACGGTGGTGCCGACGGGCGCCGCGTCGCTCACGGCCACGCTGCCGGCCGCGGGCGACACGAAGGTGGGTGCGTTGTCGTTGGCGTCCTTCACCAGCACGCGCGCCGTCACCGCCGTGGCCAGGCGCTCGCTGCGGTTGCCCGCCTGGTCGGTGGCGCGCACCACCAGCGTGTACTCGCGCAGGGTCTCGTAGTCGAGCGGCGCGTGGAGGGTGAGCGTGCCGGTGAGGGCGTCCACGGTGAAGGTCTTGGCGAGGGCGTCGCGCGCGGGCCACTGGCGCACCAGGCTGTAGCGCAGCTCGCCGTTTGCGCCGGCGTCCGCGTCCGTCGCGCTGAAGTTCCACACGGCCGAGCCGACGGGCGTGTCCTCGGCCAGCGGCACCAGCACCGGGTCGCTGGGCCAGCGGGGCGCGTTGTCGTTCACGTCCGCCACGTCCACGCGCACCGACACCGCCGACGACTGCGGGTTGTTGGACGCGGACGTGTCGAGCGCGCGCACCTCCAGCCGGTACTCGGCGCGCGTCTCGCGGTCCAGCTGGCGCGCCACCACCAGCGCCCCGGAGCTGCGGTCGATGTCGAACACGCCCGCCGCGCCCGGCGACGACGCCGTCAGCGTGTAGGTGACGTGCGCGCCGGCGCCCGCGCCGCCGCCCCCGCCGCCGCCGCCTCGGGGCGTCGCCACCGCCGTGTGGTCGCTGCCGTTGCCTCTCGCCGAGCCGCCGCTGTCGTCCGACGCGGCCACCGTGCCCACCACGTGACCCACGCGCACGTCCTCGCGCACCTGCACACGCGCACGCGCACGGCGGATCAGCACGGCGGCCGGCAGACACGCCTTCAGGGGGACACACCCCCCGAAGCGGCCAGCCTGCCACCGAGCAGCAGCGCGCCACAGAAGGAACAATACTTGAAAGCAATACTTCAAGGCATTTCAAGAGCTTACTATCCTCAGCGACACCACGGACGTTGGAAAATTGGGTAGATACGAGCAAGCCTATAGTGGAAGCTATTGGCCTTTCACTGCTCCTCAGTGCTCTCTCCATTTTGTCATCACGATCGCATATTTCATTCACAATACGTTGACACAAACGTTGGAACATTGCTATTTGAAGGCACGAAAGAGAAGAGGAGGGTTGGCAAGAGGAAACCTTGGAAATTACATTGAACCGTCTGAATGTATTATTTATAATACGCGGCTGTTGTAGATGTGTCCCCGCTGCTATCTGGTTCATTTTTGCACAATGGGCCACGAATGGGAGACGAGAGGTTTAGAACCCAACGCTTGAATCTACTTTGAAACTGTCTGATGGAACCATGGTGCAGCCATTAATTAGTTAAATAATTAATTTTTGATGCCATACGTTTTCTCTATTGCAACGGCTTCTCGCTTTGCGCAATTATTCTCCGCGATGCGTTAGTGCACAGTGGGATAATACAGGAATTGAAAGCTAGTAAGATTATTCGTCACGATTAGCGCTAAATCTTTACGTTAAAGCCAAACTGCAGTACGGGGAAGGGACGAGGTCGCAAGGGCCCATCGGAATTTTAATTCGGCTGCACTCTATCGCACTCACGGACGTGTACTGATAGCGTCCCACGGTCGATGGACCGCCTCACGACCGTACCGGGTGCCGTACCGACTGCCCAGGGAAGTGTTTCGAGCTATATAAAGCGATGCAAGCAGTTTCCTGCTCCCTTTTAATTAAAAGTTTTATCAGCCACAAAAAAAGCACGAGATTGCAGTGCAAAGAATTTACGGCGGTGTCTTTCAGAAAGACGTCCCGTTCACCCTCATTCTCTTCGCCGAAAGACGTAGTATGCAATTACTCACCGAGAATTATTTTGTCGTGCATAGACGTGCGCACAAAAAGGAGTCGCTAAAAAAATGACCGACAATAAAAAGGGGCCTCCCACGATTACGTGTCGGAAGCATTTAAGTGGCGAAGAGACACTAATTGAGAGGAAGGGGAGGCGCGGGAGGGGGGCAGTCACGTGACGCGGCGAGGGACACGCGGAGCCATCACTCACGCGGGCGGCGGCGAAGGCGAGAGCCGAGGGCGGGGCAGGCAAGGACGACACAGGGTGGAGGAGAAGACGTGGCGGCCAGGGCGGCGACTTGCAGGAAGAGCTAAGGCGGACACGGTAAACAGCAGGACGGGTCACACCAGATGAGGGCGGGGGCACGCAGAGGCCGCCCGGGATGAAAAGCAGCGAGGGATCGCGTATGAGGGCACAAACAGAAAGAAGGGGAAAATCAGAGGAGAACGATGACGAAGGGGTCGGCGGGGATGACGACGGACGTGCGGGTGTGAGAGCTGGCAGCTGGAATTGTGTCGGGGTGGCAGCCGGGTGATAGCAATGGCAAGGACGATCCAGTAGCAGCAGCAACTGCGGCGATGGAGGAGGGCGCAGGATATAGCTGGGGATGTATCGGCAGGATTGGCGACGGAAACGTCGGCGAGAGTGGCGATGGAGGATGATAAAAAGAGTGGCGGCAAGAATGGTGGTGGAGTGGCAGGGAAGATGGTGGGAGCGGCGATGGTGATGGCAGCGGTAGAAGTGGAGTAGACAGGAGCAGCAGGGGGTGAGTGGACTGTGCGTGTGTGTGTGTGTGTGGGGGGGGGCAAGCAAGTTGTTGGTGTCACTGTAAGAACCTGCTGGGGAGAACAATCCGCACCAGGAAAGGTAGAAATGTGCTCTTTTTAAATCTCTTATTATTATACATCATCCGTGAAAATCTCAAAATTTTCAATGAACAGGTTTGGGTAGCGTAAGAACTACAACATAAAATGCTTCCAATGGTACGGAATAGAAAACGACTAATAAGATCTAAATGACAACATTTTACATGAGTAACAGATTACTAATGTAACTTGATTGCTTGCAACGCGAAGAGCAAAAAGTAATGAAATAATGATCTCTTTTTGCCCGTGAAGAGACTTCTTAATGAATCTGATTGCAGAAACATATCTTTGAAAGACTTTTTTTCCCTTCAGGGAACCTCTATCACAAAAAGACAGCGATGCAATTTCAGCCAGCCACAAAAAAACAATTATTAGTGATCGATTAGTCCAGTTACACTACTCCTTCCAGAAACAATAGGTACCTGACACATTCTTCCACAGTGACACTCCGAAATCTAATGAATGAAAAATGAAAGGCCTCTGTGAATAGACTACGAGCGTGGACCTACAGGTGTACGTAGAGCCTGCTATACGAATCGTATCGTACTTTCAACGCTACAGGCGGGTTGGCGAAACCGTTCATACGAAGTTCGAGTTCAGACTAACAGAGAAGCTACAGCGAATCCCGCCTAAAGAACGACCGCAAGTACAACACGAAAATTAAGACGATACGTCAAGTAATTTTATCGATCGTATGGTAAATTTAATTAACGCGTTCTGACAAGAATATGGGAAAGGGACCGCCACAGCCAGTTCCTCCCTCGCGCTGATGTCGCTGCCGCCCCGCCCTCCGCCGCTTCGCTTGCCCCCCCCCCCCCCCCCGCCCCGCCCCACGCTGTCCCTCGGCGTCGCCGCTCGTTAAGGCCTCTGCGAGCGATACGATTTTCACTCTCTTTACGAGTTAAATCTCATTTCGATAGCCTCATAAATATCCGTGGCATGGAGATAATGAGTTGCCGCGCGCTGCAACAAGAGCAGAGCGACGTGCCGCCGCTGCCGCCGCCGTCGCCACGGCCGCCATCACCACCACCGCCACCAGACCGCTAAGCTCAAAGCCATCCTCGCGAACCGCCTTCCGGGGACGATGGCGGCGGCGGCGGCGGAGGTGGCGGCAGTGACGGTGGCGGCGGCGGCGAAGGCGGAGGTGGCGGCGATGGTGGCGGTAGAGGTGACGGCAGTGGCAACGATAGCAATAGTAAAAGTGACGGCGGCGATGGATGACGTATGTGGCAGTGGTGGCGGTGGTGGTACGAGGCACAAACAGTGGTGCCGTCGGTGACGGAAGAAATGGCGGAGGCAAAGGAGGCGCTGGTGATGACGATGCTGAGGCAGTGGATCTGAGTAAATAGTCCTGAAACGACGAGTAGGGATGGTGAGACTGAAATGTTGGATCTGAGGAAGTAGGTGAAGGTGGTGTGTGGACGCAGTGATTGTGGTATTGATGCAGTTTTCCTGATCTCGCAATGATGTCGTGAGATCGAAGAAATAGCGGCATTAGGGGTTGTAACGAAAGATCTCGTAGTGGCGGTAGAAATGTGCTTATTATGGTCAGAAAATATGGATGTGTTTTGTGAATGGAATTATTGGTGTAAAAGCCGTTGGTGCTGACATCAGTGCCAAGTTATTTCTGAGTAGCTGGCGGTGACAGTGTATTTCGGTGGCAGTTGAAAGCAACTGCTATGGGAGCGATAGTACTGATGGTGGCGGAAGACGAGGAGTTTGCTTTTGCAACGGAGGCAATAGTGTGTATGCCTATGTAGTTCGTGGAACAGGTAGCGGTATCTAAAACAAGACATTTGCATTATCTACTACGTGGCAGTGTAGACAGTGATTGTGGAAGTAGAAAGCGATAGTCGCCGGCAACTGAGATGATTGTAGAGACCCGGAGGGGGAGGCGGAGGCGGAGGCGGTGGTGATGGCGACGGCTGGCGGTGAGTGATACGGCGGTCGCTCGGTTTGCCATGAACCGATGGCGCGGGGGGAGGGAAACGGAGGTGGGTTGCAAAGCGGCGGCGACAGTGAAGTGTTCGATGTGTGTGAGAGGAAGGGGATAAATCGAAGAGGATTACAAGGCAGATAAGCCACTCCCCGCTCTTTCCAACGTGCCTTTGCGACTGTATTTCTTCTGGTAATAAATTCAAATGGCTGCAATCAAAGCCTGGGGAATTTATAATAACAAAAAATTAAGATATAGTGCTACATTTCATTTAAGGATTCAATGACACTCCTGCTTTTAATTCCGCCTTTTAAGCGTATAGCATGTTTCTTCATTCCTCTAACATAATTATCACACTAAAAATCTGTAATTGGCGGGGGGGCGTAAGTAAAGGAATAGCATTCGTAGATATCGTGTTTCATAGGTACAATTAAAAACCTACCCCATAATTTCACATCACCGCGCAAATCTCACATCTAGAACAGTTTAGTAGAGAAGTATTTGTATTCGCAAAATATTGTTTGCGATAATTAATACTGGAGGTCTTAAAATGGAATCAGATAGCTGATCATTTTTCTGCGAGAAACCCGCTTACGGACACATGACATCGGCACAGAACTGATAAGTAAGATCAGATCCTCACATGGTGAGGCCAATTGTATTGGGGTCCGTACATTCTTTCGCGTACTTTGAAGGATTGCGCATGCCATACGTAAGCGTAAGCATGGTTAGTTTTGAAATTTACAAGATGTAATTAGAAAAATAAACCCATTTGACACGAACGTTGATGTTTTTATGTTGTCTTTTCTCCCTAACACGATAAAGATCTCTATGTAGCTGAGAAAACTTACATGAAACGTTAGCATTTATTTTTGTAAAACATTCTGTCCAAGCCGTCGAGCGTTGAATAAAATAGTTGCCTCAGGTTTTGCGGTTACACTCAATGTTTTCTCGGGGAGCACGGGAAGCTGCAAGAGGTGTGACCGCTTGGCGTTGCAACACCGGAGGACCAAGGCCAATCAAAAATTTACTTTTACTTTTAGGAAGGGGCGTCTCAGCACTATGACGAATACGGCCAAGTAGAGGTATGAAAATTGAATGTTTCCACAATATTATTAAAGTATAAATCGTTTTATTAACGTCTATTGACAAATAAAAGTTAATTTTACCAAAAATGTGTCTGATTTTACTTTTTCGCATTTAGTTCATAAGAAGGGAAAGTATGGCAATCGTGCGCCGGAAAAGAGCAAATTTTCGCCCGCAAACACTCATTCCCGGGCCCTGATTTTAAATTGAAGAACTGTCCTAACATTTAAATACAATTTATTCCCATTTTTAAAGAAATTCATTTTATTAACATTATGAGGGCGGAAGAGTCAAACGTTCACCTAAGGCAGGGTTTCCCAAAATTGTGGACGCAGAACGCCTGATTCGAATGGGGAGGGATTGCGGGCGACTCACCCTGAAGACGAGGCTGTAGCTGGTGAAGGTGGGTCGGTTGTTGTTGAGGTCGAGCACCTCGACGCGCAGCAGGCGCACCGTCTGGCGCGGGGGCTTGCCGCTGTCCGTGGCGGCCACCGCCAGCCGGTAGATGGTGCGGTCCTCGTGGTCGAGCACGGCGCGCGTACGGATCAGCCCCGACACCGAGTCGATGGTGAACACGCCGTGCCCGTCCGAGTCGCGGCCCTTGAGCAGCGAGTAGGTGACGGACGCGTTGTTGCCGTGGTCGCGGTCCACCGCGCGCACCCGCACCACCTGCGGGACCACACGTACGCCGCTCACTCACGTCGCTCGCTCACGCCGCCCTGCACGGGCTCGTCCTGGACCGCTCTCGGCCGGTCCACCCGCCAGATGCAGCGCTTGGCCCTTTCTCTAACAACCGTGCTTCTCGCTCACTGTTCTCCTGCAATATGTTCGTGCTCACCCTGTATTTGCTCATTGTTTCTGCTTGTCCCGTCCTCGCCTATCATACATACATTACCGTATCTTCACATACTCCAGTCACTTGTTCCCATGCTGTCCCTGCTCGCCTTACGCATTGGACACTATTTCTTGCACATCGAGATCCTGCTGACTGTATGGTCAGTTCAACCTCGCTTTATCCCTCTGAATCTGTTTCCTCACTTTTGATAATTTTGATGCTGCACAAACTACCCCTGCTCATCCTGACCCTGCTCACCCCCCCTACCCTTCACTCTCACGCTGCGTTTGTTCACCCTGACCCCGCTCACTCGCGCTCTACTTCACTCTGTCCCTATTCTTCCTGCCTCAGCTCATTCCGGCTGTGCTCACTCTGAAACTGCTCACCCAACCTCTGCTCATCCTGGCTCGGCTCGGTCTAGGATTGCCATGCAAAGATCATCGTCGAGTCCAGCCATTTCCCACGCCAATCTCCATTCGCAATCGCAAGATCAGGCCCCGTTCCACTCACCTCGGTGCCCGGCGGCTGGTCCTCGCGCACGCTGATCATCTCCTCCTGCGGGTCCACCAGCTCGGGCGAGTTGTCGTTGACGTCGGTGACGCGCACGCGCACGGCCACGCGAGCGCTGCGCGGCGGCACGCCCTGGTCGCGCGCCTCGGCCACCAGCTCGTAGGTGGCGCGCACCTCTCGGTCTAGAGGCTCGCGCGTCACCACCTCACCTGCAACACGGCGCCGACACATTGTTATCACTTGCTCAAATCACGATACAATGTCCTCCTCATCGACGGGGTGTCTCGGAATAAATGTTACAAACTTCCAGGGCATGGAGAGCAGTCGAATACGATCACTTTGCGCCAATGAACATACAGTGTGGAATTGCGTAAAACGGAGTTTAATGGATTGAGACAAGTGGCATTGGGTTCTAATTTTTAGATAACTTCGTACGCACAGGTTTTCTGTAGGTGCACGAAATCCCCTCGGCTCTGTCGAGCATTTGTTCATAAGACGTTGCCTAAAAATAAGGAGAAATATCCCCATGTGTGACTCCGCTATATGAAATTTTCAACCACATGATCATTGGCTAAAAGTCAACATCGCTCTGCATGCTCTAGAAATTTGTTTCATTTATACTGAGACGCCTGTATACGTCAGATGCAATTTCGTGCAAGAAAAAAACACCATCGTCTTCCTTCACAACTGAAGTACTATTTAATTAATGTGTTTCCATGAAGCAATTAATCGCGAAGAAAAAGTATTCATATTCAGCCTCATAGTTTAAGATTCAGATACGTCAGAGCGTATTAAAACATACATTATTAAGCCATCCATATTATGGACAGCAGTAAAGAGATTCGACGAGTGAAGGCAACCAATTATCACAACCTAAATTACAACAATATCCTTGTTTCTGAGCAAATTACAATCGCAACATAAAATGACTTTTCTTTAGCCTAATGTACTGTATTAATGAGTCAACTTGCCGTAAGAAATTAAAATTACATACACGTGCATTGATAACTGAGGGAAAGAAATGAGAGTCGGAAGTGCTAAAGAGTTAACAAATCGCACTTTAGAGAGAAAAGCGGCACACCTAAAAGACTACCTTTTCAACGACGATAACGATTTGAGCCGAAAGGGGTTAATGGCGGAGAGAACATATGCATTCAAACAACCTAGTCAAGGATAATGCGAGCTGAAGAGACAAGAACGGACAGATTTACCTCACAAGGCAAAATGGGGAGAGTGTGTCGTCTAGACGTATATGGCAACAGGAATTACAGAAGAGTGAAGCGGCATGCAGCGACATTGTGGGAAAAGGAGAGAGGGGAAAAGCTGGGCCGATTCTATGAGTAGTGGAACTGAGTGCACAGGTTGGACGACGGCGGGGCGATGTAAAAGGAAGGAGAGTGGAACAGGTAGGAGAGAATGCGGGTCGGATAGGGACGAATCGAGGAAACCAAAAGTGCTACGGAATGAGAAGACCGTGAGGTCGGGGTAGGTATAGTGGGGAGAGAGGGCAGAAAAAATGGTGAGAAAGTGCGGAGGGGGCGGTGCGGGGACCGGGCGGGGAGGGTTCAGTTGACAGACAGAATCTTGTGGGGTATTGCAATGCAAAGCAGGGCGTAACAGACAGGAGATAACAGGCGCCAGGGTGATGCTGAAAATAATGGAAAACATTTTCAACGGCCTCGTCCTCGTCTTGCAATATCCTCGTCTCTCTACACTTTCCCAGGGGCGCAACGGGGAATTATGAAGAACGAGCGAGGGCGAGGCCGGAAGGAAAGGAGCGACGCAGTCGAAGCGGGCTGAGGCATGGGGGCTGGGGACAGAGTGGGGAAGGACAGAGAGGGACGTGGTGGGTAGGCGCGGAGTGGTACACAGGGAAACGGTGGCAGCGAAACGGGAGAAGGGGGAGGTGAAGCGGGCAGGTCGGAGCAGACCATACGGAGTAACGCGGTGCTGGTTCTGGCAGCGGGGACCGACACAGGGTGAAGCGGATGGATACGGGTTGTGGCGGTGTCGAGGCTGTCGTGGCAGCAGGGAAGGGGTAAGGCGGGGCGCAGCGGGGCGGGGCCGGATGGTACGGGTTGATACGGTGCGGGTTGTGGCAGCAGGGAGAGGGACGCGGCGTGGCGGGTGGGGGCGGTGGAGGACGGAGGGGGCGAGGCGGAGCGGGGCGGGGCCGCTGGCGGGGATCCCGGGAGACGCGTCTCACGCCGGGCCAGGTCCGTTGTGAATGGAGAGGTGAGTGTACCGGCTGGGCAGCCCGCAAGAACGTGGCCGCGCCGCATTCTCCGCAGCCACCATATAAGCATGTGCTTGTCGGACCAGCTGCTGGTCGCTAGCGCCCGTGTCGGCCCCAACGCGAGTTTTGGGAGCGCGCGCACAAAAACGGCAGCTCTTTACACTCCAAAGTGCGGGCGTCCCCATCCCCTCCCTCACCCGGACCGCAGCAGAGCGCTACCGCTCTCGTCAGACACCGCCGTGCCCCGCCGCCGCACTCCCCGGCACAGATCACCCCGCCCCATTCGCTGCTTCGCGCCCTGCGTATTGCTCTTGTACAAGATTTACATCTCGAACTCGCAATGCCGCCACTCATTGGTCATATGAAGGAGACTCGGAAAAACTTATTTCCGACTCTGCTAAGCGCACGCACAACGAAGCTACGCGTGAAATTTCAACAGCAACATTCTACTATTTTACAGTACAAGCAGAGCGAAAGCTAGTAGGCTAATATTACTGACATTGGTTCATGTGTCTAAACCTTTTACTCAGGACTGGGTAACGATGGCCCAAATGGGTATGGGCCTCCATCGCACTGGAGTGAACACGCATCACACCTTTTTTTGCGTTGACAAAGCTGCACGAATAAAGCGTCGGTCATAAATGAACTTAAATAGCATAATGCATTGAAAAGGATGATGTGTAAATACTTAGAAAGTCAATTGGTTTTAATTATCTCGTAGGAACCGCACGAATGAAGGTTTTCGTAACAGTTGAGACTGTTACTGAATTTTGTCGATATTGCCCAAGAGATCTTTTTAACATTTCATCACATCCTTAGTGTAGTCGGATTTTCAAACGTAATAATCTATCTTTCAATGCAACAATAATAGAAATAATGAGATTCAACGAAATGATACATTTGTGTTATGAATCTATTAAAATCATTTAATGAATGTCCATTACTTAATTCTGTGATCAGACTCTGGAAGTATTTGGACCACGTCGATGTGTTGGTATCGGGGATGAATGAGCGAAGATGATGTAAGAACGATGTGTGAAAGTATGTGAAAATGAGTGAAAGATGATGCTTGAGGTGTGAGGAACGATGGTTAAAGAAATCCGCAAACGCAAATAGAATATCGGAGTCTGTTTTTGGTATCCATAAAACAGAATCTTTAATTGAGTGGTATAAAATTGCAGCATCGGTTTATAAGAAAGTAGATTAATCGATTGTTAAAAGTCTAATTAATATTTCAAACGTGTATTTCCCATCCTTGCACAGCTGTTTAATTGCCACAAAGAAGAAAGGATATTGTAGTACATTCGCTTATTTAACTGAGTGAACTATAAGATGTTTCTGAAAAAGAATGGGAAATTTGCCAATATATAGAACATCATGAAAATTGTTGGAATAATGTGTAAAATGCATCGAGTTTTTTAAATCGTAAATCAACAACAATCAAGATGGGAAGTATCGGTACTTGGGATTTGATGATCACTCGGGAGTGGCGTGACGTGGTGTGGCGTGGCGTGGTGTGGCGTGGCGTGGCGTGGCGTGACGTAGTGTAGCATGGCGTGGCGTGGCGTAGCGTGACGTGAGTGGCGTGGGGTGGGGTGGCGTGGCGTGGCGGTTTCGAGTCGCGGCGTATGGCACCCGCTGGTTACTGCCCGCGCGCGCCGTATCGCGTGATGATGAATGAGGGCCGTCGAACATCGCAAGGGGCCGATTCAAAAAGGCAAACGAGTGGACAAAAACCCGACCCCGGAGTCGCCACCGCCACCGCCATCGCTTCGCATAGCCGCCGCCGGTAGGTGCGCAGAGGTGCGCGGTGGCGGCGTCGGCGGTGACGGAGGCGGTAGTGGTGGCGGCAGTGGCGGAGGCGGTGGCGCGCCGGCCCGCGTAGGGCCTAATGAGAAAGACGAGCAGGATTCCGCTGTTCTAATAGCCCACTCGGTCCCCTCGCCTCTCCCTCTCTCTCGCTTCTCGGCCACCGTCCGTCCGCCCGTTTCCAGGGAACGTAGAGTCTCGCGAAAAGATGATTGAGGAGGAATGTGAATCATGCAGGAACCGGTGGTGACAACTTGAGGAATGTTCTTAACATTCCACGAGCACCGGTGATAAAAAACAACAACAAAATAAACGACACAAAAAAGGTAAAATAATAAAACACTTGACACTCTCAATAACTGTTTCAGCCGTGTCTCTATTTGGCGAATGTGTGAGCGTTCGCTCAAAGCCACGGCGGGAAGAAAAAAGGAACATATTACTCTTAAAGAGCACGTGGCTAGAGATCTATTCGCGTTTCAGGCCATTGTCATTTGTGCACTCTGACGCTGTAAATGTCAATGAGGATTACAAAACCAGGTTTACTTTAGTAATGGGAACTTTGACTCAAACTCTCAAGATCAGACTCGTGTGCGGCGTGATAACAGAAAGCATAATATTGATTAAAATAGTTTTTGACATGACTTCTGGTTTTCTTACTCAAATTTCCACTGAAACGTCCAGCAACCACAATTTGCTAAAATCTTCCGTTATGTTTTTACAAATTGTTTGGGGACTATCAATAATACAAAAATTTGAACGTTTGTTAACATTCACATTTATACCATTTACTGCAATACTAATATATTGCATATTGGTTTTTTAATCATCCATATGGACATCGCACTGCAAAGACACAATTTTATCAATTCTTCAATCAAAAAGAGCAACAAACTAAAACACCTGGCTTTGTTACTAAAGCAATCAATTGCTGCAGGGTCCCTTTACGGTATCATGATCGCTCACGTTAGTCGGTGCGGTTACATGCAATCTTTTAAATTGAAGGGATGTGCTGGAAACACTTCGGCCTGTGACGAAAATTGAAGTATGGTTGCCATAACCGCTGCATTATATATTTTCCGACTTATCAACATTAAGGAAAATTTTAAACCTTTAATTAAGTAGAATTTTTCAGAATAAAAAATAAAAAATAATGTTTAGAATTTTTTCGCAATGTTCCTCGTGTTTTTTTGCGGTGTCATACGTTATTCTCGATTCGTTCAACTTAGTTGTTGGGACATCACCACTCATGTAGCGAGCGCACTTCATTTTTCAGCTTAACAACGCTTTTAAACATTATGTGATGGTATTTCCTGCTTAACAGTCTTAAAAAGGAGCTCAAAAGAGAAGATCGAAACGTCTCTGTAGACATACAATGTAATATTTAAATGTTTATTTCATGATGTACCAAAAACGTCTGTTTAATACACTAAATAATGCAAAGTGCAAAATGTGTTTTTTCGGGCGGCCCCCGGTAATCCCACGCGTCCGCCCGCGCCCGCGCCCGCCGAAAGGCATTCCGCGGCGGATCGGGCAAATTCCTAGGGCGCCTCGCCCTCCGCGACCGGCCGCGTTTTGGGCCGCGGGAATTCTGCATCCCAACAAATACCGCTTGACACTGGCCGCAAGGTGCTTATTAGGCACGCTTGCTGTATTTACGTCAAGTGCTATCTCCTGGCTACATCTATTTATCGATTTCAAACTAATCTTCCTTTAATTAAGCCAATTCCAATACGAAACTAATGATAGACGTCATTATTCGTAAGCCGGAGATGGAGAGAAAGACGCACGGAGCGGAGCGGCGGGGCGCACAAAAACAAAATAATTTTAACAAGGAGCCGAATACCCCCAAAAAGAAGAAAGGATAAATTAAACGGGAAGAAGGGGCAGGCGCTAGGGGACGGCGGCGGTCGGTCGTGCGTTGATGGGTGGGTGGGCGAGTGGGCGGGCGACGGGCTGCCGGGGAGCACCGCCCACCGGGAGCGCATGGCTACGGGCCCGTGAGGGGCGGGGTGGGGCGGGGCGGGGCGGGCGGGAGACCCGGGCTCGTGTCCCCTGAGCGGGCGTGCCGCCGTCCCCGCCACCGCCTCCTCCGTCGCTCTCCGCCGCCTTCGGGAAACCTATTGGCTCTAATAACAGAGTGGACGCTCTACGCCTATCGAAATGTGGCGAGCAAATATAGGTTAGAGCGGCGCGGCGGTGCTGCCGAACGCGCCGCGCACGGCGCCGTGGACATTGTCCGCAGCAACCTGCAATTATCCAGCCCAATACACATTATAGAGTTCACGGGATCCCCGGCCTATCGCCTTCTTTTTGCTTTATTATTATTATAATATTTCTCCCACGGCGAAACGACGCAAAATGATCCCTCATTTATGATATTAATTGGACGACGGCAGCAATTTGAGACGGAATATAATAACATTCGGCGGCGGTGGCGGCGAGTGACCACGATCCCGGCGCGGAGCGGGGCCAGGGGAAGGAAAGGCGGGGCTGGGCGGGGAAGGGAGGGGCGGAAAAAGGCGGGCACAGCGGCGAAAGAGAAGCATATGCAGGGGAAGACGGACGGGGGGTGGAGTGTGTAGGTGTGCAGGAACGGGACGTTTGCGCTGCGGTGGAATCTCCGGAGAGACGAACAGTAGGGTGGACGCTGGCGAGAGCGGGAACGGAGCGTGGGTGTGGATGTGGGTGTGTGGCTTGTGGGCGTTTACGATGGGAGCGGGATATCCGTTCTCGGCGTTCCGAGGGAAGGGGAGCGGATGTGAGTAAGCTCTAGCCTGAACCTGCTCGTGCAAGAGTCGAAAAGTGTATTCTTCTGTACAAACTTTAAGAAGTTTTATTTTGTCTTCTACATTTGAAGTGAACTGTGCATTAATAATTGTAATGGTAGATTTAGTGTGTATTATTTCGGACACTTTTAGCTTCTGTACGAGTACTGCTTTTGCTACGAGTATTAGAACAAGCGTTGAAGCGCCTTTGTGAAGAGAGAAGGAGAGATAGGGAGAGGGGAAGAGGAACGAAAAGAGAAAGAGGGGGAGAGACGGTGAAAGACGGAGAAACGGAGAGAGGCGGGAAGAAACGGAGGAGAGACGGGTAGGCAGCAGGAGAGATACAAACGAAAGAAAACGTGTGATATTAAGGAATTTTCACGAATTTGTTGACGTAACAAAAACCAAGAGATTGCGCTTCAAAATGTTCTCAAACACTTCTCAGAAGTGAAGTAGGATTTTCATGACGAAATCACTATTTCGGTCGCTCCCTCTTGCAGTGCTCGCGAAGGAACGCCCCCCTTGGCAAGGCGTGCGGGGTCCAAGGACGCATCGCTCTGCCGCCGCGGTACCTCTCCATCCGAGGCGCGCGGCGCAACCTTTATTTCCTCCCAAATGTTTATGCCGACTCGGCGACATCCTCTCACGGGCGCCGCGCCGGGTGGTTCTTGATCGAGGCGGCGGCGGTGGCGGCGGCGGCGACGGAGGCGGAGGCGGGGCGGGAGCGCGGGAGGAGGCTGGGGCGGTGCGCTCAAACGCATCGTCGCGGTCCGTGTGCGTGCGCCCCCGCCCCCTCTCCGCCCTCGCAGCGAACGCACACACGCCGTCGCGCGCCGACATGACATTTACATTTAGGAGGGATGCCGCGCGCCCCCCCCCCGCCCCTCTCTTCCGCGGCTCCGGCGCCCTTCGCCCGCGGGGTGCCCAACGGCGCGGCTCGCGACGACTGACTGCTTGGTTGTTAGTGATTCCGGGCGCGTCAACTACGGAGCACATTATTACCGTATGTGTAGTGCATGTTTTAGGGGCGATGGCGATATCCGGCGCCGACCTATCGGCGACTTGCAAGGGTTTCCCTCAACCAGGTATCTCCCACCAGCGGGGCACCACTCCAGCCGGGACAAGCTCTAAGCTCCAGACCGGTATCCCCCGGCATGTGTGGTAGTGAAGTGCATGTTACTATAAGTGTGAGTACTATGAGGACAAGGTCAAGGACATAGGACAAGGAAGAGGAAGATTGCACCCGGTTCGTGGCCTGTTTGTTAGGGTACTGCTCCGGCACTCGCCTGGTGTTGATCAGACAAAACACCCCTCCCGGTCAGAGGCACTGCAGTGACATCAGTTGATACACTGAGCCACCTATCTTGATATGGACTGGCAATTGCGCGCGTTTAATGAAGTCGAAAAACACTAAGAGTACTCACGGTAGTTAAAATAAGGTGTATTTTGATGCAAAATGCGTTGAAAAATCTGCGTTTGCAGAACTCAAGAATGTTTTATGATAATAGTGAAAACCGAAGGTCGAAGTCTGGCCATTGAGTTGGAAATGCGCGACGAAAGAGGGACACATTGGCCCTACCAAATATGCGATTGTTTTACAAAGTTCTCTTAACCCAACTGTGTTAAGACGTTTCACTTTTTGAATTCCCACCAATTATACAGCGCATTCTGCATGAGTTGCATTCATCAATTTGCTTCAGCCACCGTGAAACTCAGAAACGAAACCCTCTGATTTGCTTCAGAACTTCCGTCTACAAAGGCTGAATACCTGAACGCCTACATCCACTGAGAGCGCAGTTTTGTCGGAATACGAGAGGAAGATAATGAGAATCTACCACGGTCGTCCGCTCGTCAGCTTTGTGAACGAACATTGGTTGTTGTCATTGAATATACGGAAATGACAATGCAATAGACTAAGTAACACATTATAAGTGTACCAGACTCAACTTACAACTAAAAAATTTAAATGTCTTTTAGTAAAATAAAAACAAATCCCTTATGTCTATTGCGATTAACCATAAATTACTGAGTAGACTACTGAGTCTTCAATCAATGACTTGCTACTTTTCACCCTCATTATATCCCACTACAGCTCTAACATCACTTACCACATCAGCAATACACTTCCATTATTCATTTTTCGCATACCTAGAGATACACGCAAAAATTCATTAAACAACTCTATTTCGTCAACAGTGCACAAGGAATAATTTGGACAACACTGTTCTGGTCTACAAAATCTGCATGTTTCATTACCTATGCGTGTTTGTGATGAAGCTCTCTCGAGGAGGCCCATGTCAACACAGCTCCGCCGGCGAGGGAGCGCGTGAGCAGGTGAGGGATACGGAGAGCAAAAGAGAGGGAAAAGGAGAGAGAAATACTCTTCAGCCCTTCCTGGCCTCTCACAGTGCCTTGCCCTCGGTGGCTGGAGAGTAGAGAATACAGAAAAATCGATCTGGCACGGCTTGGCCCAAATAACCTAGCTGCGAAACTCGTGCATTTGTCTTTTTAAGAGATGCGTTTGTCTTTTTAGGCGACGAGCAAAGTAGTTCTTTTGGTACGGATTGAAGTAGATATCAAAACGCAAGACTATTATGATAGGCGCACTGCTGAAGATAGAGATAACTTTGCGGTAAGGCCTGCGGTAAGACGAGTGTCTTCTGCGCGCCGTCAATAACCATTCGACCATCCGTAGCCACATCAGTAAATGTTTTGAAACTTCAAGCGCACTTGGCAAGAGGAAAGGGCAGACCGCTGAACTACAGACTATTATTCGTCTTGTACGTAGGGCTTCAAACGACGCCAGTCGCAATGCAGCCGACTACTCGTCAGCCAGCTGCCCTCAGTCGATGCACGTTCCTTTCGCCTAGAGAAGGGGTTTCCAACGGGCATCGACCTTTGGGGGGTCGACATAATTTTAAAGAGTGCCAATTGAAGATAGGGATTTATTGGGGCAATAGCCGAATAGAACTAGCAACTGATTGGTATAATGAATACAAATATTCCAATGATTACAAAAAATTAAGTTAAATATTGATTTCTGATAAGAAGCTACACCTAATAAATTACAAATTCGCTCCTCTTTCTCCATACACATTGTTCATCGTTAGGATGTTTAGAAAACTGAAGAAATTATAAATATGTATTAACAACGTTAGACTATCACACAAGAAAATACTCTCCGCAAAAGGCATTACAGAATTTTAATGGCAGTTCTTAAACAACAGCATCGCCTGCAATTTGCAGCGATTGCACGGCAATGAAGGTTAAAGAGTAAGTATCCAGGCACGGAATTGGCTCTAATAATTGAAATAGAGATATTTACAAAAATATTGGTATGCTTTATCGTTATCTGTATGTCATTTATGTGCAATCGTTTGCTGTATATTGTAGAGAAAAAATGGAACGGGGCTTACGAAGCAAATAATTCCTTTAAAAGGAGACAATGAAGGAAAAAGGTTGGCTATCCTTGGCCCCAGAAAGGCAATAACCAAGAAAAGGAGATACTTTCAAGTAAGAACTTAGTTACAATAATAATAATAATTAATAATAATAATAATAATAATAATAATAATAATAATAATAATAATAATAATAATAATAATAATAATAATAATAATAATCCTTGGCCGAGAGTCCCTACATTCAGACAGGCATCGTGTCTAGGAATTCCACTTTTGCCTTGCGGCACTGTCAGAACCGCAGGGGAAAATCTCTCCGCCTCTAACTCCCTCCCACGATCTCTTCGCTCTGCGTCTCGCGCTGCCCTAGGTCGCGCACCCGCTGCCTGCAGGGGCTCCGAGACCTGCTCTGTTTGCCTTTCATTTATGCTCATATTGGCCCCGTGTACACACCGCTGCGGCGGCCGTGCCGTGCCCTTCGTCGGGCGTTCGGCTGGCAGCGCAGGGACTTGAAGGGCAGGGCTGAGCGGGACTGGGGGCGGGGCGCTGCTCTTTCGCCCGCAGCGCGGCCTCCGGCGACGGCAGGGAATGCGGCCGAGCACAAGCCCTCCCCTGAATGGGGCGGGTGGGCTGAGCGAGCTGGTGGAAGGTCACGCTCTAGTGACATCACGTACAAAACTACATTCCAGATCGCATGCGCTAAATTTTGATTTATTGATTTTTTTTATCCCCGTCGCATCAACTGCTATGGTCATTATTCCTGTAAGCGTAGATCATGTTATATCCCTGGAGATGGTGGTGTTTTCCCCCGCTGGAACATGAGATCAGAATGAGACATATACGTCAGCTTGCGAGAATTCCTCCTCCAAGTATCTCTACCAACACGGCACCCTCCAGCCGGGACCAGCCATAAGCTCCACACTGGTCCCCCGACATATGTGGTAGTTTATTCCGTGTATGTGACAAGGACAGGAAGAGGACCAATTATGAAAAAGAAAAGATCGTTCACGGTTATTGGTCATTTTGTGAAGGTATTTCTACGATATTCGCCTGGTATTGATCGGAGATACCATTCTCTCTAGATAATAATTATCGATATTTTTGTTTTATTCAAGTTCAATGGTACTAGGTCTCCGCTTATATTCATTGGGGATTGAATTACGGAATTACAGACGACAAACGAAACGATGGAGAAACCAAAATAGATGGAAGTGAAGAGGCAGGGCCGTAGGAGTGCGCCACGAAGTAGAAGGCCGTAGAAGAAAGCCGCCTGGAGACATTCCTGCGCGGACTTGAATGCGATCCTGTCTCCCGGAAGGAAGAGGGGAGAGGGCGGGATGGAGCGCGGGAGCACGTCAACTGACGTTCATTAATATCAGCAAGGGCCCCGGTCTGGCTGGACGCGGTGGTTGGGGCGCGAGTACATTCAGTGCCTTGGTATCCAGCACGGAGGGGCGCACCTCTGTCAGTGCAAGTGTCTTTGCCATTTTGTCTTGCCCACTGATTCTTTCTTCTATATTTGTGTATTGCCCACTGATTCCTTCTTTTACTTTACTCACTTTACAACAAGACGAAACACGTTTTCTCCGTTTCTAAACGATTGTCCACCAACGAAGAGTAATATAACGCATAACGCGTTTGAAGTGTCAATATAATTGAAATGATCGATTGATTACACGCCCATAATGCAGTTTTTTAATAGACTGCAGCCGGCCGCTGCCGTTTAATATCCTCTCATTCGAAAGCCCCTCAGGCAGCATTCCGGAGGTGAGGAGATGTGATATCAACCGATACATTATGGCGGTATATTAATATTGATTTTGAGTAAATTGGTGGTTTCCAACTCACACAATACCCCACAGTTCAAACTCCTTTGGCAACGAGATGTGGAATGGAGGAATCGGCGGCGTAAAGGAATGAGGTAGGTACTCTCAGTATCTAGGGACACTGCCACGCAGATGAGAGGGACTTCTCGTGGCAAAGGTGATACCAAATGATGCGTCGATGAAGGAGTCGCCCGTGACGGGTGCCTGCTCGAATAATCCGCTGGACTCACACCGATGGTTGGTTCCAAAGGGTGCCTGGGAGGACTAGCCAGTGCGGCATACCCGAAATGGCCATCTCATCGCAAAGCATGCGAAAATGAAAACAAGTTATTTATGTAACTAAACAGAAAATGAGTATATAGCGAGCGAATGAAATGTACGAAATGACGATAGAAGCCGAGACCGTAAATTTTGAAATGATTTGGCCAAAGGCCCTGTCGTGCGATTGACATATATATATATATATATATATATATATATATATATATATATATATATATATATATATATATATTTGGTAGTACGAAATCATGGATCATAACAAATACATACTTTCGGGTTTATTGTCAATACGCGCTGTGGCAGTCATGTTGATTCATGCCACCCCAGCGTTTTGCTTATTTTGCAGAATCCAGTTGTTTTATACGACCAAGACCTCTTTGCGATACGCGTACGGAACGTCTATTTCACTGTACGCATACCGCAAAGTAACACTTTCCAATCAATAAACCGAGAAGGTAAGTACTAGTTTCCATGCATGAGTGCTGAAAAATAAATAAATCTCCAACCCAGCGCCCCGACGCAGGACGTCGGTGAACGCACAGCGCCTCTCGGTAGCGGCTGCAATACGCGTGGAAAAAACAACAACAAGCAGCCATATGTTTCGTTCATTGTGTAATTGCGGCCGCGCGCACACATAGGAGTCACTTAATGAGTCAATATTGATTCTATGCATTATGTTCTTGAGAAAAGTCCACACGCACAAAAAGTCCCGCCTGGCCCGCTGGCCGGGAGGGCAAAAGGGGGAGAGACGGGGGGAGGGGGCGTGCTGCCCCCATGCCTTGCTCTCGAGGGCCGTCCCGCCCCTCCCGGGCCTTCCACGCCCGCCGGCAGGAATGCCTGGGATAGCGCGCGGCCCGTCCGCCGTGCCCAGGAGCAGCCTCGCCGCGAAGGCGCCGGGAAGGGAAATTCAAAGCAGCGGCCGCGAAGCAAATGTCACAGAGGCGTTGCTTCCGCGATCCCTCAATACGTAGCATAAGACGTTTTCGTAATAATGCCTTCTAGATGTGATTGCACATGTATGAACGTAGTATTTAATGTTGCATTGGGTAGTACATATACAATATATCTATGATATTCTGTGTGTCATGTAAATATGGTTATGTGTTTGTATGTATGTTTGTTGATGTGCATGGGAGTAAAATCCCAGGCGCCATAAGAGACGCGTCCGCCAGGTGCACCTCTCTATAATAAACTCTAGACTAACGCCGCCAATTGTCTTCCAAAGATGTTTGGGGTCGAAAAACACGAGCGGGATATGGTCAAATGACCGTCTTATTGCAAAAATCCCACATCAAAACTGAAATAACATTATGTTCAGCTTAAAACGTATGCTAAAATCAACCTTAGTTCCTGTGTATGTGATGTCGATTGTTCCGGAAGCCTCAAGTAGACACGACCCCTTTAGAAGGAATACCGCATCTGCATTACTGATTTCTGAATGTTCGAAATACTATGCGACTGGAAGTAAGGGAACACTAGAAAGTCATTGCAAAATAATCGAAAAAATGCAGGAAAATATTCTGTACACCGCTCGTGAGAAAATAAGAATATGTTAACTAACTTTGCTTCGCAAGCATTTTAAGCCCATCTGGAATGAAAACACACGGCAAGATGTACATGTAATGTGTTTTTCGCGGAACGTTTAATCAAAACTGAATCAAAACAAAAAATGGAGAATTCAGCAAGTTATTAGTCACACTTCAACGAACTTCGCATTGTTGATAGTTTGTTCTCTTTCAATGGTCTAAAAAATATTATTCCATGAAGCATTTCTTGACTTTAAAAAATAAAAATTCCAATAATCAATTAAATTAAGCTCGTTTGGTCGCACACCCATTCAATTATCGTGCTACAATATTCATTCTATATCGAAAATTCTTCTCCTCTCTCCCTGACCACGAACCTATTCAATATTAATTCGTATAGAAAACGTATGATTTTATGTTTCTTTAAGGAGCAGCGCAGCACGTCCAGAAAAAGAAAGAAAAAGGAAAGGAATTCGCATCGCTGAGACCTCGTCCAAAATAGTGGCATCTGCAGTTCAAAAAAATAATTTTACGACGTTGGCGTGGTCACTGGTTGGGCGAGCGGGATGCGGAGGGCGGAGGGAGAGAGGAAGCTAGACGCCGCAAGCTCCGCGCAGCTCAGCCGCAGAGATGCCGAGATCAGCCACAGAGTCGCCCAGCTGCGGCTCAAGAAAGCCACAATTGAGCACTAATGACCGTTCAAAAGCCGATTTAACTACACACGCGTCTTCATGCGTATTCCTATAATATGAAACGATATCACAACAAATCCTGCGCTGCGCGCTTCTGGAGGAACGCCCCTTGGCGCGTTTCGCTCTGAGAAGAGGAGACAGGACAGGACAAGAATTCAGAGGCAGAGAGAGGAAAGGAAAGAGAGGAAGGGAGAAGGGAAATAGATGGGGATTAGAGTGAAAGAGTGAGAAAGAGAGGGGGAGACGAATATATAGGTGCGAGGATAATTGCATCATCTAGAGAGTTCACGCTTGCTTTCGTGACGTACAGCTTCGTGAAAAATAAAAAATAAAACAAAATGACCGAAATAATGGAGGGAAGCGGATGCTACGAATAAACCCGGGAGAAAATGGAAACGAGGACAAGACAGAGCAAGTAGATCGAAGAGCGTAGCGAGGACGTTACCACGAAACTGCCTTTGCCCGCCTGGCAGGGCTCCAGGCGATCCGTTGGCCCACCTCGGGGCCAAGACGGCTTCAAGGGGGAAGTGATGGGGGTCACATCCCCTTTTCAAGTCGCACACAATTAAAAATTATGTTTAAAGAGCTATAAATCAGTTTTAAAATAATGTATGCATACATGCAATGTTAATGCAACGTCTTTGGAGTGTATCAGGAAGATCGATCCCGGCAAGGTTCCAGGCACTTTCTTGATGCGATTGATGTCGGTAAGTTTATGGCTCCTACTGGAATTGAATTCCGTAGTTCACATCCCACATGAATGTCGGAACAGCACGATACAATACGGACAAAGGGCCTTCCTGCCTTATTCCGTCATCTTCCCATCCTTAGGACCGAAAGTTGAACCGATCGTTGATTCTCGTATTCAGAAAATTTCGAACAACCTGAGTTCCCCTAGGCAAGATGTGTGTCGTGGTGGGGAAAA
Organism: Gryllus longicercus; assembly: GCA_038098605.1. Taxonomy (NCBI): domain Eukaryota; kingdom Metazoa; phylum Arthropoda; class Insecta; order Orthoptera; family Gryllidae; genus Gryllus; species Gryllus longicercus. Next base: position 870,901 of record JAZDUA010000509.1, read on the forward strand.
TTGGTCAAATTAATAAAATAAAGTTTTACCTATGAAATTACTAAACAATATTAATAAAACTAACGTGCTTTAATACAAAATATTGTTATGGTTGTCTTTTTCTATTACAAATTACCCAAGAGCAATGTTTCTAATTTTGAAGGTTTGAATAAGACGAATATCGAAAATACAAATTAAGTTTCAAGTACATATATTATTTTCACGTTTAAATTTAAACTATTTCTTGTAGTTAGATGTTTTATTTTAAAATTGCAAATAAATTTAGAGAATTAGAAAAATATCGGATACAATATTCCACGCAAATTATCGGGTTCGGTAGCATGTAGTACAATACCGATTGCGGTAGTGGAAGTGGTTTCAACTTGAAATGCCAGAGTGCGTTGGTTTCACCAAACTATAAGCATAAGCAAACAAATGGGAAAAGGAATACGCACAACCGACAGGATGTGGCATCCTGCGAGTCCAGCCATAGCAGTCCACTCTGCCGTTACTATTCGAAACCACTTCCATTAACGTAAAGTCTTAGAAGGAAAACGCAATCAGCTCATGAAGCGCTAAATGGTCACGTAGTTGGTTGCCTGTTAACAATTTACCTGTCTAGTTTCACACTGCAAAAACTCTCTAATAACTCGCTGGCTCCCATGGCAGGGAAATAAATTATCAGTTATCACCTTTGCCTTTGGGGCTGATTTAGCAAGAAAATTATTTGTTCTCTATCTAAATGATTTCAGCTGCAGCAATTGACTTTATAGTCTCATTTACCGAGGATTATGACAGTTGAAGAACCAGAGATAAGTAAAGATGCAGTGGTGGATGAGAAAAAGATATATCATCGAATATTCGAGGTAGGTGTTACCTTGTCAATCAAGTTAATCCTTGCGTTGTTGTTCTCCCCTCATGTAACGTAAGATACTGCGCCGGTCTACAAGTCAACTTTAAGCGATCGCATCTCCTGGTATCTCCGCACTACCACATCCGGGGCAAGCTCGAACCTCACTACTAGTCTGCCGAAATGTGTGGTTGTGTAGTTCATGTAAGTGTGTGTGGTTGTGTAAGAGGAGAGAAGGGTGAGGAAGGAAAGATAGCGCTCGGTCTGCGGCCAGTTTGTTAAGATACTGCTCGGTCATTCGCCTAGTGTCCATCGGCGAAATCACAAAAAAGTACTATCAGAGCAGGAGGGCCCCTGGAATTCTCCTCCAGACACCAGCCGAATTCCACCTAGCTATGGAACGATAATCCGGGTCCCATGGCGAACGGCGCCACCCACGCCCTCTGCGTTCCGGGACGCGCTCCGTGTTGCCCGCCCCCTCCCGGTGAAATACGCTGAATCGCCCAAGCCACGCGTCATCGGCGCGTCCTGCCCCGCCCACCCCCGGCCTCCCACGGCGCCACCAGACCCTCCCACCCGCCGATCCACCATAACAACGCGACCCCCGCCCGCCACCACCCGCGCTCGCCCCCGCGAGGGGACCCCTTGCGTTTCTGCCCCATCGCACAGCCACCCTCCCACCTGCCCGCGCGGCGCTCCGCGGGGCGAATAATTTGAAGTAAGAATAAAATATTAGTCTTTATATTCCCGAGCTGCTGCTTTATGTTTTGAATAAATTTCGCGATGAAAAAGTGCATACGTACTCCCCATCATCGGGCTCCGGTACGCGTGCCGTCCCCAGCGAGTATTTATGAGGTATATTAAAAGCCTGGTAGATGATAAACAGGTTATAATGAGATTGTGTGGCGAGGCGGCCGGCGGAGCGGGCGGCGGCGGCGGTGGAACGAGTGAGCGTTGTAGTGGGGGGAGGGGGGAAGGGGGGGGGCGGCGAGCCGGACGGCCCGATGTGAGGGTCTCTCGGGTGAAACATTATTGCGAACGCGGGCGCGGGGCGGCGAGGGGGCGGCGAGGGCGGCGGTGCGAGGGCGCCTGGGCCCTCGGCTTTGTGGTGCCGCCCCCGACCGTCGCCGCCGCTGACGACGTCGGCGTACGACGCCACGGAGAGTCGCGCAATTTTTTTCTAGCCGCCGTCTTTGCGCGGGTGGCGTCTGCCACAGCAGGCATGGGGCCACCAACAATCTTCTGTTGGGGGAAACACAATGTTCAGGGAAGAGATCACATAGACCAATAATCAGATAGAGTTATCTGCATGCGTCTCTTATCCCCTTTCGAAGTCATGCCACCTTGGAATACTACCATAGCGTTACCAATTCAATTACGAATCAGTGGATATGCTAACTCTGAGTTAATCAAGGATGGCCACAAATTTTCTTGCAATACGTTATCTACGATTATAAAACACAACGTAGGAATCATATTCATTAGGTGTCAGTATTACCAGATAACTATTAAAAATCTACACACAGTACAATTCTTCTGCTTTTTTTACAACTCATCGTCAGATAACGTTAAGCAATAAATATCGGTATTTAAGTTGAAAAGCCTGAAAAATTCGCGTCTCTGATGTGCGCCTCGACCGGGTTTTTCGCCCAGATTTCTATTATACTTTCAGTAAATGCTGAAGCACCCCCTTGCTTTGTTTCTGGACAAACAAAAATATTTTCTTTCTCCCCTACCCTTTGAGGAAAGTCTTAACATGATGCAAGCCTCTATAGTGTTTCGGGAAATTGATGTGTGAGGATTCTTTATTTATATCAGCGTGGTACACAACGACATAAAAAACATACAAGCAATTTCTTTCCCTTTTGTTTTGCAAGATATGTTTTCTCAGACAAGTAATCTCTTTTCTGACTTATTGCGCCTGCACAGTCAGAGGTGAGTGATTTTCATCAAGTCAAAGGATTGATTGTGGGAATCTCAGAGATACCATGAAACTAGCATGTGCGAGTAGAATACATCTATCTGAAGTGCATTAAAACCCAAATCTAGCACCAGCACATTCCTCGAAAATGGTACGAATTACCCGTTTGCTTTCGTCGTTGGCTTGAATTTTAGAATTGAAGATACGCATGTTCACCGAACCACTCAAATGTACCTGGAATGAAAATCTTTATACGTATGGACTCATCGAGCACGATTCAAGTACAGCATATCGACAACAGTCCTTGCGTCATTGCTGTACGGAGACCGCGCGTACTGGCGACGAGGTGTCCATGCGAGAGCGTCCACGCCGACAATGGCTTGCGGGAGGGAAAGGGTGTGAGAGAGAGGGAAGGGGAAGGGATGGGGTGGGGGAGGGGTGTGGCCGGGACGCCATCACCAATTCCGCCGGAAAGAGGGTTCTTTGGATTCAGCGGGCGAGAGTGGAGAAGCTTCGAGTTACTGCTTTCGTCTCCTGCTGGAATACATTCACGACCCCAAATCATCGGGTTGCATTGGAGATGAGTCATAAAATTTTATCACCCTTTTTTACTGTTGTATCGCTCGTATAAAATATCGGCAATCGTTTCATTGAACAAATAAGTATGTATTTACATTGCGATACAAATTTTATCAAACGCTTTTTAGAGTTTGACGAAATGTAAATAAAAATGAGACAAATATTTTCATATCTCCATCGGACATGTAAATTCTAGGACGTTTGTTGCAGTTTCAATTTACAGTATGCATGAGAAATTACTTTTATTTAAATTAAAACAAATCAGCCAATCTTTTTTTTCTTTTTGGTGAATGGAGCAACTTTACTTATTTCAGAACTCATAAAAATTAGGAAACGAAGCTGCAGAGATTTGATGTTAATTTAGTGTATCACAGCTGTGAGTACCTCTCCATGTTTTTGAATCTATCATATTTTAATGGGAGCGATTGTAGACTCATAGAATAACAACATCACTCCATATATGAAGTTGCAACAAATGTCATAACATTTTATAATTTCTTCCTCGTAGTTATCATCAAACGTACATCAAACTCATGTGATTTGAAACTACTGATTACGTACGATTAATTTCTTCCGGACTACAGCGCTGTGGATATATTAGACACACCACATATTTCCGATCTTTCTCGCCAAGTGTAATTTCGAGTATTGGGTTTGCTACCTCTTGAGAATTTAACCCTTTTCTTCGGCCTTTTTTCTCTCTTCCCTCGTGTACTCAACGTCCTATAACTGCAAAGAGCTATCGCGAAGTTTGTGTCTTTGTCACCCCGCCATCATCACCTCTCCCTGGCCTCTGCTCAATAGGATGCGGTCAGATCCTTCCCTGCATCGTTTCATTCAATTTGGTACATGCTGTCAAACGCATGCAATAGACCGCGTAGCTTATTGTTTCAAGCAAGGGTGGATTCATTTATAAGCAGAGAATATGCTTAGTAGCTCCAAAAGTTAATTATATTTTCTTTTTTGCTTTGAATACACGTATTCAATTTTAAATATTATTAGAGGTTCCTACAATTTGGTGATGCGTAGGGCCCTTTCAGAAATTAATCGGAATCTGATCACATGCATGTATCTTTTTTCGGAAAGAAAAACAAACCCACATGCAATTCCACATGACTTAGCGCAGGTGACGTGCCTCTCGTATGATTCCGTGAGTCATCAGAGCGCGTTTTCTGCAACGCGCAAATAGTATGTATCGTCCAAAGCAAAAAATGCGCACTTCTATCTGTTCTAGTATTTATCAGCTAATGCTGCTTCTAAATTATATTCGTTTAGGTTTGCAAGGCGTATGTCTTGAAGTCTTATGGAAAGCGATGCTCCACAATCTTCGATACGAATCTTGGCAAACAAATACAATCCATCCATTCCTAAAGCAGGACGAAGAAACCCGGAGCTCAGCAACGCGTGTTGCCTTCCCAGCCCAGCGGCCACTCTGCGCCACACTGAGCCTGCCACGCTGAGCCACGCTACGCCGTGCCACGCCACGCCGCCCCTGCGTCCCGTCCCGCCACGCGGGAGAACCCAAAATCAAATGATGAAAGAAGATGAAGAGGAAGGCTATGTTTTGTGCGGACGTGCAAGCTACCATACAAAAATCTTCGCTAAAGCGAACAGAAATATCAAGTTCGCGTGCTTGAAACCTGTTTGCGCTGCGCACCGCCCTCCGCCCCCCGTCCCCCGCCCCTCTCGTCCAGGGTCTGACAGTGGTACAGGATGCCTCGGTCAACGCGGGTTCACGATCAATTTGTGCATATTTCGCGGCGCATGTGTGCACTTCGCCGTCTTCGCAACCCAACTTCCACGAATCCTTGTAATAAGAACGAATTGCTTTTTTTGGTGGGACAAATAAGTATATTAATGACATGAGCTCACCACATCATTCGATTGCACAGCTATACTATTATATGCTACGATATTATGGAAGTATAGAAAGTCGAAACAAGAACGTTTCTTATGATTCTAAACGTGAGCACTCATTTTACGATATAATTCACCGTCGCAATAGCAATGGTATTGAATGTATCTCATACAAAAAAAATTCGAGTTCACGGATACGAAGACGAGGTTTAAAAAGTTTTGATTCATCACTCTAACATGATTAACACCTGTCAAAATACAGAAGACGATTAACTTCTCAGTGGGAAAAAGAACATTAGCAAGATAAAATGTATAACATCATTCGATACTACAAGAAGGGAATGAACAGATGAAATATATGTGCATAGTTGCCAGTTTCTGACCACAATACAGCATGTTCGAGCTTGTTATTACAGTTTTCACAACCTGCAATGATGTTGGAACGGATTTACTTACAAGGATTACGCATACAAATTTAAAAAAAATGAATTTTGATAACTCGCAGAAGCGGTGAAATTCATTTAGAAAAGATTAAAACGTGGGCTGACAGCAGACACGAGAGACTGGCGATAAATGAAGCACAGTCCAATTAGCATTCATGGAAGTGTTGAATATTGTTCCTGTACTTCTAAAACAGAATTTATGTAACCAAATTGTTCCGTGAACTGGAAAATTGTCCAATAATTAAATAAAAGTTAAATGTAAAACAAGTAAATTTGCATGAAATATTACAACTCTAAATTAAAATAACGTTTATAAGCTTCCCATGTTTATTCGGATTCCACAGGCAATCACAGAATTCAAATTGTAACCGTTCGGGTTTATTACTCGTCGGTTTATCTCGTACTTAACAGAACAACTTTCTCAATATCATTACAGTTTTGACAAAATTCTTCCAGATGAACGTTTACGCTAACGCACGTTCAGAACGTTCAGAATAGAATCAATCACGAAACCATATCTTGAAGAAAATGTAGAGCCAACGGGTTCTTTATATGGCAGTTTGGGGTGCTCTGACATTCGTGTTTACACCAACGAGTGAACCGGTACGATTAAAACATTGACGTATCCCGTACGTGCAAGCGCCTTCTCGAACGTCTGGCACAAGCAATACTCTTCTCGTAGAATCGTATTTTCCATGTGTAGGATATTGGTCGGAGGCTCCGTCGAACTGCTCGGCCGGGAGCGGGCAGGCCGGCGAGCGGCCGGGCGGGCGAACCAGTGAACGCAGGGTTCGCAGCGGCCGACCAGAACCGTTTTCAGAGCTCCCGGGGGCGGCGGCGGCGGCCACGCCTCCTGGGCGCAATCCGTCGGAAGATTACGGCCACGGCTCAAAAGCCTGGGAGACCAGCGCTCCTCTCATGGCTGTCTCAAACCACGGGGTGCTCCTCGAAATTACCACACTAGCATGAAATTTCACTTTGATCCGATAATTAATCGAAGACATTAAACGTTTAGTAAACCGGTGGAAAAAAGTAAACGATTGAAAGAAATCGTAGCCGCGAGAATAGAGAGCTGGAGTGAAATGCAGACGGAATTCTTCGCCGAACACTCGTCGGAAAGGGCGAGCCGGTTCCTGGAGGCGGCGGCGGCGGCGGCCGAGGGCCTCAGCGCCGCGGGCGAGGGGGAAGTGGGTGGCAGGGAGGCGGGGTGGCGAGATGGGCCGGCAGGGAGGCGGAGGGTCTACGAGAGAACAGCGCGTGTGTGAGGGCTGAACGAACACTCGACTGAAAACTCAGGGTCAGGGTGACCCATAGCAGCAGCGGCGAGCTCCCTAGTTCTACGCCTCACTACGGCGCAAATGGCGACTGGCTTTTCTCGGGATTTTCCGTTTTTCCCAGCATCACATACCAGCACTGCGCCATCATCATGCATATCGTTACCATCTATTTACTAACAGTTTACCAGTCTCAAATAAAAATAATCATAATCAATATTGAAAACTTTTGAAACTGAACTACCTTTTCACGGTTACGAAATCGAAACGTGATTCGCAGTGTGTTGCGTGCGTGTGTGTGTGTGTGTGTATGCATGTGTGCGCGCGCGTGTGTGTGTGCGCGCGCGTCTGTGTGTACATGTGCAACGGTTCTAAGCTCCACGAGAAATAAATCGTGGAATCAAATTAACTATTGTAGCGCGTCGGTAATCCGAGACGAGTATGCAAGTGGTAGCTACAATCAAGATTTGATTTCCGGAAGCCCACTACGTCTGTCGGCATCTTTGTAACTCTTTCAGGCGGGCGTTGAAGCGTATAGCCCTGCCTGCGTTTTCTGTATCTCTCTCCAACACGCCAACTTAGAGGAGCGTTGTGTGCTCTATTCTTCTCTCCCACCGATCGGAGAAGTGGACTGGTTTGTCTCCAGCTCGTTTGTGAAGAGTCACCTCTATCAAAAATTTCCCTACGTCACTCTCCATTCAGACGATAGTGATAACGAAAATAACGTTTCACTATTTTAGCCGAGTACATCGATGAGAAGTACAAAAATATACAAATACACGTTCTCTGTTCAATGACTACGCAGCTGGACACAGTGCAACCTAATTTCTTTTATTTTAACGTTAACGTTTCAGCCTTTGCCTCCCTAAATAACAACGGCGGCAGCGGCCGGTACACAAACACACACTTTACACAAACCCAAACTTCACCATCACACTTGCTGGGGAAAAGATGGAAGCTTAAAAGCTTGTCCCCGCTGGGATGCTGCTCCGCGGGGGGAGATAACTGGAAGAGGGAAAGTCTAGCAAGCCGACATGTAGGTCGGCTCAGGACATCACTTTCTGGTGGGGAAGAAACATTCCAACCTCTCGCGATATAGCATGCTCTACACTTACAGAACTGATGACCATAGCATCATAGCAGTTGACGCCCCTTTCCCCCAGGAAAAGGAAATAACCATGGACAAATGTAATCCAAATTTCGATTCTTCTTCTTCTTCTTCTTCTCTCTCTCTCTCTTTCTATTTATGTATCTTTCTTCCCCGCGTGCAGTCCTGCCCGGGCCGACTTTGCCCGCTCCCAGGCCTCAGCTCGGACAGCTTCGACACTCGACGCGCAGACACCTTACGTCAAGTGAAGAAAAACCACCTCCAGCCCGCCCGCGCCCGCACCCACTGCCCGCCGCCGCCGCCGTCAGGGCAAGAAGCACGCAGATGAGAAGCTTATACGGGATGCGGGGGCACGCCGGGGTAACATCTCGGGCCCGAGTCCATCACTTGATAGGCTGCCAGCTAAGTGGGTTCTCTCTGTCAAAGTAGGCACGCTTATGGCGTAACCGTTTCCCGCTGACCGGCCGGTCGGCCGGCCGCCTGCCCGCCGCCGCCGCCGTCGTTGCATCGCTCTCTCGTCGCCGGGGCAAGTTCTTGTGCGCGGACGAGGGCGGCGGCGGCGGCGGATGAGCGAGAGATGGCGGCAGACGAAGATACGAACGCTACAGCCGTCGAGCTGGAGCCCGACAATTGTAGTGGAAATGCGCTGCTGCTCTAGCAGAAGGAAGCTCCTGGCAGCGGAGAGGCTGGGGCGAGGGTGGAATGAAGGCGGGGGCGGAGGCAGAGTGAAAAAGTGGTGGCTTTGCCTGCTTCGTGAACGCTGCTCTCTCTCCCCCCTTCGCGCTCAGCATACCTGACGGTGTGAAGAATATCGCAATGCACTCGAATAAAAACCTATTCCAACATTCAAGTTGTAGAATGAATCTATTTTCAGTACATAATATACTATTTCTATTCCTGTTCTTCGGCATAAATTTTCGTTTATATTATACATATTTGAAACATCACTTCTAGCTCAGCTAAGATGTAAATGATATTGCATTATAAACAAACGTTTTGCGTAAACATCTCGTGCACTTTCAAATGTCTTACCATAGTAATCTCTCAGCGCTTGAGATTCCTGGCTTCAGCACTTTCTGATTTCTTGGGCGCTACACTTTCGCTGTCATCGGCGAGGTCCGGGCGTCACGAGGGGGGCGAGTAGTGGAAGATGGGGTAGGGCAAAAGGAGGCACAAATAATCCAACGGGAAGGATTGACAGATTCTGGGCACGTCAACTGCTACAGTCATTATCCCATTAATGTAGTGAATGCTTTATTTCAAAGGGTGATGGAGATTCCGTCCTTGCTGGATCCTGAGAGTTGGCGCGAACCTACACGTCAGCTTGCAGGGGAATTTCCCTCCTACAGGTATCTTCCCCCATCAGGGCTCCAACCCAGCCGGAACATGCTTGAAGTTCCCGACTGGTCTCCCTATAATGTGGTGGTGTAGTGGATGTGTTTGTGTGTGTAGAATGGGAGATGTCAGGACGACAAGGTCTGTGGTCCGACTGTGAGAGTACCGCTCCGGCTTCGCCTAGTATTGATTAGCGTGGCCCGTCAGACATTGATTCGCGTCGCCTCCGTCAGACATTGTCTGAAATCGACTATCTATCTAGTTTCCTCGAAAATCCGTTACCGCTAAGATTCGAATCCTTGGACCGCCCGGTCAGAGTCGCTGCAGAGACAGGTGCAGGTCTGTCTCAAACCTCAACTCATCTAGCCAAAGGACGCTGCGGCGACGAAAACTGACAAATGGAAAGGAATGTAGATGCCAAAAAGCGACGGGACGGTGGACTGTAGGGCAGGGGATGCAGGGCGCGCGTTTTGAGAAGGATCGACCGAGCGGGCGACGCGGCTCGTGGTGAGGTGGGATGTGATAGGGAGGGAAGAGGGAGGTCGTGACAGAGGAAGGCGAGTGTGGGTGATTGCGAGGTGGGGCGGGGTGGGCCATTGCGGCAGCGGAAAGAGGGGCTGCGTAGGGCCTAGCGGAGCAGGGCGCAGAAAAGCGGCGCCACTCGAGTCCCTCGGAGACGAGTGCCCGTCAGAGCAGTGTCTTGAGGCAAGCCTTGTTTAGCATACCGCACGGCGCGCGCCGCCGCCGCCGCCTCCTCCTTCACCCCCAGCCCCGCCCCCACCCCATTCTCGTCCCGTGCGCCGCATCGACTTCGCTTCGTTTCGCTCCGCTCCCGACTCCGCTCCGTCGCCGCAGCTCTGCCTTCGCCTGATGGAGGACGTGCCTAGCAGGCTGATGGACGCTGCTCCGCTCTGCTCCGCCCCGCTACGCCCCGCTACGCCCCGCTAAGCCCCGCTCCGCCCCGCCTAGCCTCCATTCCACGCCGCCGCGCGCCGAGCTCCGCTGTGCTCGGTCGGGGCCGTTAATGCAAGCCTAGCCTCGCTGCACGGGACGCACTACAACTTTCTAGTGGTGGCGGCAGTGCACCGCACGGAGTCGGCCTCGTTAAAATAGTTGCGGCCGCGGCCTATAAACGCCCACGACATATTCATTTGGAATATATCACCCACGTGACCTGATGGTTTTGCGTGGATTCTCTAACCATTATTAAGTGAATGCCGGAGCAATGCCCTAAAAACAAACAGGCCAGGATTGACGCGTGATCTTCCCTGGCTCATTCCTGTGCCCTTCTCGCCCCTTACACACGAACACACGCTGCCTTGTTGGGTGACAAGTCAGGATCTTAAGATATGTCCCCGGAGGGGCGGTGTCCCTCTAGGAGTAATATCTGGAGAGGGAAACTGCGCATACCGCCGGATCAAACGTTTCAGCGGGGGAGCAGCATCACTATCTCCAGGCTGTAAAATGCGCTTCACTCGTGGGACCAAGGACTAAAGTGGCTGACTTACCCAGAAATACGAAATGCTCGGCCACTCCAGATTGGGATACCCCAGCGATCGTGTCCCGCTTGAATCGATTGAACGTAGAGAGCCATGTTGAAATCCACATCACACAATGCAGTCCGATGAGTCTTTCGTGACTTGACGGCTTATAGGCTGCACTACTGGGCAACGTTCTATCCTCCTTGTCCCCTGTTTCTAGTACGAGGTACGTATTTAGGAGCCGGACTCGATTAATCGAAATGAACTCGCGCATGGAATGGGAGCCGGCGTCGACGAGCAGGTGTAGGGCGTCGGGCCTTGGCAGGCGGGCAGTGGCCATTGCCTCATACCCCAATTACCTCAATCATTACCCTATCAGTAGGATTTCTTGTATGAATTGTGTCAGACGAGAGCCGGAAGTATTTTCCCGCGTTCTGCACTACGGGACGAGTTGCCGTTCTACTGGCTGTGCCGTCGAGAATCGACGGAGCGCGGGTTTACAGCCTCCCGCTGATCTCCCCAACCCTCCTCCAACAGCGAGGAGGACAAATGCCATATTGGGTGTTGCAGCGTCCGCTATCGGATTAGTATTCGCGCTCCTGCACAAGCGAAACGCAAGGTCGCTAAAGCAATTACTGCGAATAGGAGCGGCGGCGGGGCCGGCGGTGGCGATGGTGGCGGCGAGGACGGTGCGGCGGCGATGGTGGCGGCGAGGACGGTGCGGCGGCGGGGGCGGCGAGGACGATGCAGGCGGCGTGGGGGGCGACGAGGGCGACAGCGGCGTCGACGGTGAGGGGGACGACGGGGGCGACAGCGGCGTCGGCGGCGAGGGCGGTGGGCGGCAAGGATGGGAGCAGTGAGAGTCGCGAGAATTTGTTGAAAGTCAGGGAAAGTAAAGGCAGAAGGAAATAAATATGTTGAGTAATAAAGATGAGGGAAATATGGCACTCGATATAAAGACAATGAGAGAAGTGAGAATAATAACAGGAATATGGGGATGAATGTTGAAACCTGTATAATTTATATACGTAATTGATAACTCTTAATGATATATAATTGATAGACGTAAATCAATGAAGGACTGGGACATATACCATTCAAATGACAAACTACAATGGCGCTGAACTGGTTTATAGAGAAGAAGAAAACATCATTGAGGAAAATGAAAACATACATTTCAAATGCAATATCAGTCAGGAGTTGACAAACTTACATATAGTAGAAATCGGCCACGTTGGCAGCTAAAACGCACGAAAACACTCTAGTAGTGTAGCAAATGGCAATATACATACATTTCCCATTGTGCCGTGCTGGTTTTATTGCTATCGCCTCTTCGGCTTCTTTTTGCGGTCGCGGTTCCGACCGGACCACGCGTCAACGCGCCGTGTGGCGAATCGGATTCGTGAGGTCGCGCTTTCTTTTCTGCGAATGGCCGAGCGCTTTCACGCTGCTGCCACCCCATTAGTTGGATTAGGTGGCGGTGGCGGTGGCTGCTGAGGCACGGCCGCAGGAGGCGGGGAAGGGGGGCGAGGAATGGGCACCGAGAACGAACAGCTCCCAGCAGTGGCAGATGGAGGTGAGGATGTAATACTGATATCGATGGTATATTACCATAGAAAGGACCATTACGATGTTATTTTGGACTATTCAGACATTTAATATCGATTGGTATTGGTAAATGATTACCAATGAGAAACGTATTTGCATTTTATTGCGTATTCAAATAAAAATCAAGAGTTAAGAAAAATAAATCGCAAATCTACATTATCGTTATTTACATTTGTCACAAACACATTTTAATAATTTAAATTTACATTTTACTGAATTTTCAGTACACAAATTATATAATACTCTCATACGACATATTAGGATTTTACCGTCCTTTTACGAAAATTAATTTAACAAATCAAATGAAATAATTGAAAGGCATTTTATCTTTTATACGTGACAAAACTACAAACATTTTATCGAATCAAAGATTAACGAAAACCAAATATATCGATTTTGTAGGTTCTGAAAGAGTCGCAAGGCCTTTAACGGCGACTAGAACGCGCATTGTTAAGCCCGTGAAAAGTGCATGGAGCACGAGGTGCGGCAAGCCCCTGCGCGGAAGCCTGTCGTCCCTGAGCGGCTTTGGTTAACTAACTACGAGACGAGCAAACAGGGACGGGCAAAACTGGTCGAAAGTGCGTGAGCCCCTTAAGGATGCTGTAATGAGTCAACGCAAGAGCAGGCGGCGGGTGGGCTCGCGGGGCACGGGGGCGGCGCCAGAGCCGTTGGTGCCTCATGGGAGGTACTGACGGCAAGATGAGAAGGAGGGGTTGATTCATTGAGTGATTGATTATCGTTCCCGGCATCGTCAACTGCGATGGTCATTAGTCCCGTTTCCGTAGTGAATGCTTTATCCTGGGACGAGGAGTGTTTCGCCAATGCCACTGGAGGGTGAAATCCTCCGCCGACCTACATGTCGGCTTGCAGGGAATTTACCTCTTCAGGTGTCTCCCCCGCTGGGCTTATTCTAAGCTCCCAACATGCGTTGTTAGTTGTGTGTATGTGTGTGTGTGTGTGTGTGTGAGAGAGAGAGAGAGAGAGAGAGAGAGGGGAGAGAGAGAGAGAGAGAGGGGGGAAATAATAGGACAAGACAGGGGAAGGAAAGACCGTACGCGGATTCTCCGGCGACATTCGCCTGTTCTAATGGAGAAACCAGGGAAAACCACCTATAAGAGCAGCCGGCTACTGATATTCTTCTCCAGACAGTGGAAGAATTGCACCCAGCTACGAAGCTAGAGTCGAAAAGCCGCCACTGTCGGGACTGGAACCCTAGATCCCAATGTCCGAGTGGCTGCAGAGACAGCGGCAATGCTGGCTCCGAACTAGTCGGTGGTGGGGCGGAGGAGGAAGAGGGGAGGGGAGGGAAGGTGGAGGGTGCTCCTCCCACAGGCCACGTCCACACTTCGCGCGCGCTGCGGTGTCTCAAGATAAAGCACCGTGTAATAAAGGCGCCTCCGATACCCATCGCACAAGCCTTTCATGAATATTAACTATTTGCGAAGAGAAACCACGCGGCGACGTCGCCGCCTCCGCCTCCGCCACCGCCACCGCCGAGACCTCCGCCGCCGCCGCCGCCGCTGATGCTCCTCAGCCATATTTCACCACTTTCCAAAAGTCGGCCCATTTAAAGCAATTCGCAATAAATTAACGTGCGGCCGCGCTCGCCGGCCGCGACGTTATTTACAGGGCCGCGGTCGCGCCGCCGACGCCAGGAATGCGTCGACGCTTGATGCACTTCGTTATACAGCGACGCGGCGCCAGCGCCCCTTTGGCCAGACGGCGGGACGGCGGGACGCGCCGAGTTCCAAAAACTATTCGGTTCTGGCGTGCGCCAGACATTGAGAGATACTGCTTTGCGGAACGAAGGGTAAAATGATCGAATCACTGGTGTTTCAGTGTAGCGTCGGAGGCTTAATTGTTTTGGTCGCTTGAGCTCGGGGATGGGATGGGAAAGGAAGACAATGGGAAGGTAAGATTGCGCGCCCCGCTAGCCCGGTTGTATAAGGCTGCTCTGGCTTTTGCTTGGAAGTGATCGAGGAAACCACAGAGCAAAAAGACAACGAATTTGATTCCGCAATGGGCCATTTACTCAGTGTTGGTAAATGCAGCGTGCTAATTTCTGATACCTCAACGAAAGCGAACTCTCGAGATCCCAATTACGAATAGCCCGACCGTTACAGAGGGGGTCTGCCCACGGGAGAGTTAGTTTCTGAGGACCGCGGCAGCGCAAGTCTCTGGCAACAGAATCGAAGAGAGAAGGGTGCCGCAGGTACATCGCTCCAGGCTCATGAATCTCAAAGGAGGCCATGGAGCTAAAAGAGGCAGTGAAGCACAACGCTTCCCGCAATATTTTAATTTGAACATTTATTTAATTCACTTCATTTGTATCGTAACTTTCGTATCGTTTTTACATTATTCGTATATTATATACAAACACATTCGACGAAAATAAATCCAATAAGTCAAGCCACACCTGAAGCACAGACTTATACCATGTCCTGAGACACCGAGATCAGGGGAAAGCAGACTATGAACCGTTGTGTGATCGATTATAAGAAATGTAATATAGGTACTCTGCGTTTACATGTTTCTAGAACTTTTTGCTTCCTACTTCGTAATGAGGCCCGGATTTAGTCAGTGGCCCTATCTGGCGGGCCCCGTTCGCGGGCTCCACCCTCCCCCACGTGCCTACTCACCAGTGACGGGGTTGACCTGGAAGCTGCTGTTGGCCGGGATGAGGTGGAAGCGCAGCGCGGCGTTGGCGTCGAGGTCGGCGTCGGAGGCCGTGAGGCGGCCCACCAGCGCGCCCCGGGGCAGGTTCTCCTCCACGGCGAAGTCGTACTCGTCGCGCGAGAAGCGCGGGTCGTTGTCGTTGGCGTCCAGCACGGTGACGGTGACGCGCGCCGTGGCCGTGCCGGCGGGCGTGCCGTTGTCCGTCGCCGCCACCGTCAGCACGAAGCGGTCGCGCGCCTCGCGGTCCAGCGCCTGCCGCAGGTACACCCAGCCGCTGTTGGGGAAGACGCCGAACACCGCGTCGTCGCTGTCGCCGTCGCCGTCGCCCTCGCCGTCGCCCTCGCCCGACTTGAGCAGGCGGTAGGTGAGGCGGGCGTTGTTACCCGTGTCCAGGTCCACCGCCGTCACCTGTAGCACCTGCAAGCGACAGACAGCGGCGCGTCAGCCTCGGGAAAGCGAACGTCAACGCCTCCGGGAAGGAGAAACAACCGCCGATATTGAGTGATTATGGTGGTGCATCAGACGTCTGCGCAACACAAAACAAGAGGGGCAGCAAAATACATTTCTGGGCCTTGTTTTCCGTTAAATATTTCTGACTTACCCAAGATATACTTTACTAGTAAGTAAATAAAACATTAAAGGAGATATTAAATATCTTAGAAGATATAATTAATAAATATAATTGATTTTACGTTGAACTATATACAGGGATGTCAGATGGCTTGGAGAACCTCTTCGGGAATTGTCGCATAAAACTTCCCCAAATTCTCAGGTTAAAAAGGGGAGAAGATCAAGAATTGAACATATTTTCGGAAATAAAATATTTTATTATCAAAAGGTGCGGGGCCGAGTTCAACATTTTTGGGAAGGCCTCGGATCAATGTTCTACACACTTCACACTACGTTACATTATTATCAAAAATGGGGCCCTTCTGATAGAAAATCCAAAATTCTTTTATCACGTATTTCACATTGACTATCGCATTTCTTACAAAATCTGTTTGGCCTCTCAATAATTCAAAATTTTCCATAAATCCTTTTTTCTTTTCTACTTCAACTCAAAGAAATCAAAGAAAACTTTATTGTGTTTGCTGGGTTTCCATGAGTTCATTGTCACAACACATTCAACAATATTCATGAGCATCACTAAAAGGGAGAGGAAAAGAAAATTAAGTCTAGAAGTAATGTAAACCGGTCTATCTTAGATTTCATCAAAAGATGAATCAAAACTAAACGAATAACACAATAGGGATACGGACACAGATCTCGAGAAAGTAAACGATTGGCAGTGTCAGTGAAAGATAATCATTGACAACGCTAACTCGTTTTTGATACGAAGCTAATTTAATGTTTGGTGACCGCCTGCAAATGCCTGCAGAGCCCAAATCGAATCCAATGTTATCCTGCCAGAAAAATGAAAATAATGATAGTGAATCTGAAGACGGTTGCTAGAGAACATCTAGCCTGCTCAACTGGAAGGGGCCCTTCAACTCTCCTCATCAACGCGCCTTCATTGTGATCCATGACGAAGAGTATTCGGAGTGGGGGGAAGAGGGTCGCACCTGCGAGTTGACGGGCAGCGACTCGAGCACGTTAACGGAGTACTCGGGCCGCTCGAAGACGGGCGGGTTGTCGTTGACGTCCTGCACCTCCACCAGCACGCTCAGGTTGGCCGAGAGCGGCGGGTCGCCGGCGTCCGTCGCCACCACAACCAGGCTGTGGCGCTGCGCCGTCTCGTAGTCCAAGTGGCGCGCCAGCGTCAGGTGGCCCAGGCGGGAGTCGATGGCGAAGAGGCCTGAGGGCCCGCCTCCGCCGCCCCCGCCGCCGTCCGCGCCGCCGCCGCCGCCCCCGCCGGTCACGCCCGCCAGCCGGTAGTGCACGACGCCGTTCAGCTCCGAGTCGCGGTCGCGCGCGTGCGCCGCGTACAGCGGGATGCCCAGCTCCACGTTCTCCGGCACCGAGATGCGCACCGTCCCGGAGTCGAACTCGGGTGCGTTGTCGTTCACGTCCTCGATACCGATGTTCACCTGCGGACGAACGGACGAACACTCGGTTATTCTCTGCTTTGCGCTACAAGGAGTCACACAAATAAACACTCAAAAGTTATTATCATTTGCAGTATGCTCATGTCTCTTTTACTATGTATGTTTTTGAGACTAATTAATACAGACATACATATATTTTTTTAAATTCCAGATAGTACATAAATTAATAACAAAAAATCTAATAGTACTACATAAATTAAATGTTAAGTGTCTGTATTAATTGGTCTCCAAAACATTCATAAACAACTATTGGTTTCACTAATAATATAAAAAAACTTCGTAGATGTGTTGCATTCAACAGTGCGTAGTATCAAATATTTCATATGAAGATTGTTTAGGATGGTCACACCCAACTATGTAGCGATCTGCTATTCTTTATTTAGTATCCCAAATTTTCAGTAGAAACGTTCATTCCCTCTTCTCTTCGTGACATAATTATACACACTAAAATTATCATTATACCGATTTTGTATATTTTGAACAAGTAAGACGCTCGAGATTATGTCCTCAGTGGCCTGCCAACCACTAGCAGAAACGAGAAAGATAAATATCTCAATTGTGCTTGAAGAGTGGCATTGTGTATTGTCATGCACCTCAATTACTGGCATCAGGTCCGTACCTAATTGCAGTTAAAATAAATCTAATATCATGACTGAATTATTTTATCTAATATAAAGGTCTGAATTTGTTTATTCCATTTTATCGTAAAGGTACTCTCATTTCCAGTACTCTTTATTTGTGAGTGAGTAGCTTTTAACGAAACTGACTTCCTCAACGGGGAACGCGTATTTGTGTGCGATATAATGAGCGGGAATTTTCGCGAGCAAACAGAGGAACGTTCGTGCAACGGACACGTAATATTTATTGCATAATACGAAACGAGGCTTCTAGGTTACACGAGCTCCGCAGAAATCGTTAGGGGAACTAACCGGCAACATTGAACCCCTAGCGGAGTATCACATGTCGTGTGCGCACTTCCAAGCATTGAACGCAGCTGCCTGAGTCTACATGGAAGGGTCACGTCACAGCACGGCGTTTACGCGCCGGGCTAATACGCTGAACATAACAGATGGCGGCTGCGGAGGCAAGAGCCAACGCGGGCCCGATCCTCGCCGCGCGTGCGTAGACGGAGTAGGAGAAGCCGGGCACGGGAGAGGAGGCGGAGGCGGGAGCGGAGCCAGTGACGGCGGAGCGGTGCGGGTTCAGAACTGGGTGCGGAGCGGCGAAGCTGGGAACGGGAGAGGAAGCGCGGAATAGACGTGGTCCGAGAACGGAGACGGGAGCGGAGCCAGTGGAGCGGAACCGGGGCGGGAGCGGGGGTGGGAGCGTGGGCGGAGGGGCCAAGGCGGGGACGGTAGCTGCGGCGTACACAAGTACGAGAACGGGGATGGGCAAGGGTGCGATTGGATTACCTTATCCCGCGACCGAATCTCGCTACCATTCAATTCAAATAGCTCCCCAACGAGTCGCTAGATCTACAAAGGTGCAGAAATATCTAGTTTTAACTACCTCAGCTCATTTTATTTTTTTATTTATCCAAAACGTCTTTTTCATTTGACTCAGAGTTGCAATTAGTTCAAGGCGCACGCCTACAGGAAGTCTTCCGTCGAGTACGAGGAGAGATGAGTAAAAGTACGTGGAGGAGAGGGCGTGAGGATGAGAGAACGAGAGGACTCGAGGGCGATGGGTGTGAGGACGCGATGTCAGCCTACCTGCGTGTGGCCGTAGGCTGGCGGGTCCCCGCTCGTCGCCTGCACGTTGAGCAGCACCGACTGGTGCGCCTCGTGGTCCAGCGGGTTGGCCGTGCGGATGGTGCCCACCACGGGGTCGATGGTGAAGTAGCCGTCCGGATCGCCCGAGTAGATGGAGTAGCGCACGGAGCTGCGGGTACCTGCAAACAAAAGAGCGAAGTGATACACAACGTTAGAGAACGCTGCACAGACACGTTTGGGAGAAAACTATTATATATATATATATATATATATATATATATATATATATATATATATATATATATATATATATATATTAAACAGACGAACAAAAACATTGAAAAAATTGGCATTACATTTTAAATTTAAGAATCAAATTCTATAATAAAAATACTTAAGAATATTGAGACGAGTATTAACGATAATAGACGAGTTAACACAAGCCAGTAATCCGGTATTTTCGATTGCAACACTATTCAATTTTGAAAATGATTTTCACGCATTAATTGTTCGGTGATCGATATTAGGAGTATCGAAAAGATCGATATTGCAAGTATCAGAAATATTGCAACGTCCCCAGTCTCCACGCAGCGCCCTCTCCTCCCCCGCCCCTACACTTCATCAAAACAACCTCTCAGTATTCACCGCGATGACACCAGATCTCTATCTGATGTTGATTCTCAGAAAAGTAATTATCGCGCGAAGCAGCGGCCATCTTCCATTAGGGAGACGGCTTCCCGTTTCTTTCCCATCACGACTTCCCTTTCTCGTCGCGAGAGGCCGGGTTCTCGCCCAGAAGATGTTCCCGCCGCGCTCCCCCCACCCCCCAGTCCGCCCTCGCCTCCGCCTGCACCTCCGGCCCCCGGCCCCGCTCCGTTCCGCCTCCCAACCCGTCTTCTCCTCCGCCTCCCCCCTCCCGCGATTCCTTCTGCTCCGTCCCCCCAGCTGCCCTTCACGTATCAATCACTTTTTAAATGCACGTAGCGATCGATGTAAGAGTAATGTCTGGGAGATAAATCGCGCGGGCCGCTCGCTCCAGCGCAGCGCGGCCGCTCCAGGTCCCGCAGTGCGTTAATGACGTCAGTCGCGCGGAGGCTGCGCGTCGCGTCTCGATGAGGACGAAGACGGAGACGAATTTCGTAAGCGCTTCACGATCGCCAGACGCCGTCGCGGACGCCGCGCTGCGCCGTGCGGCAAAAAGCCGCAGGAAGAGAGAAGAGGCAGCTGCGGAAAAAAGATGCGGATCTTCCCGGTGGTACGCAGCTGAAAACGTTCTCTACCCCGCACGACGGAGCCTTCAACAATGTTAATTTGATGATATTGTAGTTAATATCGGGTTCATAGTCCATAACAAATAAAACTCAAAAATTGGACAAATGAAAACTTATGAAGAGATTAGGAATGCATTTAAGAGTCTTACTTCTAAATGAGTGCCGTAACCATGAAATGGAATTGACTGACCAACGGCTTGCACTTCATCGCGAACTTCATCAATAAATAAATACTTGTCTATGCACTGTTCGCAACCAAATAAAGGGTCTCTGTTGTACCAGCAAAGCCAGCGCCCTGTGACATAACTCCTCGATAACTTCATGAACTGCCGGGTAACTCACGCGTGGCACGAGTCGGCAGGGGGGAAGGCAACGGGAGGCGGCAAAGGGGCTTTGAGGGCGAGCGGCGGTGCAGAGCGTGGAGCGCGAAGTGGTGCTGAGCGGAGAGATTCGTAGCCGGCGCCGGCTTCGCGCCGCTCGCTCGCCCGCACGCCCCCGCCGCCGCCTCCGCCCCCGCCCTCGCCGCCCCCCCCCCCGACTTCGCGGCCGCCGCCGCCACCGCAGTTACCGGCTACCGGTGGCCCGTGTTGTCGATCGCCAGCGATACGATCGGGTCACGATCATGATCCTTCGGCCCGGCCGGCATTCTAACGAGATCGTCACCGTGCGGCGGAGGAAGCGGCGGCGGCGGCGATGGTGGCGACTCACGGCCCGGCCGCGTGGGGAGGGTGACGCGGGGCGGGGGCCGCGGCCGGTGGAGACGGGAAGGGGAGGGAGGGAGGAAGGGCGGGGGCGCTGCTACGCAACCTGGGTGGCGACGGCCCCTCCCCCCTCCCGCGCCCACGCCGCCCACTCTTGGCTCGCTAAGCACGCTGCGACGGCAGAACGCACCGCTATCAAATGGCGAAAAGGGAAGCAAAGAGATAGCAACAGATATGGGGTGAAAGAGTAATGGGAGGAAGGGAAGAACGCAAGAAAAAAGAAATATGAAAAGACAAAAAAGAAAACAGAGAAAGCGTAAAAATAAATTAAGAGAAACAAGAAATCACTGAACCATTTCAAGAGACTAATTCATTAAACAAGAAAGGAAGAGTGATCTTTAGAAATAATCGCTGAACAAAATAAATGAATATGACGATTGCACTAAAGAATTTTTAATGGAAACTTTCTTGCGTGAAATAGAATAATAGAAAAAACACTACATTTTCACTCCATTTTTCGCTGCACACCTGACTTTCATCCTTAATCATTTAATGAAAACATATGTGTCAAATTATGTGATGTTCTCGTAAACACAAATTCCATGCCACAAACGTGATCATACGACCCATCTGACATTTCAACAAAATCTTTAGATGCGCGCAAGCAAAAAATATGCCAAGTAAATATTTTATGATTAAATATAAATGTTATATTTATCATTGAAGAAGCTAACAGAACAAAGACGGGTAATATTTACTTCCTCCTCTTTTCTCAGAATATATTAATAAGTTTATATTTGAATTTCCTTACTCATTTATCGTATAAGTAGCATGTTTGTCAGTCTAAATTAATGAAGATGTATGACTGATTATCTTGCAATGTATGCGTCTCAAAGGGGCTTCATTTACTTCCCAAACACTAAATGCAGACGAACAAAAATTTATTACGATTTTGGTAACGTGGAGAAGTTTGCAAACTACTCACGAACATCCTCTTAAACAAGCGTTCGAATACAACACCTAAAGAGGGTCAACCCAAAGGAAATCGCGGCTTCTTTCAATAAGCGGCGAAAAGAAAGGGGGAAAATGTGCCTTCAAAAGAATGATTTCTGCTTCCCATCTGCTTCTCACTTATGCAAATGCTGGCCCGTATATTTCCGAGCATTGAAGCGCACGTCTTGCGAGATCCCGAGGGACGATACGCGAGGCACGCAAAATTATTTACCTTCCCCTCTCTATACTTCTCAGGTCTTTTCAGGTGTCTAGTGCTACGTGCGCGCGGCGTTGGCGGCGACGAGAACGGCGGGGGCGGCCGGCGCGCTCCCACCCACACCGCCGCCACCGCACACGCCTTCAGGGGTCGGCGACACGGGCCGTGTAATTTGCAGCGGTGGGTGGCGGCGTGGCTGGGGCGGAGTAGGGGTCGGTTCGAGACGGGGCGGGGCAGAGCAGAAGGCCGGCGATAGCGTTGGCAAGCGCGACGTGGACAACGTTGGCAACGAGGGGAGAAGCGGCACAACGCGGCTGATGTGAAGAATGTCGCCAGAGGCCACCGATTACCGGCTGGGAGACGCGATCCCGGAAAACCCTTCTCCGAAAGCTTCTTCTTTGTCCAACGCTTTGCCATTCACTAACTGGCGTCCGTCTGACACTGCGGCACTACCAGAGTATTTGTAGCGTGGAGGATAATCCGTACAGGGATGGGAGTGTAGTCAGGGTGGGGAAGGGAGGGTCGCGCGAGGTATTTTGAGACGCTGTTTAAACTCCTGCACCAGAATCCGCTTGGAATTGATGGGAACCAGAGAGACAGATCGAGACAGAGGCAGATCGAGAGAGAGAGAGAGAGAGAGAGAGAGAGAGAGGGAGAGCAAATCTCAGCAGCCGGCCTTTAGAATTCTCATTTAGACAATCGATCTCGTCCCAGCTATTGATTTCGAATTCTATTCCAGTCTTCTTGCGTGTTTGCGCACACTGTCCCATACGAAGGCTGGAAAGTGAAAAATAATTCCCGTTGTCTCTGTGTTATGTGCTTGGAAGACGATGGCTGTTGGGCGTTCAACCGCCGCTAGCTCCTCTCTCGAAGCCATTTCCCCAGCTTCTGAGGGGCTTACATCCTCTCCTCGACAAAATTAATCTCGCGAAGTTTTGGGCCCTCGCGCCGAAATCGGTTCGTGCCGGTTCGCCGAGCCACGAGCGAGAGTTGAGCAGGCCTGCCCTACTAGATAATTATGGAACAGTCTCCTGCCCGAGCTCGGGCGACGGTGAAGCAACCAGTGGTCAGTCAAACGTATCACCGTGGAGGCAGAACTGCCAGCGGCGGCAAAAGCAAGGGCAGCACAGAGGCGCCTGGGCTGATGGCGACGGCCAAGATGGACCGAGACGTCGTGGGCGGACAGACGGTGACGGTGACGGCAGGAGCTGCCACAGCCGTATTCATGGAATCAGCAATTTTGTACGGCACGTCATCCTAATATCCGGTGGCCTCCCACGTAATTTGATTTCGAAAGGGGATCCATTAAGGTGATATGATTTCATTGTTAAATTCGTAAGCCGGTAAAGTTTTAATATCCATTCACAGCCTTCCTGGTTTCTAGCATAATTTAAAAGTTGTGACTTCCATTAATATTCCAGAGAAACCGAAATCCCATAATGAAATCTAAACATGAGGGGGACGTGCGTGGTGGAATAGGTTCGCCGGGGTGGATTGTGCGCTCACCTCCCTGATTGAAATTTCATGCCAGCTTGACGAAATATTCTTATGAAAGTCAACTATGCATGTATGATGGGCTGCATCCGTTCCCCCCGATGAGTTCCTTAATAGCGCAAAGGGTCCTCAACGCCGCGGTAGACCACGCCACGCCTACGAACCATGCAATACTTCCTATTCACCATTATAGATATTTTTGTTAGCGATATTGGCAGCATCGTTATCGACTATTATGAGTCGATAATCTTATGATTTCGAGGCCAAAACTGCAGTTTCGATATCGTGAAATCTATATTATATTCTATCTGCAAGTTCCTAAACATTAAAGCACACATCGACATGAATCGCTAATCGCGAATAGAACCACCCGCGGCCACTTAGAGAACATGCCTTGCATTGGAACAACGTACCTTCGATGTACGAAATAACGATATTTTAGTTTTTGAGTATCAGCAATAATAGTATCTATTGAAATTGTTGAGTGGATAATATCGTGCAATCGGTATTATCGATTCCACATTACTGTAGCACCGTGTTAACATTACAGTTAACGTACATTTTCCCTCCCTAATTGACCCTTCTTTGTTTGTTGTTGAAGGTACATATACTGACAAAACTAAGTACGTCTTTTGACTCATACTATGTGAATAGTGTAAAAATATACGAGAAGAGGCGTTCAAAAATATGCAGGAATGACTTCAAATGAGAAGTAAAATACATTTTATTTTCTGTTCCACGAATTACCGATTAATCAATATTAGAAGTTTCGATATCTGTCCGATATCAGCAAACAGGTCCGTCAGTTTGAGGTTGAGACAGAATCTCGGGGGGAAGGAAGTGTGGCAATACGTGAAGAGGCGCGCGGGTGATCGGGGGCGGAGCGGGAGCGGAGGGGAGTGGTACAGCGCTGGGGGCGGGGAGCGCGTGGGCGTGGGCGCCGGCGAGGGGCCGCGCGGAGGCGGCGGAGGCAGCAGAGGCGGCAGCAGAGGCGGCGGCAGAGTCGACGGCCCGGCCGGAGAACAAATGTGACGAGGAGGAGCGAGCGCGTAGCGGGAGGCGGGGCGGAGAGGGGGGAGCGGGGCGGAGCGGGGAGGAGCGGGGAGGGCGCGGGGAGGGCGCGGGGAGCCGGGGACGGCGGCGGCGAGGTGAATGTCTGCAAGGCGTCTTGCCGCCGCGTTCGAATATTAAACCCCGTGACGCTATGTGGCCAACGCACGCCTCTGACTGTTATTAATTACTCTTCCTTTGTTTAATGTGAACCGGGGTCCCGGGCCGGTTGATTAGGCCTCTCTCTAGGTGGGAAACAAGCGTTCATTCAGAGCGCGGAGCGCCGCCTCTGCTGCCGCTGCCGCCGCCCCTGCCCCGCCCACACCGCCCCGCCCACACCGCCCCGCTCCACCCCGCGCCGCCCCGCGCAAGCTCCCCGGCCGTGCCCCGCGGCAACACGCGATCTTCGAGGCTCCTCGCGCGGCTTCGCCCCCTCCGCCGCCTCCGCCGCCGCCCCCGCCGCTACGAGCGAAAACGCGCGGTACTCGCACTTGCATAAACGCAATGGTAGAAAAAGTTTCACCAAGACTCGTCCATAGTTCGATCACTCGCTGTGCTCCTGAAGGACATAGAGCTCACTGTCATTACCCAGAAAGCTTGTTTTTCCGGAGTCGACTAGAGAATTTTAAGATATAGTAATTTAATAATGGTAAAGAGGACTATCATTCACACAAATCCACTCTCCCGATACATTTGCGAAGAGCAACAAATTCATTATACCAATAAAAAGAGCCCCAAATTCTCATTTCTTGTTTCTAATAATTCTAATATCAAGTTTCCATCTTGAAAGAAACCTCTGCATTTATTTTCTCCTGTATGTATTGAGAAACTTTCTCGCACTACCTGGTACCTACAAAATTGGATGTACTCTTACACGACTGTAATAAATTGACTGTATGGAAATTATACATGAAAACTTAAGTTTTAATATATTTCGCAGAAATGTCCCTTCAATAATTCTAATTTAGGTCGATTTTGTCAGTACAAACAGAAGGGAAATAAGCTAATCATTTCCCAAAATGCTGCATTACGTATAGAAGAACTCACTGTGTAGTAAAGCTTGGTGCTCTGTTTGACATTTTCCACATTTTGCATGTCATTGACAAATACTGAAAAACCTATGTGGACGTACTGTGTGGATGTACTCAACACGTGATTTCACTCCATCTATTGTCATCGCATTTGAAGTTTCTGGATCCGCCGGTGGCGTAACTTGGCCGCTTTCGGAAAGGTGAACGCCACTCTGACGTGAAGTGATGAATGGGGTGAGGTAATAAAAGACATCACGAAGTTAATTTACGAAACAAATAAGACAACCACTATCTGCGTTTTATTCAAAACACAACCGCCCTAAGACATCATCAAGTTTTCTGCGTGAAAGGTGATCAGGGTAACAGAGCTCCACCCAAGCGAGGCACGTAGATGACAAGAAGACCAAATAAATACATTTTATTTAATTTTGCAATCTATACAACATGCACACGCTAAGTACGATAGCGCGAAGGGCAGGCTCCTGCTTGACGTCCGTATTCTCGAAGTAGGAGTTTTGGGAGGTCGTGAGGAATGAACCATATGGACTGGTTGATTGCAGGATGGGCTGGAACGATTTGGTTGGTTGTTTGCGTTTTGTGGGGAGCGTGCACTCCCAAAGCTGTTTGGACCTCATTTTTATTTGTTTTGTCACTTTTAATTACTTATATTGTTATCATTGCCTTGCTTCTTCTTTTAGAATAAGTTTTTTATCAAAACTGACTCAACGCGTTCTCATAATTCCGTACAAAATAATTATTTATAGCAAAAAAATCATAGCTCAGAAATCATTTTCATGTGACTGTGATAGAAAATAGCGTGCAACAATAAGTGCAGATTATCCTAGTACGTTATTTTTCAATATATTACCAAATAAAATTAAAACGATAAGTCAATGTTCATCTTCAAATGTCAGATAGTATTTTCGGACGCTTAATTCTCCGTAAAGATAGATTCGAGAGAGACTCGTGCTAAAGTAGATAGTACAGAGGCTATCAAAGACAAAAAAATATTTTAATAATGATGCATTAGCCCATTTTATAGTGTGCTATTTTAATTTTTCGCACTTTGAAATATGTACCGAAAGAATCATTATCATGAGCATCGATACTATAGACGTATTACCACTTATGTTAATTTTCGTTATCGATTCCAAGTATCGCAACCTCAATATTTACATATTTTTATTTCAAAACCATTTAATTTCCTGCATACATTTATTCAAATAGATATCTACAAATCGATGTTAAAAGTATCGATACATCGGTTTGTTTTCAGTATCCACACACAAAATCGCGTCGCAGCAACATGGCAGCCGCCCCCGCAGCCGCTGCGGCGGGGCGCGTCTCCTCGCCACCTCGGCTCGGGAGATGGTATCGGGCGCGCGCCGACTGCAACGAATGAGTGATCTAAGGGCCCACGTCCACTGGCACCCGCGAAACAATGGCTCCGCACGTGACCAATTGATTATAAATCATTCAATCTCCGCGTCGAGATGCGGCCATTTTTACCCCTCGAATTTCCGCTCTATGTGGACGCTCGTGTGCAACGCGAGGTGTTCGAGAGTGTTAGAAAGGCAAACGACTGGAACGTCTATGCGCTAAATCTCTACAACGATGCACACGTTTTAACGAACTGCGCCTTTTAGCGAACTGCGCGGTGAGTGCCATTGGCGGCGTAGTGTACATTAGGCAAATCGAAATGACTGAACTCGTTAATAACGTATTCGTGTTCTTTGTTACTGGCTTATTTGTTCGCACTCCCTGGAGTATTTTTATTCAGTAAATAATTTCCGCTCTAGTTTTCTGCTCTACCTTTCATTTTTAATCCATCCCTTTTAGACAATTGTTTACAAATTATTAAAAAACATATTATAACATGAATATAAAATATAGCAGATATAATAAACATCATTGCTACTGCGTACTTCAAGTACCGCAATTGAGATAGGATTATGTTACCAAAGACGATACAAAAACTGCGTGAGAAGTACACGCTACAGCGAAGAAAGCCCCCAAAAAGACTTTCTACGTTTTTTCTTCAAAAGTCTTTCTCACAGTACGTAACCTCTTCCTCTCCGACATCAAAAGAGGACGCCGAAATTTAACGCTCGACTTAAGGTCCTTTTAACGGAACACAATAGAGCTCAATGGTCCTTTTAATAATGTCACAGCGCTAGCGTTTCGGCCACGCAGACTTGTGTCTGACCTCGTCTCAAGTCCACCCCATCGGGTCTCATCCCGTCCCAGATGTCTACCTCACCATTGTCTCTGTCCCGATCCGCGTGGAGAGGAATCAGACAACACTCCACCTTTTGTGTGACTGTCAAAGATAGAACTAGAGCTGGGGATTCAAATAGCCAGGTTGATACTCCCAGTGCTTCTCTGTACAGAGGACGTGTAAAGGATTACACAATTTAATGAGGAGAATAATAGAAATATAACGAATAATGTTTATGACACAAAATTGGCCAAGAGTTGAGATTTACTTTACTTAATGCGAGATGGAGAGAACGGTCGGTTGATGAAGCGCAGAAGAGAATGTTAAGCGAAGGTGACGCAAGGGTAGGAGCAATGCTCAAGTACCTGCGCCCACTCGCGGCTAGGCGGCCGCTTGCGGCCAATGTTACCCAATTGACTAGAAAATAAACAATATAATGCCCCGACCCGTTCCGTCCTCGGTCCTTTCCTAGCGGGTGTCACCACCGTCCTCATCTCC
Organism: Gryllus longicercus; assembly: GCA_038098605.1. NCBI lineage: Eukaryota > Metazoa > Arthropoda > Insecta > Orthoptera > Gryllidae > Gryllus > Gryllus longicercus. The sequence goes on from JAZDUA010000509.1 coordinate 899,242, forward strand.
ATTCCACCGTCCAAGACTCTCCCCGTCCTCACCTCCGCTCGCGTCCTGTCCCGTCCGCGGTCGATCTCTTCCGTTCCTAGCGCGTCTCGCCGCCGTCCGCGTCGCCGTCCGTCCTCACTCCCCATCCCGCCCCGCCCCGCTCCGTCCTCGCGCCCGTCCTCGGCGTCGCACGTCACTCGGCCGAGGCCCCTCGTGGGCCGCCGTTCTCCAGGAATGTGCCGCGAGGAGGGCCTGGAAACTGGTTCGGTCCGCAAAAAGCCGGCAGCGGAATAGCAAAGATTCTCTCGCGCGGGAACGGAGTGAAATGTTGAAAGAAATTATTTAATAGGTGATAAAGCGGAGCGCGGGGCGGCGCGGGAAAAAGCGTTGACGCGCGAGGCAGGCGGGCGCGCCTTATGGCAAGAAGCCACTGCCGCCCTCTGGCACACGCCGGCCCGTACCTCACAAACCCAAACAGCTCTCACCAGGATGCTTTATTTAAATAACTTTTTGCTCTGAAACAGTGCGAGACAATAAGGACAAGAAAGCTTAAACCATATAACACAATGCTCTTTTATATAACGCAATCATTTATTTTTAAATTCGTTGAAAGATATAATATTTTTAATGACACAGTTAAGCCAAGCTCGCATCCAAACACAAATCCTTTGTCAAAAACTGAATTTTCCCATTAGTCCTAGGCTTCTAACATACATAAAGACCATTTCTACTCGTAATTAAGAGGGGTCTGGATGTCAATACGCTTTATGGTCAAACCAATCAAAATATTGCGTCATACTCCCGTTTTAACCAATATTCCACAATTCAATTCCATGAGGTTATTCTAAGGGACGGACATTTGCCTCGTTTGCGTAATACCAAATACGATACCAGTGTTGTGTCGGATGGCTGGAAGATGCGCAGTTTCGTTTGCCAAGTGTGCGGTTTTGATGGCGGCGGAATTTTGACTTTATTGATGTTTTCGATGAGTCTGATAAATTAATAAATTGATATAACTAATAATAGTCGTGTGCATACACGCAAACCAAAAACATTATTCAATTACTGGCTCTATACATGACACATTATACACTTTTCATCAATATTTGTATTTAATGATTTTGAACAAAAGGCTCAACATAAACAATTGCAGTGATTTTGAGCATCCTACCAAAAATTAAAATCGTGGGGCTAAGTTTATGTTATGTCTATGTTACTCTGAGCATATGTTACGTTAAGGCTAGCCACGGGTGCTTCGTGGCTGATGCCCCCAGATGCGCCCTGTCTCCTTCATCGCCCTTGCTTCGCGCGAGGGGGTGAAGCGGCGGACGCTGCGTCTTGCCTCCTAGACGCGGCCAACTCAACCCCTCATCCCCATCGCAGTCAACAGCGACTCGTCGCTGGCGCGGCACGGCAATACACGGCGCGGCGCATGTGATTGACATGTCAATGTGAAGGTCGCAGTCAAGTGCCTTTCACGGCGCTATTGTTCAGTAACACCTCGCACCTCGCGCGGACTGCGTTCTCTGCGAGTGCACATCGCCTCTGCCCCTCCCCCGTCCCCCTTGCCCCGAGCGCCCTTTCTTCACGTTCCGAAACGCCTGCGACAGCTCAGTGGAAACATCGGTGCCTTTGCAGTATCGTTGACCGGACACACTTGGGTTTCGTGACCCCGCGGTGGTCGATTTTCGACTGCAGCTATGAAGCTGGGTGGAATTCGACCACTGTCCGGAGGAGAATTTATGCGGCTGGATGTACTGATTGAGGGATTTTCGTGAATTCTCCGATCAATACCAGAGGAATGCTGCAGCAATACTCCCAACGAACGGGCCATGGACCGGACACGAACTTCTTTCTTCCTCATCCTTCTCCAACTCCGAGCACAGAAGTCTTGTCCATATCGATATATTTGTTCGATATTAGCAGCACAGGTATCGCGACTATGACAAAATTTCAGTATCGGACATCAGTAAAGCTACATGATAATCTGATTTGTTCCATATGTCAAGCCCATTCTGTCTACATTTGTCTATTCTCTAACAGTCTCGAAGCGAGAGAAAAAATACTGCTTTCGTCTTTAATGAGTAATCTGTAATACGTTTATTCGAAATAATTGAGAACTATTTTAATATATAATGTCTTGAAACTACCTTGAGAGGAGCTTAATTACTATACCTACAGGTACAATCATATTATTTTTTTATTTCAAACCTGAAATTGATATCAATCTAATACATTTGAAGAATAGATATTTGAGAATCAATAATATTTATCGAAGTATCGATACTTCGTTTTGTTAATATTGATATCAAATATAATAGAGGATAAGTATAGCGTAGCGTACAGTAATGGATAGCAATATCGACTTTCTGCACGTGCGCAACTCAAACTACTCAAAAGAATTATAGTGATCATGAGCTGTCGATGGCTGTACGCTTCGCCGTTCTTGAAGTCCCTATTTTCCTCCAATGTATTTCTACATTCTCGTCTACCAGAAGAAATGATAAAGTCGCAAGGAACCGGCCACACAAATGCACGGTTTCTTCACATACGTTTCTTTTATTGGTTTCATTCACATTATTATTCCAGAATTGTCAACCATGGTTAAACTCTTTTTCCTTTTTTTCTTCACTTCAGGGAATGGCCTTGCAGTCCATTACGGCTTCACATCACTACAGACATTCGTCGGCAGGTTCGAACACATTCTCATTTTCACATGGTTCATGTTTTACTGCGTGTTTCAGTAATCTGGAATCGGATGTTCTGTCACCCTGTTTTCCCAGTATTTCTTCACCATTCTGCAGTCTGTTGTTTATGAAATGTATTCTTAATTCATTACGCATATCTTGTGTTAAATTGTACATTAAATATATTTACAAACACCGGTAATTCAAAGTGATTCACCTTGAAGTGATTTAGCTCTCTTAGATATTCTACCACTTAAATACCACATGGTAATTGTTTTAACCGTCGTGAAATTTTGCACTGTCTAGAACGATTTAAAAAACGCTGAACAGCAAATTCATTCTAGTTGTTAAAAAAACTACATTTGCGATTTCTTATCACGGCCAAAGCTGCAAATGCAGTGAACGACACGACCGCCAACATAAAACACGGAATCGAACTACCTCGGTTTATTAGGTATGCATACAGTGACTTTTCGCAACACACGGTAACGCAAATTGCAAAGCGGCGATCGCAAATATTCCTAAAGGATCTACACTCTCTACAAATAGTGGCAATGGCAGGTCGCTATCTGTGGGACTCGCTTACAAGATACCCCTAGAACGCTCCACCTACCTCCGTACAAGTTATTAGCTTGCACTTGAGATTTCTGCCCGTCGCCTGAAAATTCCAGATAGACTTAAAAGAACGCCCACGATGTAGTGCTAGGATGGTACTACTAGACAGCGCAGAAAGGATTACTGATTTTTTCAGTTAACGGAAAAACAATGAAAATATTTTCTCGACAACAAAAATTAATGAAATGACTTCGATCTACCTTTTTATTATATTTAAAATGTAAAAATATGAGAACTTCCTCATTTCAAGGTAATTACAAAACACAAAAATAAGCATAAAAACAATAGAATAGTCAATTTAAAAAGTTTTCCTGCGATTAAAAAAAACTCCGCTGTACTACAATGAACATAAACTAGGCAATAAGTTCGGGGACAAAATATAATATAACTTGTTGGTTTCGATCGAACATTATGCACTTTGTAAATCATTATTTAAATAGTTTTATACTGGGACCCAAATTGGAACGTTCCAGACAATTCGTGCTAGGAAGGGGGAGCGCATCAAAGCAGGGTTTGTAGAATGTTCAAAAATAGTCGTATTCCTCAAAGACACGAAAACCTGGGGTTCAAGGGTCTAGTCTCCGAGTTATGCACGATGGTAACATGAGATGCCACGAAACGTGCGTTGCAGGTTGCCTGCATGCCTGCTGTTATCATATCTGCGAACGTGGATAATTATTCGTCATAAATATCCACGATGCAAATATGGGGAATATTCCCTATCCAGCAGTAGCAGACATACGGGGTTTGTGCCGATGATTTCTTATATATGGTACAAAACCGTCATGTTTCCTTAGCGTATTTTATTTAGAGAGAGGGGATGGCTATCTCCCGCCGGCTCACGAACGATACTTGAGCGTGTCGTCCTCGGCCGCCGGCTGATGACTCTTTCCCCGTGGAGTGGCCGACGTCTTCGCCGAGAGCCCCGCCGCCTTTATGTGAGCATCGGCTCACGCCGGAAGAGACTGAGGGCCGCTCTCCAACATACCAATTCTCTCAGGGATTTATGCATCCACTCACGCACTACCGATCGCCAACACCTTGTCCCTCACGACCACTCTTCAACGAGACTGCCTCTTTCAAGAGGACATCTTCCTTATCGCGTAACTCCTCTTAGTGGTTCACAGCATTCCGAACTGAAAGGCAGGTCGGATCTGTATTGAAACTAATGAAGCTTAGGCATTAGGGACCAGGAATGAAGAGAGCCCGCGAGAAGACTGTGAAAGTGAATAGAAGTAAATAACCCAATAATGTATTTTGGCTCTTTTATCGCCCAAAAATTTACATTCACGTTTTTTTCTCGCATGTTATCATTGTTCCGAGGTACACCATTATCCGGGATCTTCACCGAAGGATTAAGACATGTCTTCAGAACTACTGTGAGTACTTTGGAAAGAAATTCCTGACATATGTTCCGGGACCACTTTAGAGTGAACTCGAGAACTGTGTACTGTCCATTAACCGATTGATACTACAGAGCGCACCGTCGACAGAGGATTTCACTCATCACCACTCATTGATCAATATGTTGCACTATGGTTGATCTTTCTCGGTAGGCAGCTTATGGGAGGGGATTCAAAAGGATGCGGCCCTTTGGGAATCAACATCACCGGCAAGAAACAAGAACACTATTACCCCATTCTCTCTGGCAGAATCACAGCGTACATTTTCAGAATTCTGGAGATCACGGATTAACCAAAACTATAACCACAAATACTATCCGCCGTAGGATATATCAGGTACGAAATAAAAGCATCTGATCTGTTCTGTACACTGATACTATAATAATCGAATAAGAAATGAAGAAATTGGGAAACAAATTGGCATTGGCATTAGCAAGTAGAGCTTGAGGAGGCTCTTCAACGAAACAGAGAACGACTCAAGACATTCTGAAAAAGCGGAGTGGATGGAGTAATGAATAGATGGCTTGTAGAAGACGATTCGAAGGATAAAAAGAAATTGAAAGTAGGATGCACGAGACGGCGCCAGGCGTAACAATACTCACTACTTCTTTATGCCGGCACCACGTCCAGGCGAACACATCGCAAAACGGGGAAGTGAGTTCGTTGGACAACTTTAAAGAAATTCCAGCGGTGATTCACCGGAGATATCTTGCAGTCTCTCACAATTGCCGAGGCCATTTCTGGAGTCGTAGCTACAAGCACCTCGCCCGTACTGGCTTCGTCCCTCACCCACCATCACCTCTCCTCCTGCATGCACTATACTACCACGCATGCCTGGAGAGCGGTCGGGAGCTTAGAGCTTGTTCCGGTTTGGGCGGTGTCCGGCTAGTGGGAGATACCCAGTTGGGGGAAAACTCTGTAAGCCGACTGTAGGTCGGCGCCGGATCACGCCATACAGCGGGTGAAAGACCACCTCCACATCACGAGCAAAAACATGCTTCGCTTGCTCGCTCCCTCTTTCGCCCGTTCAGCCGCTCCTGGCTCACCCTCGCGCCCGCTCAATCGCTTGCTCGCCCGCCCGCCCGCTTCCTCCATCGCCTGTCCCCGAGCCGGCCGGAGCGGCGCGGCGGTGCGAGATTCCGACGCCTCCCGAGGCTCCGGCGCGGCGGCGCGGCCCCGCCCAGCCAACAGGACGACGACGACCGCCTTCGATTCGGCGGCCTCGCCGCGCCGCGCCGCGCCGCGCCGCGCCGCACCGCACCGCGCCTCGCCCCACCTCACCTCGCGATATTGATTGCGCGGACTGCGCTCGCGGGGCAGCGGCGGCGGCGGTGGGGAGGGGGCGGCGGCCTCTTCCACGAAGCGGCGCTCAGGCGCCCGCGGCGCTAATTGCAATTAAAGCCTACTTATTGTGCTCCTCGGCGGGAGGCGTGTCCCGACCGACGCGCAGAGACACAGAGCGCGGCTGCGCTGCCCAACAAATTAATTTCGACACACGGGCATTCCGAGCCGCGCCGCGCTGCGCGGAGGATGGCGGAGTGGCCGGGGGCGGCTGGCGGCGCAGGGCGCGGGGTGCGGAGCGGCGGGCGGCGGGCGGCGGCGGGTGGCGGCGGGGAGGGGGCCAGAAGGAGAGACGCGAGGCCAGGCCACCGCCGCCGCCGCCGCCGTGCTTTGTGTGCAGCGCGTGCGAGTTAATTGTTATGAGTGTGAACAGAGAGGCCGGCCGGTCGGCGCGCCAAAGAAACGAGCGCAAAAAGGAAGAAGGAATGGAACGAGGGACACAAAGGGATGGCGTGGGGCGGCGGACGGGGAGGCGCAGGGCGGGTACACTCCGGGCGGGAAAGCTCGTGGCGGGGCGGTGTGGGGCAAGGGCATACAGGGCGACGCGGAGAGAAACGGCACGGAGGCGGAGCGGGGAAGGGACAATGGCAAAGCACGGCGGGACGGAGAGAGAATCTGAAGCGAGAAGACGACGCGAGGAAGTGCGGGATGGCAAGGGGAGAGCGGGGAGGGCGTGCGGACGAGGGGCGGGGCGCGTTGAGAGGCGAGGACTTCCCCGACAGAAGAAAACAGATGAGCCACAGTGCAAACAAATGGGCGTCGACACCCGGATGTCTTCCGGGTAGAGGTTGCGTACATCCCCAAGGCGTCAAATAGCCTCGCGCGAAACGAAAGGAAAGAGCAAATTACATTGTCGTTTCTTCTCTATCGGCCTCGGTGTCACAAGGACTCGGAGCAGCGTCCAAGTTGTCGTAGTTGAAGGCTGCGGGTTCACGTCCCGCGAAAGAAATATGTGTTTCAACCAAGTAGTTTTCCCATGGTTGTCTTCAGATATCACCACGTAATACACACCTCACGAATACCATACCATTCTTTGTAGAATGCAAGACAAAGACAAACCGCCGATATGATTAGACCAAGTAAAGGGGAGGAGACGGCTGGAGCCTGTCGTTGCTAAGTTCAGAAATTTGGCATTCTCAATTTAATTCCTTCCTTCTTAAAGCAAAAGCCTTATCGATTCATATCATACATCAAACGACTCTGACAATACGTAAAATAACCACACAACATATAATTACTCTTACATATTTACAACGTTTCTTTCTTACTGCTTCCCACGATAACAACTGGTTTTTACTAAGCTTTAAGGAAGTAAAAGTATGCGATTTTTTAGTTGAAAGATTGTCGATGTGCTCGATTCTGAAATTTGCATGACATCTTGTCTAGAGGGCAAAACTATAAATTAAATATTTTCGTGGGTAGTCTTATTTCATATATTTAGTGTCCGTGACCTCATGGGATATCCTGGCAGTTTTTCAGTACCCGTAGAGATCCGATTTAAAAATTTAAGTATTATTTGTTGACATTTTTACAGTTTAATAATGATAACTGTATAACCTCATTTCTACTAAATACGATAATTTCTCAACAAAACTAGAACCCAAGAGGTGCACCCAAACAGCCCAATGAATGACAACCGATAATGCCAAAGATGTACAGCAGCAGATGTACAGCATGGTGCAACCCAAGAACCCTTCCAAATGCCACATGCCGAAAAGAGCGTATCAATTAAAGGACACACTTTCCAGTGAGTCAAGGATCCCAAAACCGTCAATAACGTGAATAGTATTAATGGAATTAAAGAAATAATGCAATGGCAAGTCGGTCGGTTGACCGTTCAGCAAACAAGGCAAGCCACCGGGCGGCATTTTACTCCTCCACTCGGCGCGGGAGCGCGGCTTTCGGCGGCGGTGGCGGTGGCGGTGGCGGCCGCGCCGGATATTTGACAGCCGCGAACGCCTCCGAAAATGCAACCACCTTTGTGCCTGCGCGGCGCCTGTACCGCAACCGCCACCGCCCGCGCCGCCACCGCCACCGCGGGACAGCGTCGCGAGGCCGGGACGCGGCCGCGGTCCCACGAACCCAGAGGGCGATGCCCCCGGCGAGGCAACGGCGGCGGTGGCGCGGGGAGGCGCGGGTGAGGCGGGGCGGGGCGGCGCAGGGCGGCGCGGGGCGGGCCGAGGCGGGGCGGAGCGCGCGGCTGGGTGGGCTGAGGCGGGGCCGCAAAGGACAGCGTAGTGCCGTCGACATCCGCCCCGCCCTGCCCCTCCCTTCCCTTCCCCGCTCTGCTCCACCCCGCCCCACCAGCCCAGTCCAGCCCCGCCCCGCCCCGCTCTCCCCGACACACCCCGCCCCTCCGACACAGCTATCGGCCCCGGGGAGGCTCTTTGCCGGGTTCCACACATTGCGAGATGCAAAATGGTCACCATTGTATTCGAAATGTGTCGCCGGCGTTGTCTTCTTCTTCTCCTCCTCCTCCTGCGCTTTCTCTCTCTCTCTCGCAGACCTCCTCCGCTTCTTTCCCTTCTCATTTCCCGCCGCTGCGCCCCGTCCCGCTCCACCCCTCCTTACCCCCATCCCCGCCCCGCCCTTGCCGCTCTCCTGCGCTCTCCGGCTCCACGCCGCAGGGGAATTCAGCTCCCTCCCCCGAGAGCTGACGAAACGAAAAACAGCCAGCGCTATGAGTTAATTTCACATACACTCTTCCCACCTATTGGCAATATAGCTGAGACAGGCTCACTGAACGTAGGGAGCGTGGATATTGCACAAACGAACACAGGAGAAGAGGAAGGGAACTGCGGCCGGAAGGAGGAGCTAAAAAAGCAGCATTCGCGGAATGGGAGTGACATCAGAGTGCGAGAGATCAAGGGTGACAGGCCGAGAGGCCACCGGCAGTGATGTGATGACATTCGCGTTGTGTACATGCCAAACCAACGGAAATGAAAACGAGGACGTCGCAACGGAACGGGGACGTCTTTGAAGATAAGAGATTCCGCCTTCGGAGACGAGTGTGTTCTGTCGAAAGAAGCTGTGCATAAATTACGTAAGACGAATTTCAGGTAAAATCGATAATCCTACCCTCTCTACTAAGGCATCGTTCGTTCCCCGTGGTTCCCTACCTCCCCTTATTTCCTTACGTAAAATATTATAAGATTTGGCAGAAATAAGCGTGAAACTACTAGTTCACTTGATTAAACCAAGTCAGTTGGTGTTCCGCAAAGAGCGCAGGACAGACGTACGAGGCGCGAGCGCGAGGACGGTGAAGTGTAGAGTGGAGGCGGATGAGAAAGCAAAATGAGTGACGATGTCTTCAATGCGCAAGTAGCGAGGACACGTGGGGAACGTGGAGTTGTAGCCGTGATGCACGAATCTTCAATCTCAATTAACTCATCTCCGTAAAACATTGCAAATCTTCCAGCGAAATAGCTAATACGCAGTCCCGGAAATTGCGACACGTGTGGGCCTTAATGAAGGTGAACGTTTAAACACGATCAGGGAGAGAATGCGTTAAACTTAAATTATACCTTTTAACTACAAATAGAGGGACTTTTTAAAGTACTATTTTGTAGGGAATTCAATGTGTTGTATAGGACATTACACACCATAGTTGTGATAAAACCATTAGGCCCATTTAAGGCAAATAACGGATGTGGTTGAAGTTGATAAATTGATATCCCTTTCCCTTGAACTAGGAGTACTCATACCCCATCTTTAGTCCCAAATCATTTGTTTCGATTATTCTTAACAGATGAAAGACTGTTAAAATCATTAACGACATCAGCCATTAAGAGTGGTTTGTCATTCCTCTATTTGGTTGCGTTTAAGCAACATAACACAGCATTGCAAAACAATATTTACCTTACCGAATTTTAATTCTCTTAAAGTGTTACGTTTGCCGCCAACGTAATTCAATTATGTGACTAAAATTCCATCTGGTCCCGTGCAGGAGTCGCAAACTAGCTCATTCTGTCATTATACCATGGTACGACGGGAACGGCGAGGAAGTCAAACGAGATAATATGGCGGCCGCAAGTGCTGGGGGGGGGGGGCGCAGGGCTGCGCTGCCGCAGCCGCAGCAGCAGGTCCTCCTTCAGCGCTCCGCCGCCGCACCGCAAATTCCAGCGCTCCGCGGCAGCGCGGCGGCGGTGGCGGCGGCAGCGGGGCGGCCGACAGGCCGAAACGTGCGGGTGCGGACAGGAGACAGGCGACAGGGAGCAGCGGCCGCGCGCGCAGGCCCTCCGCCACCGCCATCGCCGCTTCTCTCCGGCTCGGCGTCCCTCCCGCTCACCCCGCACGCACACACACCAGATGATATCTCGACGAAAATGCACAACAAACCGTGCGCAGCACCGCGCGGCCGGGCGGATTGCGAGACAGGGGAGGACGGAGAGGGGGTTCGGAATGGCAGAGTCCGGGCCACGCGCGTCTCCTCCTCCTCCTTCTTCTCCTTTCCTCTTTTCGGCCCTCTCCGCGCCGACGCGAGCAGCCCCTCCGTCTCTCGCGCTCTCGCTCTGTATGTGTAATGAGTCGCGGGTATTGGAGCAGCATACTGTGGCGGCGAAGGCAGCGTGTCGCATACCAGCGACGTCGAGGACGTGGGCGAGAGCGTGGGCGGCGGCCGGGGCGGGAGTGAGGGTGGAACGCATAATGCAGGCGAACCATCAGCGTTGATGACATACGCCTGGGAAATCCATTGGTGACATCGATGCTACGTCAAGCAGCGAACTCGCTGAGCTAAACTCGTCTAACTCAATCCCTCTGGTGCTAAAAACTACGTCTCTGGACCCCCTTTTCTATGAAACGTTTAATTTACAAATGACATATTTTACTTGTAAATAAATAAAACATATTAAGAAGAGAATGTAATCATAACTCTAATGATGTAATTAATATATCACAAATTTTATAAATAAAATTGATTTTGTGTTGAATCATTCAAACGGTTGCTAGATGAACAGAAAAAAACTTTCTATAGAGTCTCTTTCCCAAATGTATAACTTTCCAATTTGTCAAGTTATAGAGCGGAAAATCAAGGATTTATCATATTTACGAATATGATGATTTATTACGTTAAGTAATGAGATCATTTCAAAATCTGCAGGGATACCACTGTCCCCTGTGCTTACGCCCATATTCAATCTGCCAGGGAACGACACACATATAGGATATGTACGCGCCGGCCTGTGCTGTGAAACATATGAGTCAACATTAGCTGGCATCTTTGAAATTGTATGGTTCAGTTTTACATTTTAAAATAATACAGAATAATTATGTTGGAGTCTGTTCCCAATATCCGGGCATTACATACAACATATAATTATGTGATTCATAATATAATTGCGCGACGTCACGGCATTAGCGACTGACGTGTTTTCAAACATTTCATTTATGGAACTACCAATACGTAAGTAACTGTTTGTATAAGGAGGCTATTTTTAAGCGACCATATGTCTTTAATTCCTTTATACATGTTAGTACTAAACAGCAACTTGTGATGACTACCCACAATGCATTATTAAGCTTCCGTTAAAGGAATACTTGTATTTGGGTTGTCATTTATATTATCGCACGCCATTGGTTTATAAAAATCCCCAACTATCTTGCTTTCACCGCCACTGCCCCTGCTGGTTGGTACTAGCGTAGGTTGGAATTTTTATCACCAATTTAACATTATCACTACTGCAGAAATTGTGAGAATCTTCGGTCTATTTAGTTCACTCGAACCTTCTCGAATTGCTTAATCCATACACACTCTAACAGCAATTCAGCTCATCCTCTTTTTGGAATTGTTACGCACCGACTTATCTACACTATGAAAAAGATGTAGTTTCCTTATACGAAAGTGAATCATCTAATCAGTATATATTAAACCAAGAAACACCTTTAGCATGAATTACTCTAAAGAAAAAATAGGCCTAGACACCAAACGTTGGCGCGAACAAAACACATAAAGGCAAAACAGACTCGAAATGGTTTATATGTTGGCGATAACGTTGATGAACCAGCATATTTTTTGTTGAATGCATTGATTTCGGAGATCTGCTCGTGAATTCTAACCCCTTAGTGCGCGATAAACTCAATAATTTTCTTCGTGCGCTATCTTTCTTGGCCTCGTTTCTTACATTCTATCGGGGATCACTTGAGTTCAGATCATACAGAACAAACAATAATTGAAATCGCAAACTTTTATTTAGGCATCGCCAACTCGTGCAACGAACGTCGCATGTTTTCTACTGATGCTGTGTAAGCTAACAGCCACATCACTACAACTGTCATTATAAATGTGCTGCGCATAGCATTCACGGCTGATAATTAAATATGATCGCTGTATTTCTGAGTGTTATGTCTGTGATGAACGGCTGAATAAAAGCCGAAACGATGACGATTTAAAGAACTGCTGGTTTTTTATGACCTAGACTCAAGAGAATTCCCAATAGAATAAAATTCCTGGCGGGGAGCAGAGGGCATGTCGGCAGAGGCGGCGGCGTGCGATGGCCCGGGCGCGTTTCTCGCTACGTCGCGGCCCGCTCCCGAGCGAAGAGCGACCGGTCCGGACTACAATGAATATTTAGACTGGAGCGGGTCGCCCGTTTGCTCGCTTGCCCGCCCGCCCACCCGCTTTCCTACCCCTCTTCCTCCTCCACCACCTCATCCTCCTCTTCTTCCTCCCCCAACCGCCGGCGGCCGCGTCGCCGCCGCTGCCGGGCCCATATATTGGACTGCCATAGCGAACAAAATGGCCAAACGAGTTTTGTACTAAAGCCGCCTTTATAAGGGCTCTATCATAAGTGATGTCACCGCATTTCTTGCGCGCTTCCACAGCCACATGAGCTGAAGAGCTTCGAAATGAAACTCTTCGTTTATTCGTAACTAATAGGGGCAGGAATTTCTCGTCAAGTGTTACTTTTCACGTTGTCGTGAATTTTAAGATCTTGCGAAATCCGAATAAGACGTATGGTCTTTATAGCTGCATTCACAACTTCCTGGAAGTCAGTAGGTATGTAGGAAAGTTAATTTCGGGTTCCAGTCTACGAACCAAAGGAGTACAAGTGCTACAACGAACCAAGGAGTACAAAGGAGGCAAATTTATTGCTTATGAACAAAAAGGCACTAAATGAATACAGGAAGTTAGGTACTCAAGAAATCATTAACTCTCTCCCTACATCCGCATGGAAATGTACCGTGCACACTACACAATCCCCCGATACTATTATAGAACACACCTAATAACGCTGGCACTGTGAAGTAAATGGTCTACCCCCTTTAATGAACAGTACATAGAAACGTACACTCGTGTTCTTACTACACAGGGTCATACAAGCAACAGGGGCACCCGAGCTTGGAAAGAACTTTCTATTACATGACGACCATGCGGCTCCAAACAATAATAAGGAAGGGGCGGAGGATGGGGCGGGGAGGGACGGGGCCAGAGACAAACGGAGGGGGCGAACGGGCCCGGGTAATGCTCTCATAAGGGGCGCATATACATGCAAGAGTGCGCCGTAATATGGTACCCGGAGCGTCATGCGTTTTGTCGAGCTCCTGAAACGCACGCGACACTCAATGCAACGCCGGCTGGTCGGTGGGTTATCAGGCCACGGAGAGCACGACGCGTTGGAGTGTACCAGGCCGTAATACGTCAGGATACAAAACAAGATCGGCAAGCAGAATGCCGGAGGAAGCGCGGCCAGCGTGATTAGCGTGCACGTTTATGCTTTCTCACGCAAACAACAGAACGCTACGCTAGTAATGCCCTCATGTAACGTGATATTGTCGTGGAATGAAATAGAGCGTACGATGATCGACACGGCCCCAGGAGCTGAGGGGGCTGGAGGAGTGAGTTACTTCCTGTGAGTTGGGCGACGTTCAACGGCGGCATGTTGGCCCCGGCTCCTTCGGCACCCGAGCACTGATCTCAAGTCGCATTGCTGCAGCAGTGTCTGCCCGCATTAGAAACCGTATCGCTCTCAACAGCCACTATACAATATAGTTCTCAATTATATCAACCCCTACGCTTTATGGCCAAACCTGCGATGAATGAATGATTTTGATATGTGAATATGAAGATGTGATGAAGATAAAGATGGAGTAATGATAGAATGAGAGGAAGGAGAAATGGGAGAACCCGGAGAAACCTTCCGTGAACCCCAAATTCCTTATGGATCGACCGGAATTAAAACCCCAATCACAGCCGTGGAAGGAGAGTAATTTGACCGCTACATCACGAATCACCCCTCATGAATCTTTCAGGGTGAAAAACGACTGTAGAGGAATGATTAAGGTTTTAAGTATAATCAGATTACATACGCGGTGGTACGAGAATCCACCCACGTCGCAACCACCGCACATGGCAACTTCAAAACCATTCGAAAAACGTACAAAGGTTTTACTTTTCCCCCATACGTAACATAGGATTTTTAAGTTTAATGACGTTAAATAAATAAATACATAAATAAATAAGTAAATAAATAAATAAATATTTAAGATGAAAACACCAACGCTGCTATGGGAACTTTCTCCAGTTAGCAAAATGACAAAATAAAAAGGTATTACCACAAGTTGCAACGCTACATGTTACTGAGCGGCCACGCCCTCTCCACCTTATCAGTTTGGCATACCCGTGTCACAACATAAACGAATCACATGACTGCTCCAAGTTCGCGTCTACACTGACATGTACGTGACGTGACCTATCAGAGCGCAGGCCCAACGAGTATTTCCGTCTCGCGGGGGCTGCGTCGTGGAATGGGCGGCGACCGCCCCACACGAGGCCTCTCCGCACCAGACGCGTGCGGCGCGGGACACTTTTCGAGTCGCGTTCCTTGGAGTGGTGGTCGTAATGGCTTCGGTGGAAAAGCACGCGGGACGCAGGCACGCAAGCGGAAGTGACGTCACGCGGCGTTGTCGATGGCGTTGATGGCGCTGTTGAGTGGTGATAGTGGTGATGATGGTGGTGAAGGCGGTGGTAGTGATGGTGGTGGTGGTGGTGGTGGTGGTGGTGGTGGTGGTGGTGGCGGCGGTGGTGGTGATGGCGGTGTCGGAGTGAGCCGGAGTCGGCGGCGGTGGTGTCGGTGTCTGCGTCGGCTGAAGTTACATCGCGTGATCGATCTCTCGTTCTGAGCCCACCAGCAGCGGGTGGGAGCCGGATCAGTGTACTAAGTTAGGATCTGTCGAGTCGTAGCACAGATGTAAGTGAAAGTGTAGGCTTCCGCGGCCGGAAACAATATCTACTTCTGTCCGGGAGATGCCGCCGCGACCTAGGCGCATAGTATCAGTATTGCAACCCTTCTCAGGGTGAAATGCCAAGGCAGTAATAGATGCAAGTGGTTTCAGGAAATATGGAGAGCCACAGCTGGGCGTCACAACAAAGCCAATGTTCCGGCAGGTTGGGATGGTTTCGTAGTAAATAAACTAATAGATCCCTGATCGGCGTCTATCCGAAGCGGAATGCCAAGAGAGCTAGTTTTTCACCTATGGGGCCCGGGGTTTCAAACGCCGGTCGTTCTACAAAATGGACAAATTTTCGCCTTGTTCTCACAGAACCAATAACGAGAAATCGTTTCAGCCGAATTAATTCTTCTTTGCTTCGCTGAGGCAGAAATTTGGTTCATATTCCATACTATCATCTGAACTGCAAATATTTTAACTATACAATTAAGCCCGATCTATAGAATACGGTCACTTCTTTTTGATAAACATGCTACATTAAAATAGTACTACAGAGCTGTTACAGCAAAAATTCCCTTTAAAATGTTTTAATACGAACGATGAAATGTATAATTTCAATTTTATTTTGATTGATTTCTTAATATAAAATGTAATATTTGAAATTACAAGTTATAGTTTACAATTACGAATTTTCCATAGAAGAAAGACTTGTAGCGCCGAAGGCGGTTTCTATCTCCGCACCGGATAGACTCTAAAAGCAAGCTCGAACAAGTGTGAAAATTGCCAAGAAATAAAGAAAATAGAAATTAAAATATCAATTGGTATTCATGAAACCTGTTGATAGATGATTTACGAAGAGCCTGATGGCAGCGAAGAGTCGTATGAACTCCAGCCTCCTCCTCCTCGTTCGTTTTACCATTGCCGCGACATTTACTCAGCGCTGCAAGTGCCAATAACGCTCGCAACGACGGAGACGTGCAAAGCCTCGCATTACGACGGCACACGGCCAACTCCGCTCGGTTCCCCTCCCCACACCCCCTGCCTCGCTACCGCACGACGCGTACAAGGTACGATGTGACCAAATGATCATATGGCGAAACCTCTCCATTAAAAACAAAACAAAAAAAGACTAAAGAACCGGGAGATCCTAAGGTCGAGTCCCGAGGGTGCAGAATTTTCCTCTCTAGGTACGTAGACAGCGAGGGCGAATTCAACCTATAGACGAGTATTGAAGAGGCCGGCTCATCTGTTCGATACTCTTCCTGGTTTCTCCTAATAATACCAGTCGAATACCGAAGCAATATCCTAAAAATTGGGTCCAGGACCGCGCACATCTTTCCTTCCTCTCTTCCTTGTCCTACACGCATCCCTTACACACGGACGTACCCACACACACATGCACTACACTACCACACGTGTCGGGCGATCAGTTGGGAGCATGTCGCGTCTCGTGCCCCCTGAGGGGAGATATCTGGATTTGGAATACCACGCAAGTCGACGCCGACTCTCAAAAACTAGAGGGGGGCGAACATCGCCACCCCTCGAGTTAATACATTCACTATACTAATGGGCTTAATGAGCATAGCAATGGACGTGGACGGAAACTTACACGGCCTCCGGCCATGTGAAAGGTGAATACAGTTTCGTTAAATACCCAGGAGATTGAAATCTGGAAGAAAAAAAAATAACTGAAAAAATGCCAATATTTAATTCGAATGTTCATAAATTTGTTCATATGCGCGTACCGACTGAATTGTCAGTGCCACGTTGCTTACAACACAGCTTACGTCACGCGAGAGGACGGCTTTAAGGAAAAGATGGGCCGCCAATAAATATTTACTATTCACATACTGCGTTAAGATACAGCACCTTTGTTGACATTCTTGGTATGTAAATAACCGTTGTACCGTGCGTACTACGTTATTGCAGTATTCGTAAATACTGATTTCATTAAGGTATTCAATTAGTTGGAGTGTTATAACAGAGTATTTCATTTGTTGTTCCTGAGCAGTGTGCTTATTACTTTCTTTTAACCACATTGTGTGAATTTATTCTGCGGCAGTTTTGCTCCAGCAAGTCACTAGGCCTTTCCTAAACTTTCGGTCACCATCTGGAATCCACCATGTTTATTTTATAACCTACAACGGGTGTGGGCGGAGGAGAATACTCGATCTGCATTGGTGTGTCCGCGGTCCCTTTTGCGCACCCACGCTGCTGTCGCTACCGCAGCCGCCACTGCCACCGCCACTACCGCCACCGCCCCTGCCGACCGCCGGCTGTGTCCCGCCGACGCACACCCGGGTTAATAAACCACAAAGGTCGCAGAAACCTTCGCCACGGCAACGACGAAAATATGTGTTCAGCTTATAGCTTTCAATTGAGCAGTATTCTTTACAGTCATGTCCTGGGTCTTGCTTTTTTTCTTCTTTCTACTTTCCCTCCGCTACAAGGGACATAGCAGCCGAAATACTTTCGGGAGTACACGCAAAATAAACGAAACCGAATACAATAGTAGCAAGTAGCAGATAGAGTGTAACGGATATAAAAACGCAAAAAGAAATCGCGCGTTCTCTTTCTTTCTATCTTGCCTCCGTTCTTCGAAGACCAATGTGAATCACCGGAGCTTATTGCATACAAGACAAGGCAGGTTGTGTGCGCAGGCAAAAATGCACGTCGCCTTTTCGTTTCTGCATACAGACCCGGCGCAGTCCGTGCACTTCGCTACCCTGGACATTCCACACGGATTCGTTACCACTGCGCGTGTAAAAAAAGGCACAATAATCTTCATGGATATTTTTATTCATCAGACTAATAAATAATAAAAAAAGGAAATAAAACGACTGTCACTACGAATAAAACGTATAGCGCGCAAACGTCTTATTGTTGTTTTCCCACCTGAAAACGTGAAAGTATAAAGCTTCACAAATCTTCCTTGATGTCAATATGCACATATATAACATCTCTTGACTCCCTCTGAAAGCGCCGTAAACTGCGGCGGCGGACAGTCGCGGCGGAACGCGATGGAGCCCGCGCGCGACGCCGGGAGCCCGGGTTCGCTGCCCGCACACACTCCGCCCCGTTCTACCCCGCTCCGCTCCGCCTCGCGGCGCTCCGCTCCACCCCGATCTTCCGCGCCCTGCCTCGACCCACTGCACAGTGGCCCGTCGAAGGACCGTAGCGGTATAACAGCAGGATAGGTAGCGCTACTGATCAGAATAGTCAAACGGCGTTGTAGATTAGGTTATATTAAGATGTACAAACTTTTCAACTGGCAAAATATTACAGTTCTTTAAATTACGTAAACTACGAACCCTTAGATTGTCTGTGAGGCTCGATAAAAGTGTAAAAGTAAATGAAAAGGAAGAACGAGTTGCACTGCTGTCATAAGAGAACAATACGCCGAACCTACATCCTCGCATAAACATAGTTGGCAATTCCACGTTCTGATAAAAGTCCACACCCGGCTTCAGTCGGTGGTGTGAGTTTTGAAAACGTACTGTAAACCGTTATGACATATATAAAGTTTTCTTACGCAAGTACACGTAAGTGTTAAAATCGATGACTTATGAGAAGCCCGTATTTATAGGTTTTCTTCCACGTTGATTCACGTCTGAGTGTAGCCTTACACGTCAGAGTTGGGCAAACATTTCGCCCGTGCAAAGTGCGACGGCCGCCCACTGAACCGGTCATGTGGGGGAGGGGGTCGGGGAGTGGACGACGTTGGCGAGGCTCGGCCACCGCGCGCTCCCGTTTGCGCGGACGAGACTTCAAACCCCGCCGCCGCCGCCGCCGCCGCCGCCGCCGCCGCCGCCGCCGCCGCCGCCGCCGCCGCCGCTGCCCTGCAGATGCAGCGAGCCGGTACTAGGCAGAGCTAGCTGCGCGGCGATAACTCCAACGACCTGGTTGCGGCGGCGGGCGGCGGCCGAGGCAATGGCGGAGGCCGCGTGTTATTTATGAAATTAATGTTACATATCGCCGCGGCCCGCAGCCAAGCGCTCCCTGCAGCGATATGCCCCCCGCGGCCCTCGTCCCGTTAAGACGCAGCCGCCGCGGAGCGCGGCGGGATGGGGGGGTGAGGTATGTGGGGCCGTAAGAGAGAGAGAGAGGCGGTGGCAGCAGGGTGAGCGCGGGGGTGGAGGCAGAGACGTTGGCAGGGGCGAGGCGGGGCCGCAGGTGGAGGAAATCGAGTGGAGAACGGGCTGGAGGCTGGGATAGATGTGGAAACGAGTGTGAAAACGTGCTGGAGTATCCAAGGGGGTTTAGTGCGAAGGCAGGGCGGGGGTATTGAGGCGAAGGAGGTGGAGATGACGAGCACATGGGTGGGGCGGAGGCGGGAGTGTAGACGGAGCCGTTGAGGTGGGCAAAGCGAGGGCGGTGGCGGAGAAGCCATTGGACCTGACCAGGACGGGATTGGGGCGGTCGTGAGGACAATTATGAAGGTGCAGGGAAGGCAGAGAGGGGTGGGCGGGGCAGAGCAGGGGCAGGAACGAGGGCGGGAGTTAGGACGGGAAGTAGGGAGGGAGCTAGGGCGGCTGCGTGGGCGGGCAAGAGCGTGGGCAAGAGCAAGGGCGAGAGTGAGGAGAAGGAGGGAGAGCGGGAGCGAGAACGAGGGCGGGTGCTGGGGCGAGAGCAGGAGGGAGCGAGGACGGAGACAGAGTGGGAGCGGAGCGAGGATGGGTGGGAGTTGAACCGCCACTCTAATGGCGTCGGCGGCAGCAGGAGCAACCGCGTGATAGTGTGGCTCCGCGTACGTCATCTCCGCCGCTTGGCTGAATCGCCGCTGGGCGCAGCAGGGGCCGAGGGGTACGGAACATGCCACTGCGGCAGCACTACACTCACAGACCGCTTCTTTCTCGAAATACGATTTCCTACCTGAGACGGCGGAGAATTCAAAGAACATATTCCAGGGACGACTGATTTTCGCATACATAGATTGGCGAACTCAACATGTGCATTGCCTTCGGCGTCGAAAGGCCATGGGGTGAGTGATTTGGATGGAATGTATGAACGAATCCTGAAATATTAATGCTTGCATATCTATTCAGAAATATCGTAGTAAGATATGTCGGAACTCAAGAAGCCAAAATGACATGTGCAATGAATTAGACGCAAATTGTACATCACTGAATCTTTATCTCTGAATGCCAGTACCGCTTTACTTTAGTTGTGTTGTTTCAAATGAGATTGTGACATCCTTTATTCAAAGGCAGTGACTAAAACTGAAATTCCAATTACACAGAATGAACTGTTGTGTTTTCGTTTCTGGAAAACTTCCACCAAGGCAAATTAGGAATAACATTTTAAACAGTTATTCTCACAAAAAAATAGTTGGTTTCCTAACGCTAAACCCCACTTATTTCTTTTGCCCAACATTTTACTTTTTTAATGCTTTTATGCTTCGAGTTTTTTGAAATAAAAATAACTTGCTGTTTAATATTATCTTTCCTCCATAATAGACAGTGTCTGAAAATGACGGATCTAATGGCCAGTAAAGAGGTTCTAAGTCAAGAGCCTTAGCGGCAAAACCCAAGTTGTACAACGTTACGGCTAGAATCATTCGACGTCGCTGAGTTCTCCTCCACTCGCCCAGGCCCAGCGGCATGTGACTCACGCCACCCCGTCCCGCGGCCCCGCCTCCCCCCGCGTTGCTCCACCTCGGCGGCGCAGCCCAGCACAGTTTCCCCTAAAACTCAAATTCCCCCATTACCCGCCGCCCCGCGCGTTAAATTTCATTAGAGGCCGCGCTCTCCCGGCAAAACAGCTCAACCGAATGGTGGCCTCCATATTCATGAGTTAATTGGAGACACGGTTAACATTAAAAGCAACATAGACTGTAATTGTTTTCTTTTATAAGAGGCGTCCTGAGTGCACCATTGTTTCGAGGCAATTAATACCTCATCCCCATGGTAAAATATACAATTCATATACATAATTTATGCTCGTTTCTTTTATTTTTCTCCCGGTCTCTAACTTTCATGAGATGTAAATATGAAGTGCCAAGGAGATGTCACCTGCACATCTTAAGGGAGCGGCGAAATAGTTCGGACGAAGTGCCCGTGTGTGCCGCGAAACGCCGCGCGGAGGAAGAGGAACGGGAGGAAGAGTGGGCTGTGAGGACTGAGGGGCTAGGCGGCAGGGAGGCGATAGGGGTGTGACCCGTTGGGGCTGGGGGCTAGGGAGTCGGAGGGCTGGGAGGCGTCGTAGCTTGAGGAGTATAGGGGCTGGGGAATAGAGGACACGCGAGGCCTAGGGGTGGCCTAGTGGGGCGAAACGGTCGGGGCAAACGACCTGAGAGGGCGGAGGAAGAGTGAAGGGCTGGTAGGACTAGGGATACTGGGTTGAGGGCATTTGGGAAGAGGCTGGGAGGACGAACAAACTGAGAGGGCTCGGATAAGACTGAGGGCGAGATGCTGAGGAGGCGGTGCGGACCGCGGTGGGAGGCGTTGAGCGCAAGTGAGGCGATGAGGCAGAAGCAAATAAGGAGGATCTGAATCAGCTGAGAAAATTGTGCGGGTGAGTGGGCCTAGCGGGGAGGGAGGTGAAGTCCGGGGAGCTGGGAGGGTCGGGAGAGGGTTGGGGCGTCAGGGAGGGTTGAGGGCGGGAGACGGAGGGGGCGCTCGGGTGGAGCTGCCGAGGAGGGCGTGTGAAGAATGTCGCGCTCGGGCGGCGCGAGCCTGAAAGCCTACGCGCGGCGTCTTTCGCGCGCCGGGCGGCGGCCGGGCCGTCTCGTCAGAGGAAGGTGCGAAGGCCGTGGGCACCGCCGCGCCGTCGTACAAAGGCTCCGCGCCATGCGAGTACGGCGCAGGAATTTGCGGTTGGCCGTCCCTTACTCGACGAATTAAAACGAAGGGACATTTTACGCGAACATTTCAAACAAAATCGTTTAGTTGCAGAATATTATAGTTCGTGATTCATGAAACTGCCAAATCTCAAAAATTAATTTGCTGGAAAACTTTTCCAATCCAACAGAGCCGTTTATTTTGCGGCCAAACGAAGTATTTTATTATATGCATCGACTATCTTGTGAACTATCTTTATGAACTTTTACTGGCATAGATAGAGCGGTAGCGCCAGTTGTCGAAATGCCCAGCTATTTGATAAGTAGACATGTATCGGCATAGAGTAAATCAGTAGTTTCTAGCGCATTAACAATTCATGTGCACTCCTTCTTTGGGCTCTGGGACTTCAAACAGCTGCAGTACAGAATTGCCTCATAGAAAAGAAACTCCAATTTCTACGTATTTAAAGGAATAAAATACATTGCAATCAGAAAAAATACACGTTCAATTCAACTGAACACAATTATCGAACAATCTGAAGTATCGATGGCTGATTTTAGTTAATATCGGTCTTTCGACACATCGGTTTGATGCTGGTAAAGTTACCAAAGAGTAAATCGATTCAAATACAACTACCTCTCTAGGTGGAAGCAGCAGCCTCGGGGCGACAACGGGGAGTGGCGGCGGTTGCGGGAGCGGGGACGGGGTGGGGGCGGCGGCGGGAGCGGAGATTTAAATGCGGCGAACAGCCGAGAAGAAGCCCGAGCGCCCACTCGTCATGGTAGCGAGCCCCCGACCGACGGAGGCCGCCCACAATAGCGTTCCGACGTTGCTCTTTTTGCCGCAGCCGCCGTCTCCTCCGTCGTCGGACTGTGGTCCAGGCTGGGAGGAAAGCGGGCAAAAGTATCTTCATTCAAAGAAAAAATCTCAAACACATCTTCACAGTCTGGGAGATCCTAGTTCCAGCCTGGCGGCGATAGATATTCGGCCCAATTTAAGTAGTTGGATTGAAACCAATCAATGGCAGGATAACAATTCTATGGGCCAGCTGTTCTCAGAGGTTATTTTTCTTTTTATCATTGCCTAATTATAACTGCCGGAGTAATATTTTAAAAGGTCCACGTATGGCCCGTGATCTTTTCTTACGCGTGATAGTAATCTCGGACTCTACATTAAAAGTTGATTCGAAGTTAACCATTTCGAAAGAGTAGGAAAAGAAACCTACATTGGCATTTTCCCTAATGCTTTCTGAATAACTAATGTTTCGTGAATGTCATACACATAAGTGCCTTTTTAACAAGTTAAAAATGAATATATTATGTTGTTCTTTGCAGGCTCAACTTAAAAATATGAAAGCAGTAAGTATTTGTTATGTAACGAATATAATGGGGGAAACGAGAGATTAACTCACTACAATAATATTGAACATTACTGTCCCACACGTAATCAAAATCGAATGAATTTATGACCATCCGACTTGTTAAATATTCCAAAGTTTGTGGGTTTACCACACAAAAGCGGACAAAGAAATACGAAACGTGCGGGACAAATGAAACGAATGGTATAGAACAAGAATCGTGCTTCTCTTCATATGTACCTAAATGAAGTAAATGGAACGGTTTACTCAAAATGAATTTTGTCCGCTTTGTGGGTTTCAAACCACCACCGTCGGCGCCGCCTCAGTCACTGACGCAGGTGAAGTACCGGGCCGCTGCTTCATAGCCAGACACGAACGACGCAGGCCCCTGCCCGACCGCGAGCACAAAGGACGCCAATCGTGCGTAGGCACCCCCCCCTTATTTGGAATAGAAGCGTTTATAATATTCCTTCTGATTTCGATTTCTACTTCGTTAGTGTTATAAAAATGTACCTCTCCTTCGCGTTGGCCTACGCAAATAAAAAAAAAAGAAAAGGAGGAAGGAAACGATGTACTATATTCACTCTTCTCTTCATGTACCGCGAAGTTGCTTTTTTTGTACGGGAAAGCCCATATGTTGCAGAGTGTAGTACAAAAGCTACCAGACTTCAAAAACTTACCTCGTTTGCGTGAGTTCTCACGATTTCAATAAATTCAGCGAGATACTTTTTTTAAAAGCATTGCTTTCTCGCTGGTGATCAAAGCCAGTGCTGGGTGAAGGATACACAGGCCCGCTGCATGTACCCTCTTCTCTTTGTCCGCGCACATTGTTCTGCAGAAACGGCTTCTGCCCCCGTTCGTTGTCGGATTATTTTATGGATCGGATTGTGATGGCTCGCGAGTACTTGCAGCTGCTGGTGTGGAGAGGGGGAGGGCGTTTGATCTTTCCGAAAGGCTGCTACGATTAGAAAACGTAGAAAAGAGTATTGCAAATAAGAATCGCATGGGCATATTTCTAAATAACCATTTCCGTTCGTAAGTCAATACACTGTGAATATCAGTCCCAAAGCAAGACTGCACAACGAATGCGACACCACAAATAAACCTCTCTAAACGCGTGTGCTTTGTCTTCAACACAAATAAACACTTGAAATCCAAGAGTTAAAAACCAAAGCTCTGTTAGATGGTTCTTCGGGTGATTAAGAGTAATGCTGAACTTGCTTACGAGGACATTCAAATATTTCAAAATCTAATAATCTCTTATATAATTCCATCAATTCGTATGATTTCAGTATGACATTATGCCTGTGGCCAACTGTTTAGTCGCCTTGCTTCGGTGACTCCTCAACAACTGGGTTTTGGTCGAGTTTTCTTGGCTTTATTAATAAAATGCACAATTGGCCTTACGTTTGCTTTAACTGCCATAAGGGAGATGTCTCTTTTTTCCAAAAAACATATTTCTACAGAAGAACATGTCAATTTTAGCAGAATCCACAGCACGCCAGAATGCAGATATAATGTGGATATAAATATTCACAAATACATGGAAATGTTATTTAAATATTAAGTTCGTTTCTTAGATTAAGGAGGTATTTTAAGTAACTGAAATATTTAAAGAAATTCAAACACAAGTGCAAAGACGCGACACCACAAGCAAGAGTTTACACCGCCTGATCACGGAAAGTCCTCCCCCCATCAATTCCCTAAGTGCTTGTTCGTTTTTCCAAAGCAGCGGTAGAAAAAAAAACAGAACGAATACTCGGGGTCCCACAATACCCGAGTATATTGTGTTTTGTGTTCCTTGCCGCCTTAACCAACTAACACTTTCGTAGGCCAATTAATGCGAGGCCTCGCGCTGTTTAAGACGCTGTCGTCACATTCCAGAATCTGCTCGGCATGACGGCAACATTGCAACTTACTATTGAAATTCGGAGGAGGCCCTCCGCGCTCGTTCTAAATTAATTACCTTGTAGTCTTATGAAAGTGTGATAGGACAAAAGAATTCTTTTACGAAGAATTAAATAAATTACGTCAATTGTAAACGAGCGTATTTTATTGAGACGCAAATCCCACGCGGCGAAACAGCGCATTTTCCCAACCTCCCAAGATTTTTATCAGCGTTTTCTTTCAGCAGCGTTTGGCGTGAAGAATTACGTGCAAGTCATGCGCCTAAAGAGAAGACTACCGTGCACGTGGTAAAACGAATATAGCTTCTTAAAGCGGCGACTTAATTACGTCCCTGCGCCCTGCCCCGTCGTCGTGGCGGAGGGGGTGGGGGAGGACAGGGGAGGGGAATTCCGCAGATGCTATCGATGCATAACGAGACGCGGCGCGAATTTAGGGCAAAACGCGACCGGCTCGGCCACGGCGGCGCCTCGCGAATTCCGGAATATTTCTGGGTAACGAGCAAAAAAAGGGCCGTTGGGCCGGGGGCACATCCCCTGGCATGGAGCCCAGCACGGCACTGCCCTGCCTCCTGAGGACAAGCACCAGACATCGCTCCTCGCGGCTCGCCGGTCTTTTGTTTCATGCGCTCTTCCTACCACACGCCGCTGAGTCCCACGACACTACTGGGGACAATAAATTTAGGCGGTTCCTTCCACTATTCGCTCTAGCATTGCCCTTTCTTTTGTGCACACAAGTAGCAACCGTCTAATCTTCTAAGGTCTGCGCATTGGAAGGCGAATACGCGATTGTTGCCACGATAGAGACTGTAGAGAAGAAAAAGGACCAGACAAAATATTTTTTTTTCTATAGAAGAGAAGAATAACATTGCAAACAACAAGGGCCGATCCTAACATGAGAGGAGGGGACTCTAGCACTATTTTCCTTGCTCTGGTAGTTTAATCCTCGGGGGCTTAAATCTTCCTATACTGCGACAGATTTTATCTGAATTATGGAAAATGAGTCACAATGGGAATTCTATTATTTCTAGATAAAAGAGGGAGCCACCGCCAAGTGTGACATCGCAGGGTTGCTGAAGTTGACAGTTCATCTGGCGCTTACCGGCTCTAGTCTAATAAAAGCCGACTGACACGCGAGCAACTGCAGCAGGCCACCGGGGCCAGTCTGTTCCGAAACCTTACAATTGTCATAGTGTGTGCATGTGTGTCATAGTGTGTAGAGTAGTTATTCCGCATCTGAAGCTGCCTAGATCGGGAAGTCCTAGGTTCGGTGGTGAATTATCGACGCTGGGAAGTAGGTGGGTTGGGCAAGGCCGCACTCTGGATGAGAATTCTAGTTGTTTGCTGATCGGTTTTACAAGGGGTGTCCACTGGTCGATTCCTGGCAGATTCCGGATTAGTAGCACAAGCCAAGTGCAACGGACCATGCGCAATCCTCCATTCCCCTCCTGTCCTTGAAGCTCAGCCTTAGATTAATTCCACATCGTCATACAACCCATCCCTTGTGATTTTAAAAGATTCTTTTGCTTCTGCGATCGCGCAGACCACAGGCAAAGTCCCGAACTGGACTGCAGCGCAACCTGAAAGACGTACTACTATACGCGTTCTTTGGAAAATGCGAATTCTCTTTTTCAGAGAAACCTAATTCGGAATTAATTTTACGGTTTGCGTGACATTTTCCACGCCGAAGACTTCACACGGTTTGGCATTTGCCCCGAGCTTCCTTGTATGACACGCAGTAGCCCCAATACATCTCATTCTCAAGATTATTATTCACACGTGAGGTCACCGATGAAAAATAATCGATGAAGCAATAGTGACGTGCAGCCGAGATCCTGCGGTCCCACCATGGGAGATCTGATTGCTCGGCTGCATTTCGGCTCAAGCTGGTAATTAGAGGCGGCGATTACGTCATTTGCACAGCGCCATTCCAGCAAAAGTAATGCGCATCCTGCTCTGCGGCCGATTAGAGAACGATCTGAGGGAAAAGCGTCAAAACGTCCGGTAGAGCAACTTCTGAACGCGACTATATTACACTGAAGTGAGATTTTTGAGGAGTGTCATAATTTGAGCAGAACAAGAGATTTTCAATTTAAAATTGGATTTTGATTTACATAATGTAATTAAATCACGAAAATAAACATTGAACATACAATGTAATTATTGTCCACACAAAAACTAAACCACATATTATTAAACCACTAATATTTAATTATATTAAAATAATTTTTTTAATCGTTGTACTTGCTAAAGAAATATAACATCCTGGAAATTATTTTTTATTAAATACCTCGAACATTATATATATATATATATATATATATATATATATATATATATATATATATATATATAGTGTTTCTGTTCGCAATTACGACAAAACTAAAACGTTAAAGGCGTTCTTTGGAAAACGAAAACACTCGCTTGAGTTGAAAATGTTTCTCGACTTTCCATTCCCCTAAAGTTCAAACTGAGCGAGAAGCAATTTATGAACTAACTCGGGAAAGGGGGAGCTAACAGGGGCGAATGAATAAAATTAACTCGCATACATATGAAATAAATTCAGGAATTATATATTGTTCTCATAAATCTTATATTCAACCTCATGTTCTGTTGTCACTCCTTTGACGGGAACGAGTATTAATTTTCCTGATTGTCCTAGATCCAGTTTAGGCAAATCAGGGCCAATAATTCCCTGGAATCCGGAATATTTACAGATATTGATAAACATTAATAGTGATGTTTTGTTAATAACGAATTTGACAACACTTATGATAAAAAAAACTGCTCCAAAAAGAAAGCGCTAAATTAAAGATGGAAAAAAGTAGGAAAGGAAAGGGAGGAAAGAGGGAGGCAAGAAAAAAGAGAGACGCAAGGGAAAAAAGAGGTAGAGAAAGAGAAAATAAATAAGTAATAGGGCAACCAAGGAGACGATGGAAAGGAAAGAGAAGAAAGGAAGCGGAAGAAGAAGGACATGAACAAGAGGAAGTAAAAGGAGAAGAGAAAGACGAGGGGAAAATTAGTCAGAAAAAGAGTAACAGGAGGACCAAGGGAGGAGAAAAGATAGAAAATGAAGAGTAAAGAGAATAAAAGGAGGAGGACGAAAAGGAAGAAAAGAGAGAGAGGAAGAAGAGAATGTAAAGTGAATAGAAGAAAAGAACAGCAAAAAAGAAAAGGATGGTAAAAAGGAAGAAAAGACGGAGAGAATGACGAGCGAAAAGGAAGAGAAGACGGAGAGAATGAAGAGCGAAAAGGAAGAAAAGACGGAGAGAATGACGAGCGAAAAGGAAGAGAAGACGGAGAGAATGAAGAGCGAAAAGGAAGACGGAGAGAATGACGAGCGAAAAGGAAGAGAAGACGGAGAGAATGAAGAGCGAAAAGGAAGAAAAGACGGAGAGAATGAAGAGGATGGAAAATTGATAAAAATAAGAGAAGAAAAGGAGAGGAGGAAGAAAGGAATAAAAGACGGGAGTGAGAAGGTAACGGAAAACGGAGAAGAAGAAAAGAGGCGCAAAGAAGAAAAGGAGGAAGAAAAGACGGGGAATAAGAGGAGGATGGAGAAGCGTGGCGGCGTGCACTCACCGGAGTCGGAGGAGGTGGCGCGCACGGAGCCGACGACGGTGCCGCGGGCCACGTCCTCGCGCACGGCGAAGGTGGAGCGGGCGCGCTCGAAGATGGGCGGGCGCTGCGCCGAGTCCGTCACGCTCAGGAAGACCTCGGCGTCGCTGGGCGCGCGCAGCCCGCCGCCGTCCACGGCCGAGATGTTGAGGCGGTGGTAGGGCGAGGTGCGCGTCGACAGCAGCGACGGCCGCGTCACGAAGATCTCGCCCGACGCGTGGTCCACGCGGAAGAGGCCGGCGTCGTTGCCCGCCGCGATGCGGTACTTGACGGCGCCGTACCGGCCCGAGTCGGCGTCCGTCGCCGCCACCACCACCACGGGCTGCGACGGGCCCGTGTGCCCGCCCTCGCGCAGCGACACGTTGTACTCGCGCGGGTAGAAGGTCGGGTGGTTGTCGTTCACGTCCGTCAGCTGGATCTTCACCATGGCCGTCGTGCTCAGCCCGCCTAAGGGACAAAACACGAATGTCAACAAGAATCTTTACTTATTTATTAACTTATTATTTACTAGTTATTTATTTATTTATTTAATCGTCCAAAACAGTAAAAACCTGTATGAGGTTGTACGGGGAGAAGTACTCGTATATCATTAGCTTATTTTCTTGAGCTCCAGAATCACTTCCCTCACCCTTCTACAATACATAGCCGAGTGATGAAGAGGAGAATCAACCCAGTATGGTTAGAAACAATTTGAAAATTGGATATTTTGGCCCCCGAATAATGGAACACGGTTTTGGCCAACGAATTACAGATTTGAAATTACAGAATCCTACACTATGTGATCAAAAGTATCCGGACGCGTCCAAAACGGTGTTATGGTGTGGTCATGTTTTTCATGGAAGGGGTTTGCACTTTTTGTTGTTTTGTGTGGCACTATCATGGCACAGGTCTACGTTGATGAAACACCTTCTTGCTTCCCACTGTTAAAGAGCAATTCGGGGATGGCGATTGCATCTTTCAACACAATCGCGCGCACCTGTTCATACTGCATGGTCTGTGGCGGAGTGGTTACACGACAATAACATCCCTGTAATGGACTGGCCTACATAGAGTACTGACTTGAATTCTATCGAACCCCTTTGGGATGTTTTGGAACGCCGACTTCGTGCCAGGATTCACCGACCTACATCGACTGCCATTCTCCAAGAAACCTTCCAGCACCTAATTGAAAGTATATATGTGAGAGTGGACGCTGTCATCAAGGCTAAGAGTGAGCCAACACCTTATTGAATCCAAGCATTACCAATGGAGGGTGCCACGAACTGGTAAGTTATTTCCAGCCACGTGTCCGCATACTTTTGATCCCAGTGTACATAGAGTAGTACCATTCGGGCACGTGAGGAGTCATGCACGCGTCTTGGCCTGTGGTGGGAATATACCCTTTTCTCGTGAGTTTTGAACTCATAAAACGCGCTTAAGACATGACCTAAAAATGATTAAAACACCTGAATGAACAAAAAACCATAGAATAATCTAAAAAACTAGAAAAAACATGTTTTGACGAACTTAATGCATCTAGAGTGATGAAAATCTATTAATTACTATTTTGTTTCCGGCGTAACATGGATTGTTACGTCTGGATCCATTAAATTGATGACAATTAAATTTAATTTTGTAATGAAACAAAAAATAAAATAAGCATTCCAATACTCTCTTTTCGATAATCTTTCTATGATGGAGTACAAATAAAAATGTTTAACAAGACTTTTTCACTGCTGAAATGAACACCAATAAAATTTAACTATATATCTGAGCACCAATCAAGAAGGTATATACTCCCACTCCAAAAAAATGTCGCTTTTCATGTCTCCTCCCTGCTGTCCCATCACAAGATGTGATATATTATAGGAAGCCCTGCCCTGTACACTTGGGGCGCGCCCAAACACCGCAGCAATAACACCAAACACCACCGCGCCAATACAATTAATATTTGTCGCATTCTCATACTTTGGGGGAGGTAGTTTCATCCGTAGAATAGTCTTATCAAACAGTACTGGTGCCATTCCGGGAATGACGTACCTCTGTCGGTGGCGATGACCGGGAACTCGAAGACCGAGCGCGTCTCGTAGTCCAGGTCGCCCGCGATGCACACCTCGCCGCTGCCCGAGCGAACCTCGAACTCGCGCACCTTGCCGAAGCCTTCGCCCAGCGTGTAGTTCACCATGGCGTTCACGCCGCAGTCGGGGTCAGTCGCAGACACCTGCGGGAAAAACAACAGGCTTCATTAATTTATTTATTCGAAGTAGATGCACAGCAGCGACCAACAAAACCAAAAATAAATGCTAACACAAATAAATAACAATAATGATGAATCTATAAAAAATGTTTTCGTTGTTTTGACTCTTTCAAATTTGATGTTTTTTTCTTTTCGATTAAATTAATCAAATCAAATTAAATAACAAGTATATTCGTAACGTAATAAAGGTAAAACAATATGATATAATTAAAAACAGACACGCAGCTCGTGGGTATCTACAAAATACAAGGTGGTTCAAATATGACCGGGACTGATTTTTTTTACGAAATACTTTATTAGCAAAAATTTATTTGTACATGTCATTCTTCAAAGTACTCCCCTCCAGATTCTATACATTTTTTCCAACGTCCTGGGAGCATCCTAATGCCCTTTTCATAAAAGTCTTTTGGTTGTCGGCATATCCACTCCCGAACACTGTGGATGACTGCGTCATTATCCGCAAATCGCATGCCTTGCAAATGTGATTTAAGCTGTCCAAAAAGGTAAAAATCACTTGGGGCCAAATCTGGACTGTACGGCGGATGTGGTAGAAGGTCCCACTTCAATTTGCTGATGGTTGCCATGGTTGTTTTAGCAGTATGAGGCCGTGCATTGTCTTGAAGGAATGCTACCCGTTTCCCACCTCTCTTCCGTTTGGATCGGATCTTTTCTTTGATTTCTGTTTCCAAAAGTGCTGAATAATAAGCTGCATTGATGGTGTTAGCTTCTGTAAGAAAGTCTACATGGATAACACCCATCCAGTCCCAAAAAAATGTTGCCATCACTTTTCCCGCCGAACGGATCTTCTGCGCTCTCTTGGGTTTTGGAGAAGAGGCGTGTCGCCATTCACGTGATGCCTGCTGGGACTCAGGAATAAAATAGTGAACCCACGTTTCATCAGTGGTTACAATGGACTTCAAAAATGCATCTCCTTCATTTTCAAACCGCATTAGAAGAACACTGGCAGCTTGCATGCGCATCAATTTGTTCTCGTCCGTCAAAGTGCGTGGAACCCACCTAGCATTCACTTTTCTATATTTTAGGTGTTTTTTTATCATGTCTTCTACACTACCCACACTGATGCCAATTACTGATGCAACTTCTTTGATAGTGATGCGCCTGTTCTCACAAATAACCGCATTAACACGATCAATGTTTGTTGGGGTTATGGATGTTCGCGGCCGACGATTATGAGGTTCATTCTCAACGCACTCTCGTCCCTCTCTGAAACACTTACACCATTCAAACACACGGGTCCGTGAGAGGCACTCTTCCCTGTACTGTTTTTTGAGTCTCTGCAAAATTTCCGACGGTTGAACGTTTTCTCCAACGAGAAATTTGATGATAATGCGTTGTTCCACGCACCGCGGCACCTTTTGTTCACTCATCGTTCTAGCAAGACCCAGACTCGACTGAACAGGTTCTAACCTGCAAAGGAGGGAGGTGGGGGGTTGTGGCTAGATTCTCTCCAGGCGGCGCAGTTAATGCGCATGGCGGGGTATTTGAAAAAAAATCAGTCCCGGTAATATTTGAACCACCTTGTACATTTAAATATTCCTTCCCTCGATAAACTCACGAGTAAAAAAAGATTTAAAAATAAATATTATTAAATCAAAAGACATATGCAACCTCATAATTTTATCTAGAGGTTACAATTACTAAACTTTCTTCCGACCTAGGCCAGCATATTTATCGAAATCGGAATAGCGTCAGTAGAGAAATGTTACTTGCTCTGCATCAAAGGTTATCAAAACCTGTCATCTGCATACAATACGTATTAAAAAATACGTGTAAGCATTATATTAAGATGTAAGTGTGAAATAAGCAGTGACGTATTGCTGCGGGAATCCTTCACAGATAGACTCCTCGATCCAAAGCAAGTTGCGCGAAAGTTCAATTTACCGACTGGAAAGATGCACTAAGTAAATTAGAAATATTTATATATAGGTACATACGCGTATGGGAATCAAAATGATTAATTAGACTGAACAGAAAATTAATTAACATGTAATTAATCACAAAAGATGTCTTCGAAGCTAATCTCAATTTTCAGTACGTTACACGTCCCTCTTAATGAGATGCAATGGTGTTCGTCAAGTAAATTACAGTCAACATTGATGTACTTTCCAGGAAATATGGCAATCTCCTCGACGTGATTTATTATATCTTGAAAAGCAAGGCCTGGTCAGTGATGTGCCTCGACTCCCCGGAGGCGTCATACGTCAATTGCAAGGCCGCCATCGTAGTACGGTCTTTTATATTCTTTGGACAACGCACACACCTCTCCTCGCTGATTGGAGGATGAGTCAAACACATGAGGCAGTCAGTGCTGGCGAGATGCTTAAGAAACATGTTTCAAAATTTTGGAAAATTGGTTTTCCATTGAAAAAGATGCGACTAATATGCATTCATATTAAACTAAATCTAAGAAAAATATGTCCTTGCAATTTTTTTATATTTTTTTGTCATATGTGAACAACTTATTTTGTTGAAACCTGAACATCTTTATCTAACTTCAACTTTGCTCATATTTCATAATGCAGGAGAAGGAACACATGGCTCCATTTCCACAAACACAAAAATAACTCGTACGGGAAAGATAGTACACGCAGAAGCTCATCTTCTCAACGATTTCTAGTTCTCTAGGTTATTTGAACAATGGTGTCTACTTGAAAAAGAACTATGATACAAAAGAAAAGTACAGAGGAAAATCGTTATCATTAACAGTTAATTCTTCCGATTCATTCAGTTATAACACTTATTACAGAATTTTGAAATGTTATATATTTTGATGTCATGTTAATAAATATTTAGTGTTTATTGTTTACTATTATTATGTTTGAAAATAGATTAGTGATGTTTCGTTTGGCATGATACACAGAAAGGTAGTACTTGATTTTGGAGGATACACTTGCATTGGTTATGTAATTCATTATGAACTAATGATTGTGCATATTGCTATATTATACAATAATACTATAACTGATTTTGAATAGTACTGTTGTCTTTTCTCATATATCTTGTCCGATTTAATATTGGATGGTGTTGACGTGGGTTTGATTGATACTTCAACGGGTATGATTGAAATTTTCAGGTCTTTTGGTATAATTTCTACCATATCAATGGCATTCGTAACTGGACGGTGGTAATTCGATTGAAATATTTGCAGCACGTCGAGACTTTTATTCCA
The DNA here is from genome assembly GCA_038098605.1 of Gryllus longicercus. Classification (NCBI taxonomy): domain Eukaryota; kingdom Metazoa; phylum Arthropoda; class Insecta; order Orthoptera; family Gryllidae; genus Gryllus; species Gryllus longicercus. The sequence goes on from JAZDUA010000509.1 coordinate 933,519, forward strand.
ACCGTCCACATTGTAGATCAAATGTAGATCAAATGACTGCTAGCCAAACTAAAGAGGAGGAAGTGCCCAAAACATCGTGACGTGTGGTTCAATCACGAAACGCCACTTCCGCACAGCCGGCGCCTGACGCCTTCCCAACCCCTCGCCCTGATATCCGGGGAGGAGTCGCCCCCTGCCCCTCCCCGTGTCACGTCGCGCCGGGCCGGGGCTGGCTAAATGTCCTGGTCCATACCGCATCGGGGAGGAACGGCCCGGCCCGGCGGATGCTGCGTTATCTCAGATGTCTCGGATGATTAATGGCGTGATAATGACATGAGGAGCAGGCGCGGGCGGCGGGCTGCCGGGGTCGCGTCTCCGCCGCCAGCCATGCCGCCCAACAATTCCAAGATGGCGGCGCGGACGGGCGGCAAGCCCAGGCGAGGACGGTGCTCCACCCCGCGCCCACCTGTTGGCGCGTTGGGCTCTCCGAGGGCTGTGGCCAGTTGGCGGTCGCGTCCTCGAGGCCCCATTGACGCGCTTCATTTTCACGAACGATTCCGGAGTTTTGGCGAACGCGCAGAAGCGCAGTGCCGCTTCTGGGGTACCGCAAGCAAACCGCACATGCGCGCATTTGCTAAAACTGCAAAATCGTGGGTCAAAAAAAGCGTGTAAATTGGTATGCACGGTCTAGAAAGCTCTGAATAGCCCGCACCCCTCGACGCGTCATTACCAAATAGCGTTTTTAATCCAAATTCTGAAAAAATGCCAAACCACAGATTTGCAGTAACTTGTTGAATAGTCTTCATAACGCAATTCGCATGTCATTGAGGAGGATAAGGAGATATATGTAAACAGTTCTCTATAGAACTTTAACAGATTCTGCCATTCGTTGTAATTAGATTGATACGCTAGTTAACAAATTTCAACAACGCTTGCTCTTCAGAAAACGTCCGTTCCTCCCAGCGCCACCCATGATGCAGTGACAAGGGCGTGAAAATAAGGCATTAAAATATATTTAACACAATTTTTCAATAGAAACACGGAAGAAAGGACATTTTTTTCAAATTTTTCATTAAAAAGTTTATTTCCAAAGTTACGTACCTCAAAGAAATTTTTTTTCAGAGAAAGTATTCAAATTCAGCCTTTTAGATGAAGATAGGATATAACTGTTTTGGGATACGGTTTAACATAAGCGAAATGCCATTTTTGAAAACAATATTTGGCAGTATGATGCATCTTCAGGAATATACTGATACGTAAAACTACAAAACAAACGGTAATGGAGATACGTCTTTTCAGAAACAAGTTCTTCCATTTATTTTTGAAACCTTGCCACGGAAGATGTTGCTGTCTCCCTGGGGTCCGCGTTCCACGGCTCGAAAGCCCCTGCTCCGCCATGCGCACGACGGTGCCACCCACCCACCCATCCACCCGGCGCGGGCGCGGGGGCCACCTTGCGCGGCGCGCCGATCACGGGGCCGCAGCCGCAGACAAAAGCCAGTTCCGCGGCGCGTGGGTCGCTCGCTGGCGGAGGCTGCAGCGGCGGTGGGCGGCCCAGGGCGCGAGGCGAGGGGCGGGGGCGGGCGAGGGAGGAGCGGCCCTCATTCACCGCGAGGTGGTGACATGGACGCGCCCGAGACGCTCGACCGGCGCCGCCCCTGCCTCCGCCCCGGTCCCCGCCCCCGCCCCCGTCCCGCTCGCCCACCACCCTCACCCGCGCCACACCCTCCTCACCCGACCGACCGACGAGGGCTGCATCGCGCAACAGAGCACACTCAAACGCAACCGCAGAAAGACGACGCCGAAATTCTCTTTTCAATCCTACAGCGATCTCGAAGATCGAAAAATCTTTCCACACCACTACATCGCGCAAAAGAGAGGATAAATTACGAAATCGTTTCTGAGCAAAGGCGAAGGAAAAGGCTCACGCCTGTATGTCTTTCCTTTTCCTGGGCAAGTAATCACAGCGGTGGTTTACCTTTGCCTTCCACTGGATGACGACACGGGCGACTAACTGGCCAATGATGAAAGATGAATGATTAGAAATGAGTTGTTGTTCAGATACAATACGCGGTGGTATAATAGCAGGCAAACACATGTTGAAAACATCCGTCCCTTATCGGGTCGTGAACTCGAAGCCTTCGTGCTCCGTGCACTTGGCCGATGCTCCCAAGCGCTGCGTCACCGAGGCTTGGTGCTACGTAGACTCGGGAAAATTCGTTTCGCCGAACGTTTACACGATTTTTCGTCGCGTCATTTTTAATGGAATTACTACAAAATGATAACTACGAAATTTGTGAGAAACCGGAATGTACGAACAACAGGTTTGTAGAAACACTAAAAAGTAAATGTAAAGAGTATTCATTTCATTGAAAGGTATTCAATGAGAAAAAGTGATGCAAAAAACGCATGTAAGAAATAGGGAAGTCATGTGTCGAGGAAAATAGTTGACAATTGGTTAGTGTATTCAGTTATTTTACGAAATAATCGCGTTTGCAAGAAAGGGAGATGCGTCGAGATGTGAGGAAACGAAAAATGTTTCAGAACGAGAAACTGCATGTAGCTTCCTACAAGCAACGGCATCTGCCTAGAAGGAAATACGGCGTGGTGGAGCGAGGAAGCACTAAGTAATCCATTAATAGATTAATGGTTACGTTTAAGTAGCGATGCGCAGATGTCTGCGGCGTTGGCGGATGCAACAGAATGAGGCAAAATAGCAGTGCAATAGCGGCGGAATCCGCGCCTAACGATGCGGCGAAGCTGCAGGGGCTGGACGTGAACCAGGAGGGAGCGGAGCAGGAGTGGAACGAAGAGGAGCAGAATGGAGACGAGAACAGAGGTGTAGAGACGAACGGAGCGGAGTAGTGAACAAGAATGGAGAGGAGTGCACCGGAGAGGAGCTGAGTGGAGAGGAACGCAGCGGAGCGGTGACGAGCGGAGCGGAGAAAAGCAGAACGGAGAGGAGCAGGGCGGAGAGAGCGAAGAGGGGCGGAGCGGTGCGGAGAGGTGCGGAGCGGAGACGATGGAAGCCGAGAAGGTCGGAGGCGGTGGGAGCGGAAGGAAGAGGACCGCATCGGAAAGGAGCGGATTGCGGAGAAGAGTGTGGTGGAGCCAAGCAGGGACGAGTGGGTCGGAGCGGAGTGCGGTCGTTAGGGCGTCGCCGACGGCGTTCGCGCCAGTCGGGAATGTTTGCATTCAGCGCCAATAAAAGACGGTATTCCTCAACACGGCGCACGCTTTTTGCGCGTCGGCGGTAAGAGCGAGGAAGAGAGGAACGGGGAGAGAGGAGCGGGAGAGTGAGGGCAGCGGCCTGGCCAACACACGGCGCGTGATCGGCCGCAAGCGACAAAACAGCCCAACTGCTAGCGGCAACAATGAACTGAAGTCCAAATTCATACATCGCCCTAGAAACGCTTTTTCGTTCATCACTCGACAGCATTGTGTCGGTAGTCCTGCCCCATCTCACGGTCACTAGTGCCTATTTATCAAATTCATCACAGAAATGGGGACCGACATACGATCGATCTACAGCTATGTGGACCTTTTCCCATCTTATCCGTAAAATCTTTCAGCTGCACAAACGCCGCTAAACAAGAAGTATAAGAAGAACGGGAAGAAGAAGCCAGCATCTCTCGTGTCTTACCGCACGCTAAGCATCGCGTACGTTCACGGCATTGCAAACTGGAGATCACTTCTTCATTTTGGAGAGAACACAAACCCGGCGACCCCGCCCACTTGGATCCCGAGCGCATGCGCGCGCGGGCGAGCGCGCGGGCGCGTCCGGCGGGCGGGCGTGTGGGTGTGCCCGCGCCCGCGCCTGCGCTTCGCCTGCAGACTGTCGGCGTCGGAGGAGGGGTCGGGGGCGGAGGCGTCGCGCATGCGCGTGTGTCGCTTGTTCGCGGCCGCGCGGGCCCTTATCTAGCGTTTATCACGCGTCGCGGATCGTATTACGGGAGCGCGCGCGGAGGGGGACTTGTATACGGCGGACGGCCGCGACACGTGTACATGCGCGAGAAGGAGCGCCTGCGGGACCGCGCATGGGCGAGCTTCAATTCCTCGCGAATTATATTGAAAGTCTCGCCGCGCCAGCCGCGCTCTTGCCGCGGGAGTTATGGGACGCCAGATCGAATGGCGAAAGCGCAAGGGACGGTGCTCTATCATACACGCGCGTTAGGGGGGATCGCATCCCGTCGGAAAGATTGACGGATTAGTTTATGCTTCCCACCGAGCGGAGTGGCTTAGTGCGTACTGCGCAGTTTCGAAGTCCGGTTTCGATCCCCGGACCGGCCATCCTGACCAGTTTTCTTTTCTGGTTTCGCTCGGTCACATGCCAAATGCTGGGATGGTTACAAAAGGTCGCGATCACCTCATTACCATCGTGTCATCTCACAAAAATTCAATAATAATAATAATAATAATAATAATAATAATAATAATAATAATGCTGTGTGGTGATGACGAAGTTGCTCGCGTCCGTGGTCTACCATACGGGTAACGCTAAATGAGCAACCTGCGCGCTTGACCATTATGAAAATGCAAATCCTCACACGCTGAGGAAAAATGCTCGCCTATACAGGTCAGCGCGTCACCAAATGGCTAACATGCCAAGGGTGGAAAATAAAATAGAATAGTTTATGCTTCAGGCGTCAACTGCTGTGGTGATATGTAGCGCTCGTTGTAACCTGGTAAGCGGCAGTATTCCTTCTCCAGTACGTGAGATCCCACGCCCAGCTACGTGTCGGCTAGTAGTGTTTTCGCTGTTCAGGAATCTCTTCTAGCGGAGCGCCACCGAAGCTGGAATGCCCCGACATGCATACTAGTGTAGTGCGCATTCGCCTGCTATTGATCGGAGAAACCACGGACAACTACCGATCAGTGCAGCCGGTCGCTGGAATTTCTCTCAAGACAGCGGCCGCATTCGACCCAGCTTTCAAACTAATGAAGAAAATCCGTCACCGTCCGGGCTAGAGCACTCGGACTTCTAGGTCAGAGACACTGCAGTGTCAACTGCTGTTGACATGAGCCATCTCAGCCGGTCGACCCGGCGGGCTGAGAATGCGATGGCTTGTGAAGTAAATTTGGATGCGACTGTGCTAGCTGTGGAGAGGCGGAGGCAAAGCTGGAGAGGCGGAGGCAAAGTGAAGGCAACTAAAAGACAGGAAGAAGAAATTCTAGAAAAGACACCTCAATTGCTCCTGCTTCTTCCCCAGGTCTTCCGAGTCAGGCCTCCGGCCCAGTGGTTTCCGGAGCTGGCAGGTCGCGCAGGAGCGCGGTACTGTGAGGTGGGGCGGGGCGGGGCGGGGCGTGACGGATGGAAGACGACGGGACAGGATGGAGCGTGAGACAGGGCGGGGTGTGACGAGGTATGGACGACCGCGGTGAGGAGAGATGTATTTAGATTTTAATTTTATATATTGATTTCAATGCACATTATAAAGAATCATTTTTTAAATAAAGTGTTAATTGTTTCAAAACAGGATGTTTATCTTTGATTTTAAATCTCTGTTGTTCTGCTTTCATGCCCCTGATGAAGAAATTATACATTCCAAAATGCTGGCAAACTAAAATGTTTTCATTCACCTGACCAACAACTCAATATCTTCTTGGAATAATAGGAATGACATAACCATAATACAGATGCTTCTTATGGATGCTGTATTTCTTTTTAATGTTCATTATAAAGAGCCAATTGTGTTTTTGTTTATTTTTAAAGTGTTTATTGTTTTAGAAATGCGTTTAAGTTTGATATTGAATTATGCTGTTCTGGTGTCTTATTGATGATTGGTATGTTTCAGGAATAATGATGAAGGAATAATACATTCCAAAATGTTTGAAAACTAAAATAACTTCATTTACCTGACCAACATCCCATTATAAACTAGGGATATAATGCAGATGCTTTAGCAGTTTTTTTTAATAGACGCATGCGGGACGAGGCCAGGGCACGGACAGCGGCCGCTCGCTGCGCCTGGTCGCAGCCGAGTGCTCCCGAAGTCGCCCGCACACAAGCTCCATTGTGCAGCATGTGTAATGAGGTTTCGTCATGTTATGTCAGCTCCTCTTGTCGGTGGGCGCTCTTGTGACCGACGTGTATGCACTGGACGGGACGGAGGGACTCTTTCAAAGGACTGCGGCCTAGGTTACGAAAGAGGGCCGGCGAAATGAGTCACTGGTGGACGTCTTGCGAGGAGCTTCTCAGGGACTGAGATCCGTAATGAGACAGATCCCAGACACACTCTCCCGTGCGGAGGTTTCGGTTTTTTAATGTATAATAACTTTTTAATATGTTTGGCGTCCCGTATGGAACTCACAAAAGTATCGTAACTGGCACATGTGTAAACAAATTAAAAAGTATGTACTACAACGCACCCCTACCCAACAAATGCAGTACACCGATCCAAGAAGAAGAGAACATGAACGTCTAAGAAGGACCTGTCAAAAAGGTAATGCATTCTAACGAATGCTACTTGACCAATAACGTTAAAGTACATGAAAAACATGAGCTGTCAGCCAAAGATGGATATTGATCGTATACAGAAATACTGAAGTCAAAACTTTTAGTATATATTGTTCAAAGAAACAATCCGTAAATGGGTAAGTGGAATGCGACGAAATAAATTCGCGACTATACATAAAACCGTTATTTTAAGAGTCGACAACAATTTAAATATAGGGAATAAATATAAATATATCCAGCTTCACCCCCTACCAGATGCCAATTATACATATTAAAAAGTATAGGTTATACTATTGAAAATTACTAAAGAAATCCATTCAATATTCGAATTGTTTACGATATAAATATTAATTATAAGTCAACAAATTAAAATGTGTTTTATATTTAGCATGAATTGAAAATTCTTTATAAGAAAACACCATTCGATTGAACACTGTACATCTGTAGCCCCTCTGACAAACATCGTGGATTCGCTCCTGTATATATTTGTTATACCCTAGGACAAATATTAATATGTTCAGAGACGCAATAAAGTTTCAATTAAGCAATATATAAACGCGTCAAATCTCAGAAAATTATACAATGCAAGTAAACACATTGTCGTTTGCGGCCCGTAGATCACGTCACAACCCCCCGCCGTATTAACGATTCTCAAGTGAGCATGACATCTGAACAAGCCACGCGGGAGTGGAGCGCCGCACAAAAATGCGAAATCCGTCACAAAACGTTTGAGAGAGCCCGACGCTAACACGGGGCGCGCGGAAAAAAGACACCGGCCCACGGGACGAAACACAGGCGAGGGGAGGCATACAGAATTACGACGTCTTCGGCGCGCATATTATGAGTACAATGTTCATTCCGGTGCAGCATTCCGCGGCGACACTTCGGGGATTCGCGGGGCGCGGCAGGGAAGCGGCGAGGGAGGGGGCGGTGGCGGCAGGGGAGCGGGCCGGCGCGGGGACCGCGAGGGGGGAGGGGGAGCGCCCGTGAAAGCGAACGCCTTCGCACGAATTCCAGCGCGTCCGCGACGCATCCGCAAAGCGAGCAAAACGACATATGAAACGAGCCAGCGCCAACTCCGCCCGAAATATGTTCCCAAACTGCAAAGAGAGCAGAATCAAATAGCAGGAGACAGAGAACAAAAGAAGGGCGTGGAACAGCTGCGCGTTCTCGCGAATGGGCAAGCGGAAAATGTTATGCAAAACCTGATCACAAGCTTTTCCCTCGCGCCCGCCCCCCAGCGCTTAACCCGCCCACCGCTCCTCATCGCGCGTGTCTCGCCTCTCGCTTCTCGCCACTCGCCCCCGGCCTCTAGTTATGGGTCCCTTGCCACTCGCCTCCCGCCTCTAGACGCGCTCCTCCAGCCTCTCGCCAACTTGCCTCAGGTCTATCGACTCTGGACACTTCCGCCACTGGTCACACCACTCTCGTCTCTCGCTACTCGCCACGTATCTCTTGCCACTCGCCTCTCGCCTCACACCTGCCGCCACTCGCCTCATGTCACTTGACTCAGACCAACTTCCCCCCGCTGATCACTAGCCTCTCGGCTCTCGCTACTCGCCACTCGCCTCTTTCCACTTGCATCTCCCTTCTCGCCAGTCGCTTCTCGGCACTCGCTCTAGGCCACTCAACTCTGGCCACCCACTACTTGCCTCTCGTCACTCGCCTAGCTCCTATTTCATCTTTCGTCTCTCCCTTACACTTCTTTTCTCTCACGTTTCTCACACTTCGCCTCTCGCCGCTGATCTATCTCCGCTCTTTCATATGCCTCGCCTTTCATAGCCCCTCTCCTCCGCTACTGGCTTTTAACCTCTCCTCCATTACCAGGCACATCTTGCCACCTTTTTTCGCACACTTTACCTCAGTCCCCTCTAGCCTTCGCTCCCTCCGCCCCCGAAACAGAGCCACGGGTGAAACATAGTCCATTAACTCGCAGAGCAGCCATAAAGCTCTCTGTATTGGATTCATAGTGAATAGGCGAAACTTCGTCCACCGCATTAGAACACTAAATTCTTTATGTCATGCATATTCCCCTATCACCTTCACACTGCCCTTGGATCACAGCACGCTATGCCCGTTCTCAATATTCCCCCTCGTTTAGTCATCCTAACCTTGTTCCTTGGCTTGACCTCATCCATCGTGACGTTCCTGCACCTAGCATTCCCCGACCCCTTCTTCCAACCGGATGCCCCAAACCGCCCAACGCGTGTCTGACGGGCTGCTTGTTTATACGCGCGCGCGCGCGCCCGCCTGCATATCACAGCTCCCGCGGTATGCGCCGCAGTCTGTCCGCGGCCGGCCACCAATGAAGCATGGCGGCGCGGAGCGGCGGGCGGCCAACGGTAACCGAGGGGAGTAATAGCAAAATGACAGGCGCGGAGACAACAGAAACAGTTATGCGCGCCAGCAGCTGTAGCGGCGACGCGGGTACGCGGGTACAGTGGGGACACGCCGGGAGGCCAGGAGAACCGAGGACGGGAGGACAGAGATGACCGGGAAACGGGAGAAGCAGAGAGGACGAGCGGAGAGGAGAGAATGTGGGGTTGGGGTAAAAGAGACGGAGAAGTCAGGGAGACTCGGGACGGGGGATGGGACACCGAAAGGGCGCGGAAACGGGATGTAAAGTGAGGGAAGGGAGCCAGGAGAGAAACGGAAGAAGCAGAAGACAAGCGGACAGGAGAGACTGGGACGAGCTGCAAGAGACGGAGAGATCAGGGGAACAGGGGACGGGTGAAGACATCTAGGTCGGTGGATAGGGCGACTGGGGGCAGCGAGCCGGAGGCGGGGCCGGAGAGTCCGGGGTCGGGACCGGGTGAGGGCGGGATGCGCGACGGAGGCGGCGTCCCGCGCACCCCTAAACCACGGAACTGTCTTAGCTAACGATGCCCCCGTTGTTACGCGAATAATGGAAAGTTAGTCCCAAATTCAAATTTCTTGTAGACACTTTCAAAGGAGAATATATGCTCTAGTATAGGTGTTTCGGATGCCAACAAACAGAAATTTTTCCTTTTTTATTTAATGTCAAATTCTGTAAAAGAAGCTATGTGTAGTTACGGGAGAACTAGAGGGTTGAGGGTGAGGAGTAGGGTGAGGAACCTGTAGGGTGAGTAGAGAGAACGAAAAGCAGAAACCAATGTTGTTCATCCCCAGGAGATCTCGGCAACTCACTAAAAAAGTACAGAATTCCTATGGAGTGATGAAGTACCTAACACATACTCATAGATACCGATGTCACATTGCGAAGAGTTGGTGCAAAATCATATTCAGTTCGGAATTATATATTATAATTTTCTGTTTCAAGCATGTACTCCCTTACAAAGGAATGATTGTACCAATTGCCTTTGGATTTATTTTCAATGTAAATGTACTACAGGGGTGAAACTCACAAAAGAAATACATCATTATCAAGTCTCATGGGTTGGTTGTTGTAGGACTAGACTATGGGAAGGATAAATATACTACAGTTTTATGAGCACATATGTTAGTACTTAAACGTAGACAATAAATTTGTTTAAAGAAAACAGCACTACAACGCCATTCATCACGGGGCACGACCTGATCTGAAGAATATGACGTAATATCGGCTGAGTCACCTGCACCTGGATGACAGACGGCAAAAGCAAAGTGAAAGACGGCGACAAGTGTAAATATCACTAACGCCATCGTGTTGACGCGAGCGTCCAGGTCGACGCAGCGCCAGCAACTCCGCAGTTCTATGGCGAAAGCGTAGCAGCAGGGAGGGGCGGAGAAGAGGAAGGAAGACGGAGCGGGGTGGAGGGATGTTGAGGAGCAGTGCGGGGCGGAACGAGGCAGAGGAGTGTGTGGCGGGGCGGCACGAGCGGAGTTTTATTTGGTAGCTCGTGGAGAGGTGGATCGCGGCGGGGAAGAACTCGGCGGTGAGGAACGTGGAAAGGTAGAGAAAAGCGGGGTAGAGAAGAATGTGGAGTGGTGGAACGTGGCAAGGTGGAGGGTGACGGAGCGGAGCGTGGCGGGGAGAACGCTGGTGGATGCGGGACGAAACCAGTCGGAATGGAGACGAAAGCGGAAACGCATCGCGGGATCACGTGATGAATCATAAGAGTTATTCTTCTCTGCACAGACTTCAATGCTTATCTGTGACTGTTTAACGTCCGCATTAAGCTGTAGAGAACCATAAACCCTCAGCTTGTATTCCAGCCAAACCACGACGCTGCTGATAATTGGATGATAACGTCAGGCCGCTGACGGGCCTTGCAGCTCCGCCCAAGCGACGGGGCTGGGCGCGGGGGCAGGGGGAGGAGGGGGAGGGGAGGGGAACTGGGGAGGAGCGTGCGGGCGTCGTCTCCCCGCGGCGCCGCGCTCAGGGCGGGGCGGGTGAACGCGGGGCGGGCGCGGGGAGCGGGCGCGGGGCAGGGCGCGAGGAAGGGGGTCGCCGATCTCCGTCTGCGAACGACGCCCGCCCCTCGCTGCGCTGCGCTGCGCGGTCGTGGGCGGGGCTGCACGCGCGCGCTCGCGCGAAACCGCTTCCAGGTTCTGCTCAGAGCCCTCGCGCGTGCAGTCGTCGCCCCCCGAGCCGCCGCGAGCGCGTGTCGGTGTGCAGATGGCGCTGCAACGCCCGCGAGCAACCGCCGCAAGGCAGGAGCAGGACGTTTAGCCTGCCGGATATTCAAAGACCCGAATTTCATCCTTCCTTTGGAGTAACAATTCTGGAATTTTAGCAAAGGCACGCATGCGCGGCGTGGTTTGTGGAATCCAGTAGCAACGTTGTGCATGCGCGCGATCGATAAATCTACACAACCGTTCGTCAAAGCGTTCGCTAAAACTCCAGTATGTTCGACAAAAGAGTTCCCTAAACGTCCAGAATCGTCCGTCAAAATATTTTGCTAAAACACCGAAACCATTCATCAAAAGGATGCGTATAAATGAGGCCTAAGAAAATGAGCGAATATTTACCTCGTCCGCACGAGGCCAGAAATCGTCGATGCACAAGGTAAAATATCGTAATTTTGCATGAGAACGGTGTGATGAGACGGGGGCATTTTATTTCGCGGTCAAAGACAGTGTTTTACTCTACATACCAGGTTTTCAGAACTACCTTAATGACACATTTACTACCTACAATAGGAAGAATATTATCTAAACAACTTTCTACTTGAAATTTTAAAAAATGCCCAATGTTACAACTATTCATATAACCTTACGTGTATGGCTTACTCAGAACATCGTACAATGCGCGAAAAAAGGTGAAACCACATGATCGAAATTAATTCAAATTCTTTATACAAATTCGTGGATATTTTTTATTTATCTAAACAATAAAGAATTTTATTTAAAACAATTGAACTGAAATATAAAATAATTAATATGCAGATCTTTAATTTGTACGCAAAGAATGGTTCAATATCATGAACTAATGCAAAAAATATTCCGTACGAAGCATCATACGTTGTAGTTCACCCATCAACGCCCCTGCAACGTTCCAACAGACAATACTGAGACAATTGCTGATGGGGCTTCATGAGTGGCATCGCCCACATGGGATTGGGATCGCGAGGATTGGTGGGCGTGGGAAGGGCGGCCGACGCGAGGAGAGGCGGGGGCGCCGCGGCCTCTTTACCCGAGCGCGGTGGCTCCGTTTTCGGGTAACTCGATCTCGGCGCGAAGCTTGCGGACGTGTTCAACGGCGCTCTAGCCGGGATTGACATGTGTGTAGCCATGAGAAGCGGGGCCGCCGCGGAGCGGGGCGGAGCGGGAGCGCGCGGCCGCATAGAGGGACGAAGGCGGCGGGGCGGCGGCGGCAGCGCAAAACAACCACGCGAAGCCCTCCCTCGCCCACTCAAACCGTGTCCGATGTCCCCGGCGCAAGAACCGGCGCGCAGCCAGTCTCCCGGGACTCGAACGCGGGGCGCGCTCATGGATTTACCTTTCAAGCGTACAACAGAACAAGCCGCGCGCGCGAGGTTTTGTTTTCTTTCGCTGGAACACGACAAAGACAAGAAAGGATTGAGGCTTACAGAGGTTCACTACAGTTTGTTCTCGGTTGCGACAGCAAGGCCAGAAGCCTAGCATTAGAATAACAGGCGCACTTTTAGGGAAGGCAGCCCCCGGAATGGCAGCAGGCAGCGCGCGCCCGCTTGCCGCGCCCGCCCGCACGCCCCTCCTGCCCTAAGCCTGCGCCTCTTATGCATATGGGGCCTCGGCCGCCCCCACGCATCGTCTCCCTCTGGGGATTCCATATACAAGTGTTCGGATCTTCAGGAGACACATAAATTCGATTTTCATAAAATAATAGGTATTTTTTAAACTCCGCAAGTCACTCTCTTTCGCATTTTCGCTTTTTGTGAGAAAATAGAAGCTGCAGGATAGATGCATTGTGATTCACGTAAATCAAATGAATAGAATGGCTGTGAGGACACTGCAAAATTTTGGTTTGGTTTTGAAATTCCCTAAATCATTGACTTGAGGGGTGTATATGACTGCTTACGTATGTATGTATGTATACTGAATATATGACAGATATCACTGACAGATATTGGGATTGGGTAAATGGGATATTCAATACGAAAATATTCCTATGTCCTATCGTAGAAACACATATTTAAGCAACGGTTTTTCTCATATGTATCATATTTGTTGCAGAAGCACATTGTAATTTCACATATTATTGTAATAAATGTGTCAAATTACAAACTCAACGGGTAATATGTATTTATTTACATGTTCAGGTAAAAAATTACTATTTTTGAAATTCCGTAAATTATAAACTTTTAAATAAGTCCAGCGACTATGATACTATTGATGCAAATAAATTACATGCCTCCATAACATTCTCAATCAAGATTTATGCATCAGAAATTAAAGAAGAAAAAACAGAAAAATTAACTTTGTTCTTAATTATTCAGCTTTTGTTTTCCCACAACTATACAATTCCTGACTTCCGGGGTTTTAAAAATAACCTATTAATTTACAATGTATACTTAGATGAAGGATTAATAAATATCTCAAGTGTCGTGAGAAGTATAGTGCAATGTAGGGTTGCATTGAAAAATAATTTTAAAGACTTAACCAAAACAACTATTCTAAAACCTTACAAAGAATAACAATTCTAAAGACTTGTAATGCGGTGCAACGCCTAAATCTACTAGGTTGCATAAGTCACTAGTTTTATTCTTATTATTCTTATTCTTGTTTCTAATATTATTGTTACTGCAAGAATTGTCGTATTTGTAATCATATTATTTCCTTTTTGGTAGTGTTGTTAGTAATGGTTGAATTAACTATTATGGGACCATACACAATCGCAATTCAATTACATTTAATCTATTTGGGTGGCCAGATTCCGATGCATATCGCCACATTTTGGATATCCGACGTCAGAGAAAGATTTTCTAAATCAGCTTCAGGTGGAGAATCCGCTATATCTCTACACCCAAAATGTGAGTTGAACGAGATAGGGAAGGAAGGATTGTGTGCACTCTGTGGTGCTTCGTTAGTTAATCCTCCATTTGCCCCTCCCCCTCTAAAATGATCGAGTTTTGACGGATGCTATCGTCAGATGATTTCCTACTTTTTTTAATTGACTCAGCAATGAAAACATTTTTCTCTGAAATAAGCAACTATGGTGAGTTTTTTCTCTTTAATTAAGTTTTCTTCATTTCTTCATAAAACATATTTAAAATAGACACACACGTCATTTAAAAGATGTCACCTGTCGAAAGACAGCCAGAGGTCATGCCATTGATTTCTTGAATGTCAATTAAAGGTTTTCTTCACCAATCTGCAGTTCATCTAGTAGTAAGCCCTGATTTTTTGCCTCTCTAGGATAGTCAGGACTAATTCCAAATTCTTGTGAATTAAAAAAAAAGATAAACACGATTCTAAACGATGTTACGTCACTTGTCGCAATGCGTTTATCATATGACAATCGATAAATGCACTTGTAAAATTACTCACTAACAAAACAAGGCTCTCGCTGAACATTTCTGGATTCAAACAATGCGTAGATAATGTGTTAGGAACAGATTCTGGAAATGCCGTAACGGTCGCGTTTTGAAAATTCGTCATAAAAATAAACTTCAAGGCGTCTTTTTGTAATAGGCGTCGAAAAAAATAAAAATAAATAAATAAAACACACACTCAGCGTGGTGACTTGCATCTAGAATCTTCCTAACTAGAATTCCCAGCTGCGAACTTGGAAACTACACGAGTTGCCGCTCCTGGTTGTTAACCTGGTAGTTAATAAAATGCATTCATTATATTATGATGCTGACAGCGTTCATACTTCGTATCTCGCAGGGGCAACTCCCACAGAGGAATAGAATTCCTTCAAAAGCGGCTCTTCATTTTTATTAGGAGTAATGAATATTGAAAATTGGGGGATGCCATTCATCTGTCATTTACAAAAACACACATGACGTTCCGGAAAATATATGCTTGCCAGCAGTAACTCTCTTTTGACAGAAGCGACAGATTCGCGCATAAAAATGGCAATAAACGTCTCTCAGGAAGAGCGAATAGCAGCCCACGCCAGCTGCCCAGTCAGCAACCCTGCAGAATAATTTCAATTTGTGATTTAAAAGAGATATGAAGCGCTCAGTGAATTTCTGGGGAAAGCTATTTGACAGTTCAGACGCGAGCGGAGGTAATGGAGAAAGGTGCTGATGTTCTTGCGTACCCACAGGACTTATCTACAACTCAAAACAAAGAACATACTTGAATAAAACGTTCAAGTACGATTTATTAAATTCCTACAAATCGAAATTGAACGTCAAAAGATTATCCCAATTTTAGCTATTAATTACTTTCATGCAGCAATTAATAAATTAATTTTGTTTCGTAGTACCAGAAACTGTTATAGAGGGCAGGACTATCGCCGAAATGTAACCAGTCTACGATGAGATACAATTATAAAAGCTATTTTTTTGAAAAGAAGAAAGGAAATGTGGGAGAAAAGTTTTGTTTCATTATTATTTTAAGATGAATTGTGATTTTTACAAATGTACAAGGTGAATTATGCAGAGAGTTTGGAGAACATATTTTGTATTCAGAAACACACAATTCAAACAAGCAAAGTATCTGGTCGTTCCTCAGAATTCTTTAAATGTGAAGCAATATTTACCGACTAAATTATAATTTCTTATATTATAAAGCATACATCGACATTGCTTGATATTTGAAGCAAGCCTATTTAAGATTCGATAATTCCAAAGTATCAATACTCTGTTCGGTTGCTGCCATAGGTACCAACTACCCTATCCAATTAAGTATCGCAACATCCTTAGGCAGCTGAGGGCGGTGGTTGGTCGGCGGGCCGACCGGCAGAGCTGCTGTCTCCGCCGCCCCCGCCGCCCTCGCCGCCACGCCCGCCGCCAGGTCACTGCCTCGTTGGGAGAACAATGAATGGGCCCGGTCGCGCGCGCTGCCCGCGGGGCGCAACGCTACTCGCCGCCGCCCGCCGCTCGCCCGCCCGCCCGCGCACCCGCCGCTCGCCCGCTCGCCCGCCCGCTCGCCCGCCCGCTCGCCCGCCCGCTCGCCCGCCCGCTCGCCCGCCCGCTCGCCCGCCCGCTCGCCCGCCCGCTCGCCCGCCCGCTCGCCCGCCCGCTCGCCCGCCCGCTCACCCGCCCGCTCGCCCGCCCGCCCGCCAACCACTCAACCGGCCTATCGCCCGCCCTCTCATGCACCACACCCAACTACACTACGATGCCATCACCCTACCTCCCAGCGACCCAACCGCTCTAACATCAAACCGACCAACTACCGAACCGCCCAACCACCAAAGCGCTCAATAATCGAAAGGCCGAAACGCCGATGCACCGAACCGTCAAACCACCCAACCGTCTTGCCTACACAGTCGTCATACTACTTCGTACATAACTTCCCTGCAAAGCAACAGCCCCGCCACGCAACCGTCTGGCCATCCAACCCCCTAACAAGCAGCCCGTGGGATCTTGCCCCGCCCTAGCGCGTACAATACTTTCGACGTCTCTCTCCGTCCGCTCACTCACTATTTATTTTTCAACCCGTTTCCACAGTTCCTCCACTTCCGCCTGCCTTGCTCCGCTCTACCCATCGACTGGAATCCTTCAATAATCCATATCCCTTATGCCTATCTGCTCCTGTGCCTGCACTCACCTTCTGCGCCGCAACATCTCCGCGCCGAACGCTCCGAAAGCAGTCGAAGGCAAACTTCATAGCTACAAAAATCTACTTTTTCGACTTAAAAAACAGCAATATGATCGTGTATAGGACTTGAAGATGAGAGGAAACCATGTTTCACCCACAACACGTTTCAACGCTTTATTCACCTTTTAAGCGACGCAGCGTTCGTGTTGTAATACGGTGGTAAGAGCAGAGGTTATCGAAATAATAGGTAGCGCCGACGGTGGCGCCGAGGTGGTTGTCGGGAAACGGTGCTGGTTGGTGGCGGTGCTCCTGAACGCAACGGCAATGTCGGCAGAGAGCGATGACGGTGCGAGGCAGTGGGCCGGGTGACACCGCTCGCGACGGAAGACGCGGAGGTGAGATGTGTGGGGGCGATGGAAGCCAGGGGGCGGCGGAGGGGCGGCGCTGCCCAAATTGATAATCCTCTTTTCAATGCGTCCTACCACAAGGGGCGCCCCAACAATGCCGCCCCGCATCGCCCCGCGCCGAGCGGAGCCGAGCCGCGCGCGGGCGCGGAGGGAGATGGCCGCGGCCGATAGCGTGCCGCGCGCAGGCGATGATTATGTAAAGGAGATCCCGGCCGATGGGGCAGAGCGGAGCGGAGCGGGGCGGTGCGCGGAGAGGTGGGAGGAGCAGGGGGGAGGGGCAATCGCGGAAGGCACCCGTGCGGGCGGAAGAGACAGCGAGAACGGGGGAGGCACGACGAGAGCGGAGGGCGCGGCCAAAGAATCCGTCTTGCGAGGGCGGGGGCGGAGGGGCGAGATGGCTAGTGGGTGGCGGGTGGAGGCTAGTGGGTGGTTGGACGGGCGGTTAGGTGGTCAGGGGGTGGTCGGGTGGGAAGGCGGGCGGGCCGGGTTGAGGGAGGGCGGAATGGCGAATGGGCAGAACGTTAGGTGTGGGGGTGGGGACGAGTGAGTAGGCGGTGGGATGAGGGGCGGGGCGCTGCGATGAACTGCTGATTCACATCAGCGCACTGCTCACAATGAAGAGAAGCTTAACAAACGACACAAATTCTTGCCTTTTTTTTCTGGGGAAGGGAAGAAACTTTAACATAAGGCAGGAAAGGGAAAAAAGGAGGAATCGTCGACATTCTAGGAACAGTAATATGTAACTCCGTTAACTTTTATGAGCGTCGGGATATTTGTTTACTTACGACAGCATAAAGCGAAGGAGGCTACGCTATGCCGGAACTTACGGTATTCCCGGGTCACAGAGCGCTTTCAACAGCGGGCCTATTCAGTCACGTAGGTCAGTTCGGCCATTACGACGCCGACACGCATTAAGTTCTACTCTTTCGAAATGAATGTAGAAAACTCGACAATTCTTTAGGTCATTGCCGACCTTTCCATTTATTGATCTTTACAAACACATTAGATAATCGAGTACTTCAGAAGATATACTTTCATTTTCGTAAATATTAGCATTAATAAATTATGGTACGTTTGAAAAATTTCGGCAAGGTGTTGAAACCAATTACATTTCAAGTACTCAACATTGCCTTTAAGCGATAAACTAACTTTACGCGCAACAGTTCTTTGGGAGTTAAAGAATATCAGATTTCAAGGAGAGCAAAACTCTTCCGTTGTGGTGATGGATATGCTACGAGTATTTTTCGATTTTACGTCCTTATTGACGATGAACAGTCTGAATGTTCAAAACCAGAACGCACGTTGCCTCGTCTCTATCAGCTCATGAAGATACCGTGTATGAAGAGAGACGAAGGTGGCCCTATAGGCGCATGCATCGCTCCGTCCCCGTCTCGTCCCCGTTCCGTCCCCTCACAACCCCACTTCCCCGCCCCGGCCGATCCCGGCCCGTACCGCTCCCGCCCGCCGCGGCCCGCGCCCTGCTCTCAACCCACGCGAGGCCGTCCAGACACTCCAGTAAATTAACTAAAGAAGTCGGGTACAGGCGCGTTCAAAAGACGGCGCTGGACTGCGCGGCGCGAAGTGGGATGGTGCAGTGGGGCGGGGCCCGGAGAGCGAGGGCGTCGCGCCGAGGCTCACACCCGCAGGCCATCGCCATCGCCATGGCCCTCATCCTCGCCCTACCCCCGCCCTACCATCGCCCCATCCTCGCCCTCTACCATCTGCCTACCCTCGTCCTCGATTTCGCCCTTCCTCTCGCCCTCGCCATCGCCCTTGCCCTCGCCTTCAACCTCGTCCTCACCTTCGTGCGCGCCCGCCGCCGCGTCGTTCTCGTTTCTTCCAAGCCATAATGACTTCATTTTCATTGAGGGGCGGCGTTTTTCGCGTGCTCCATTCTCTCTTCTATTTCCAGGAAACGTCACGCGCGGGGGTCGAGGAGCACGGGCAGAAGCGAGAGGGGGGTCGAGAGAGACAGCGAGACCGAGAGAGTGGGCGAGAGAGGGAGAGAGAGGGAGAAAGACAGACGGAGAGAGCAAAGTGACAACCTGGTGTTGTCTCGGCTTCATTTGTTTTCACCTGGCGGTCACGTGCGTGCGTCTCTGTCACTCATTGAGCGGCGCGGCGGCGGGACCTGCGGAACGGGCCGCGCCGCATTCCGACACCAGAAGAAGTCGCCGGCCGCGCTCGCCTCCCGCCGCCGCCACCGCACACTGGTCTGAACCGGGCCCAAGCGCGCGGATAGGAAAACACCTTTTAAAAACGATTCTTATTCATACATATAAAGGTAAGAATTTTCAAAATATAACCAAAATTAGTTTTTGTAATGAAAGAGTCAATCCACTCCCAATCTGCCGGTAAAAAAAATTGGAGCCTCTATACATTGAATATCATACGTATTGCATTCTATATGATGCAGAAGAATAATGTGATTGGGAAAGACCATCCAAACACATATTCAAGATTGGGAGATTCTAGGGTTTGAGTCCCGACGGTGGTAGGATTTTCAACGATAGCTAGATAGCTATGTCCGTTATCCAGAACCCTAGAGGCCGGCTGCAGTGATTGTTGGTTTACCGTGGTTTCTCCGATGCATGCCAGAGCAGTAACCTAACACACGGGCCATGAACCGTGCGAGATCTTTCCTTTCTCTTCCATGTTCCAAGCTCGCCACTTACATTGATTCATACTTACAGGCCCCACATTACCATACATGCCTAGAGAGTAGTCGGGAGCTTAGAGCTTGGCCCAGCTGGGGCGGTCCACCGCTGGTGGAAGCTGAGGAAAATACCGCAATACGACGGATAGGTCGGAGCCGGATCTCACTATCCGATGGAGGAAAAACACAGGCAACTCCCGAGATAAAATCATACGCTACACTAACGGGGCTAATGACCGGAAACGCAATAATTAATCGATCAAACATTTTGTATCAGTAAACATGACTCATTTGTATTGTAATGATAACAAACTGCCAATCCAAATCAATAGGCCGTACTTCTATCGCAACTAACAAAAGAAGAGCTCAACAAAACGTGCGCATAGTGCAGATACGTCCAGAAGGCAAACAAAGAGGAACCACACATTAGCTCAATAGAACAGGGAAACTCCGAAAATTTGATCGAGATGGTATTGAACCAGAAATATTAACTACATTTCTTGTTAAATGCGTATTTACTCTTTTAACATTATACAGTACAGATGTTACCGAATGGATTAAATATCATTGTTAAAATAAATTTTCTTTTCGATGGTCAGTAAAGTCACTAATTGTATAGAAACAGTTCTTCAGCAGAAAATATTATACTTGGCACTTCAACTTGCGAGTCAATTTTGTTTTTAAAAGTAGTCTGACAATAAGTTGTAAAGTAAGGTGCATGTACTACAATATATGTGGATTTCCTGTAGTGAGCTGTTAAAACTGACTGATGGATATGAGATTTAGGACGCGTGTTTTCAATTGAAACAATAATGATGATAATAATAATAATCATAATAATGATGATGATAATAATAATAATAATAATAATAATAATAAATGGAATATGTGATCAAGGCCCATGTCTGTGTCCTTTCAGACCACTGTCCGCCGCCTCTAGTCACTCCACTCTGTACGAGCCGCCGCCAGCGCCACCAATCGTCGCAGTAGTGCGGCGCCCACCGGAGTACCAACGTCTATCACCGGGCACCCGCCGCAAACAATCGCCACTAATGGCCCCACTCACCAAATTCACAGTAAAGCGGTAGGTCACCGACTCTCGAGCGGTTCTGATTGACGACTCGGGCTCCATATAATGCCTACGATTCGACTAGGCATTTCTTGCAATACCGACAGCAAACGTCGCAAGGAAGGCGTAAAAAGAACTAAGAACTTCGTTGTACAGGTTCCTAGCAGCGGTCGGATGAATTTTGCCCACATTACCGCTATCTCTGCAGCCATTCTCACAGGAAGGTCCTCGGGTTCCCTATACAGCTGGAGCGAATTCAGCCGCTGCCTGGAGCAGAATTCTAGGAGTTGTCTGGTGATGTGGTCTGTTGTTCCGTGGTTTCTCAGATTAAAATACCATGCGGATGCCGAAGCAGTACCTTAAACAACGGGCCTCGGAGAGCACGCGATCTTTCCTTCCTCTCCTTGTCCTATCCTCTTCCCGAACTCAGACACACATACATGCACTACTATATCAGGAGACCAGCCGGAAGGTTTATGCTCCGTTGCTGGTCCTGCCTGGGGTGGTGCCCCGCTGGGGAGGGGCCCTGGAGGGGGAAATCCCCTCACGTGTAGGTCGAATATTATCATCCAGCACGGGAGAAGCACCATGGCCTCCCGGAAAATACATTCATTCCCTAACGTAACTAATGACTGTAGCAATTGTCGAGCTCGGAAATATGCAATGAATCTCTGGCAGCGCAAATGTTTTACCAAATTAATGCAAATGAATCCATCATTAAGTCAATATTAATTTAAAAATATAGTTAGTACCGTAAATAGTTTTTTTTTAATGTTTCCTCAATTTGTAAGAAATAACACCC
Source organism: Gryllus longicercus (assembly GCA_038098605.1). Classification (NCBI taxonomy): domain Eukaryota; kingdom Metazoa; phylum Arthropoda; class Insecta; order Orthoptera; family Gryllidae; genus Gryllus; species Gryllus longicercus. The sequence continues at coordinate 954,990 of JAZDUA010000509.1, forward strand.
TCTTAAATATGTAGGCGTCCATGCGACACACATATCTCATACAATTTAAAACTTTCTTTAAAATTCGATTGTTTGCGGAATGTATGAACCGGGGCGGATCCAGACGATCATTTTGAAGGAGGCCCTAATAGAGTTATGTTAAATAATAAACGTTTGTTATTATATTGTATATTAGTTTTGTAGTGTATGTATGATACTATTAATATTGTTTTTAAAATAATTACATAACTCTAACATAAATAAATATTTAAATCATTTTTTTCGAATAAAAAAGGTAACAAACAAAATTCTAGACCTTTTTTGTGGGAGGGGTACCCAAGCCCCCCCCGAATTCGCCGCTGGTATGAAGTCAGGGGATCTCCTTTTTCAAACGTGCGATCGCAGTTAAATGTTCTAAAAATATTGAGATCAATGACTAATTTGCATTCAATAATAATAATAATAATAATAATAATAGTAATAATAATAATAATAATAATAATAATAATAATAATAATAACAATAATGCTTGGTTTCAGAAAGCCTATCCGAAGATATCTTGCTTTCATTCCTTTCATATTTCATGTTCTCACTGGAAATCTAGCAGTGCTTAATTTCTTCTCAATGGCCTGTTCTGTCACATCCACGAACGTTTCTCGTTTTGACGATTTGCCTCTCTGCACCTCGCAGCTGTCAGAACCAGACGCTTGCCCCCGGGCGCAGAGCAGCGGGTTGATCCATAAAGTAAATCATTCACGCACGTTAACTAAAGCGATTCCGTCACTATCATTCGCTTCCCTCGCCGCTTGTCCGTTTCTCCGTGGGGCTACGCCCACCTCGCGGCAAGAGCTTGGATTCATTTACATGATTCATTGAATCACCTGTTCAAAAGGGATTCGTTCGATTTGATTCATGAGAACATCGCTGTAACACAACCTCGAATGTAACAGGAGCAAATATGGATGACTCAAACTCGTGTGTCGAACTCACTTCTGCCGGCGATTGTAATATCGGTGATCGATTTGGTCCATGAAATTAAAGACACCCCGTAATTTATTCTATGAATCATTGACTGTTACCCTCACATTTGTACTGCAATCTATGTAGCCGGTTTATCAACGTTAATCGAGTGGTGTAATGATAGGCGTTAGATGAAAAATAATCATGACTAACAACTGTCGCGTAGTTAGGGGGAGCCCAATACCTTGCATGCAAGACTAAAATCCCCCCGAAATATTCTCTGGGAGCCAAGGCGATGCCGACTCTTAACACAAGAATAATCTTTCTCTTTTTCCTTTCTTTAACTTCCGGGTGAAAAAGCTCATGTATTTCTACAAGTCATTAGTAAAGACCAACAAATCTTCACCAGTTTTTCATAATATATTATGTATGAAGTATTAATGAAGTTATCCACGTCAGAAGTAAACTTTTTACATTTGTTGGAGCCGATTCGAGCGAGAACTTCTAGCCAAACATTGAACAAATCAAGTAAACACCGCTCCAACAACCCAAATGACTAGAGTTTAGACCAGACGCTCGGCGAGGCAAAATCTGGCAGTTATATTTATGCCAAACAACCCAGAGGTCTGCTAGGAAGTTGCTCATTAGACGTCGACTGATATATGCATTGTTTGTGTGAGTGAGCATTGATTCCGGGCAATTAAACTGCCGAGGTCATTAGTTCTGTAAGTGTAATGCACATTATACTCCGAGAAGTAACGGAGTTCTTCCACTGCTGAAACGCAGACCACACACGTTCGCGAACCTTGTCGGTTTGAACCGCACGGGTTTGTGCTCTTTGTGATTTGTCCGACAGCGAAGACGCCCAATGACAATATTAATGACACCCATCCAATGACGCTCAATGACTCATAGTTATATAGCATCTCGTGCGTAACGGAACAACTTTCACCTTCACAGGTTTAACACACCTGTCTATGACACATATTTAAGTACACACACGTTCAGGTTTCGGTCAACCCGAGACACATAACCTGAAGAAAATTAGGAACACGAAAACGTATGCTGAATAACATCTGAAGGCGATACATTTCGTTCGCGAATGAACAAATTTCTCGCGATCAAAGACGCCCGTCTTTGCATGACCGGATGAAACGGCACAAGTAAAATTGTCACGAACCTATCCCCAAAGAGTGGGGCGATCTGTAATATATCATAGCGGTAGGCGTGCGAATGCCGGTCACATGGAATTTGAAGTGGACAAAGCTGGCATGCGGCATGTTTTCTCAGGGTTCTCCCATATACCATATCTGTCATTGAACCGGTGCTCCATCATTCACATCATACCTTTACCCCCCTCACCCCCCTTTGCGGGTTTTCTGTCGACCAGTGTGGCTGGCGCTTCGTGAACGCACCTGCTAGTGACGAGTGACGGCGCCGACGCCTAAGTCGATGAGCCCAAAACTGCCCCGCGTGAATCCGACAGCGAGAGCGACCGCCGAGACGGCGACGCCGGCGGCACAAGCGGCGGCGGCGGCGGCGGCGGTGCCGCGTCTGCGGCGGCGGCTGTCAAGTTAAGAAGAGGGATGGACAACAATACTACAAACGGCGGCAAAAAACGGCGTGGAAATTGCACATTTACACGGGCGGGCCGCGCAGTCCCGACACCACGGCGCGGGGGCCGCCAGCTTCAAGCCACTGCCGCCGCCGTCGCCGCCGCCCCGCCCACCCCGGCCCGCCCCGCTCCGCACCACCCTACCCCGCCCCGCCCCGCCCCCGGGCCATCACCACTCGCGCCGACACGCAACATCTCCTAAGACTCCGCGTGTATGACTTCCCCAATTACTCATTTGGCGATCATTTCGATTCATACCGTATCTCTCTCGACCTTCGAATAACCAGCAACCTGAAATGGATTCTCAAAACTGCAGTATAATATCGTATCAAAGAAATTGTTACTGGATCACCATAAACCGATATCTCCTATCGTCTTTTCAATGCAAAATTATCCCCTTTTCTTACTCTGGTACTTCATGCCTATACGCATGTATGTCGCATTCTCTGTTGATCTCGAAGCTCTACCATAAACAATGGGTAACAAACCGCGTGCGAACCTTCCTAATCCAATCCTTCTATACCAATCCTTCGGACTGCTCGTTGCGGCAGGCCTCCCATTCTCCTTCGATTCATTCCCACCTGATGTAAAAAATCTCTGACATGGGTCAATATGAATAAAATGATCTCAACATTGGAAGTCTGAGATTGAAAATTACGCTATCTATGACGAGTCGATACACATGTAGCACTAAATTGTCCGAAAATAGAAAGATATTTTTGTTAGCAGTTCCATGTTATTAAGGTACACAAGGCTTTACAAGAGGCCATCGTTGTCGTGGACATTTTTAGCGGAAGCCAGCGATTTGGACCGCGCGCAACCGCGGCTCGGCGCACTGTGCGGCGGGCGGCAAGCGCGCGCGTCGCGGCGTCCAGTGAATGGGAGCCGATGCCTGCGTGACCGCCGCCGCCACCGCCGCGTCCAGACAATCGACCTTGAAGCATCGACTGATAGGTCATCCACTTGAAGCTGGAGTCCGGCCACGATCCAAGAGAGGCTAGATTAAAAAAAAGGAAGGCATGACGTTCACATACATAAACATGACTGTGTTTATAAAATGGTTAGACTTTTAAAATAAAGGTGACGTCACGGGGAGGCGATGGTATCACGGTTTTCTCCCTTTGTTAGCGGTCGCCGGCGCTAGGCGAGGCGCCGGGGCAGCGCACGGGCGAGCGCGTGGGCGGGGGGGGGGGGGGGGGGGGGCGGGAGGGGCCCGAGTGCTCGGATGGGAGCCAGGGAATTACAGGAACCGTTCCATACGTCGCCCGCCTATTTTATTTTGCTTTTCCGTTCCACCGCCGGCTCCGGTGGCCACGCGTATGAAAGTAGCGAACACGTATGCGGAGCTGACGACCTCGGGTTCAAGACACCTCATCAAAGCGATACTGACCGGGAGGTTTCAGGATTCGACGGTGGAAACCACCGCTGGAATCGCATGCTCAGGAAAGGGAGGGCACAAGGGCGTGAAACTCTTTTTTGAACATTGGAATAACCCTTATTGATTATTTAGAATGCCTTCGAAATTTACGACTCGCTCGGTCTCCTTTTTGTCCATTGGCAATGGTTCATCCTAGAAGCTGAAATGGCCAGAAAATGGGGAACATCTGTGGACGCAGCTTGAATAAGACGTTCAAGTGCAAGTGTAGTCTTCGTTGGAAGACTTCATTTCGTATGAAAGATGTTTCAACCAGGCCAAAATCACATTGAAATTTACATATGCCTAATGCTATTATTTCATCGCACATTTCCCTACCTTAAATAAGCAATCAATTCTCGTACTATTCTCATTTTGTTACCAACAGTTGTAACGTGTTCATCAGCAGCACATTTTCAAAATCATCACAAATTTAGATTTACGATGCAACTTCCTCCTGGTATCATTGAGAGGCAACTCCCTCCCCCCCAAAAACACATAAAGGCCCGATTTTTAGTCGTAGAGTAGACATCGTCGGATAAAAGAAGAAACGGCCCACTTTGGGAATGGAAGGCGCTTCGGAAATTAGACGGGCCAGCGACGGCAGCGACGGCGGCGGCGGGGGCGGCGGCGGCCGGCTGCATCGGAGAGTGCCACTGCCAGCGCTTCGGCGGGAGCGGCACCGCGACCCGCGGCGGAGCCCTGGGGCAGCCACCGTCTGCCCCCCCCCCCCCCGTGCCCCTCCCCTGACTCCCCTGACTCCCCTGACCCCCCGCCGTGCGTGTTATTATTCAAATGAAGCTAAGATCTCCTCGCCGCGCCCCGTCCCTCTCCTTAGCGTCATTCACAAATTCCCCCGTCCGTCCCCTCGGCCTCCCTTAGCGAAGGAGCGCAGTATCATGCAACGACGCCGGTCGGTGCGTCTCACGACAGGCGTGGACAGAATGGATGATGCGATATAACATTTGACGGAGAATTGGTGCTTCGATTTTGTCGAAACTAAAGTGTCGATATCGTGTTGTATTGATAACCAATTTTAAAGAGATAAAGGGCCACGTGCACTTTCAGCAATTCAATAGGTATTTTTTCTGAAAATGGTATCAAATTTTCAAATATTGGATAGAAAAAAATGTGAAATATTGCCCTTCATGTCCTACCCATTTCAGTTATTAAAAGTGTTGCAGAAGCGCGTTTACATCATCTAGGCAACAATTGCTTTTCACAACAAAACCCAGTATGATCCTATTGTAAACCAATAAGATGTGTGTCCTTTCGATCACCACTTTGTTCCATTTGTACTTCAAAGCTCTTTCGCAAAATCCAGAGAGAGGCGATTGTGTGAAGCTGAGGCTGGGGCAGAAGTGACCATTGATCATTTGAACGTAGTGTACAAAATTTATAGCAAACCACCACATATCCCATCATTTCTTGGTTCTCCAGGAAAGCTAAGTATCGGTTCAAGGCTCTTGCCAAATCCCGTTAGCGAATTGGCAGAAGAAGCAGAAAAGGCTATCTCTGTATCGAGTAGAGGGACGCCTTTTCGTACTCGACGACCAATACATACTTTGAGTGATCTGTGTGAGAAGACTCCACAGGGATTCGCCGACGAACGTTCATTCACTGACTCGAACCGTTGGCTAGTGTGTCCGGAAAAAGGACTCTAATGGGTCTTTCCTCCGCGCGGTCGCCCTCGCCCGTCCACCCCGCCCAGCCGTCTACCCACCGACCCGTCCGTCTGTCTGTCCGTCTGTTCGCCCACCCGCCTGTCCGCCTCCCCGCCCCCGCCACCGCCTCCCGCCCGGCCTTCCCCAATTAACAAAGAACAAACATCCCCGGCGCCGACTGACGTTAAAGCGTGTTCGCGGTCCCCTTCGAAAACAGTTCACTGGGCGTATGACTCCGCCGCTGCTCCACCTTAAATATGCAGAGCCCTGGAACACAATTAGCTCACGACAATGAAGCCGTTTGGAACAATGGACTTTGAGATTTTAAAACGAAGTAATTACAAGTTGAGGTAAGAGAATAAAAATTACCTCTGTAATTTATACTTAACGTGCTTTTTAAACGGAAATATGAATAGCAGGAATAGAAAACTTAAGGAAAATTAAGAAGAAAGGACATGTCTTTTGTGCGCGCGCGCGCGTGGGAGCAAGCTAGAACGGGCTGGGGCGGCGGGTGGGGCGGGAGGAAAGCCGCGTGTGAGGACGCCGTTGAGGACGCGGGCGCGTCTCCGTTCTCGGAGGGGAGGGCGGTGCCCCGAGCGACGCCGCCGAGGATATACTATTTGTTTTCGGTTCCGGTGCGGCGCTGCTCGACGAAGTTTCGACGAAAGTTGTTAGGTTCCGGCCACACACGGGGCGTGGGCGACGCACGAAAGCCAGGCGTGAAGATTTATATTTTGTAGCATTAATTTTTTCTAAGAGGAAATACCTTCAAAGTAGGTCAAATAAATAAAACAATTCTTAAAACCCCATATTTCAGCGTTCATAAAGCCATCTTCAGGGCTATTTTATTGTAGTGATTCTTCTTGTCTTGCAACCAATGCAAAGAATGCGTTTCAATTAAAGTCTCCTGAAGAAGGCTTGATAAAAATCCGAAAAGTGGGCGTTTTTAGAATAGTTTTCTTTCTTTGACCTACACTCAAGATACTTCCTGTTAACTAAGAATCGAGGTCAAGAAAGCAAGCACGTGATTAAATTTATCATGCCCTATGAGCTATTCCGCGAGAATATAGACCCCGCTCCGCCAAACGCACCCGCCCCCTCCCATGGCTCTTGGAGCGCAGAGTACCGCTCGGCGTCCTCGCCGAGGAATGGGGTAAAAAAAAGAGCTCTAATTGAGGAAGCGCTCGAAGGGCTTAACTACTCTTTCTTAACCAACTTTCAGAAATATGTTTTTCCTACCTTGTTCTCCCTAAGGGGGTTCTCTACAACAGCAAGAGGTATGAAGTTATGCGTAATGTACCGTGTGAATGCGATAAACACGGCTTTGTTTGAATTCTAATGAGCCATGAATTAAATTTTAGAAAATATTAATGGTATTTACTGGAAAGCTGAAGTATCTTCAACAAAACATGCGATTTTACAGCCGTGTGCGTTTTGAGTTACTTGAAACACAAAACTTTAGTGACTTTTTTATCATTTTCATAATTGATTACGTCAAATGCAAGAAAAGTACTTTTTGTTTTGTGTGGTTATTTTAAAAGTAAGAAATTGTGTTGGTAATTCCGAAATAGAAACGGCTTCATAAAATATATGAATCAAGCCTGCTAATGATTATTGTGGAAAGGTTAATAAAATTTTCTTAACGTAATATATTGAGTAACTTTAGGGATTACCATTATAGCAGTCTAATATATATGCCACCGAGAGAAAACACAACGAAGGAAGAAATATATTTTAACTCAAGAGGATCTTTTTGTGTTTTTTTTATTTCATTTACCAAAGACACCTTTCCTTTGAGATGTGTACGTACAACCGGAATTTCGCTCCTCGACTTTAAGAACCATGAATTTCATTTAGACCCACAGGATTTATACCGGGGAGTGAATCCATCGAGGAGCGTTTTTCTGGGCTCCAGAGGTATGTGCTGACCGGTCGGCATAACCCAGGGCGCGAGCGGGACTCTCCAAGCTCTTGGTCGCCGCGGACGCGCTCTCTCAAAAATCATTACGTCCTCTGAACTCGTCTCATTAACTTAACGTTCTTTTGACCATTTCGAGCCGTCGTCGTGCCATCATAAAACTTTTCGCTCCTGCGAGCGCCGCAAGTCTGTTAAGTACTTCTTTCGTAGTTTCTTCTAGTCGCGAAGCGAACAAGTCTCTTTGCTTTTTACGCATTGACTCTGGAGTAGGTTTTGAATTAATCACGCCGGCCGTGCATTTCGTGCGTCGGGTAAGCGTCTGTCGAGGCCCTTCTGCGTTGGGATCCCGACCACATAATCCTCGACGATGTTCCCTAGCGAGGGTTGCGTACTAAACGGCCCCCAGCGTTTGCGCGTTCCGAGCTGCTCCGCGGGCGACCGCGCACAATGTCCCGCCATCCATGCACGTATTTGGAATGTCTGTTTTCCCGTCTGTTAATTGTGAAACTCCTAATATGTAATCGATTTTATGACGACTTACTCGTTAGTGCTGGAAGCTGTTACCGAGTCGTCTTTTCATTGGAAGCTGCGTGTCGGATCCGTCCAGATAGTCTTCGGAGGCTGACCGTCTTTTATTTGTATGCATATCAGAATACTTTCGCCCACGCTGCCTTGACTTGAAAAGCCAGCTTTTTGTTCGCGCGGAGTGGAGCGGAGCGGCGCTGACCGGTGGAGAGGAGCGGAGGGCGGGCGGCGACTGCTGCCGTTCTCCGTAAGACGCCGTCACACGGTGGTTTGAATGACGCAAATCGAGGACAAAATTGTTGTTTGTAATCTCCGATTCACATGATTTAAACAATATGTTTCAAGTTCCATAGCCTTTTCATTTGTATGTTTACTATTACGTAGAAGGCCGAGCAATTACAGGGAATTGTTAAGAAGTCAGACGGTCTTGAGTATATTTTCAATATATATTAATACGTAATAATATATAAAATTTAACTTAATATAATCTTAAACTTGTACAAATAAAATAGGCTATAAGATATTTGGCATACCTAATTTCAATTTTTCTTGTTTCTTTATATTAAGTAATGTTCTGCTCCTGGTACTGCTATTCCTGTAACTGATCCGAAAACGTGTGTGGGGCAGTGTACGAGGTAGCGCATAGCCCAGTACTGTGGAGTGGCCTCTAAGTAAGCGCGATGGCCGGAGGTAGGGAGGTAACGGTCCCCTCCCGCTTGCCCCGCTCTTCGAGGTCTCTCTATACGTCCGGCGCGTGCAATAGTAGCGTCCCGACTTCACACACGCACACACGCGCCCGCACGCACGCAAGGACGCACCCGCGCTTCCACGCGGCCGCCGCGGCTCCGGGCAGCGGGTGGCGGGCGGCGGGCGGCGGCGAAGGGGCCAGCGTATCCCGCGGACAGACACACCCCGCAATCAAGCGAGCGAGACCGAGCGCCCGCCACACTTACGTCACATCACCTGCTTCCCTGTAATCTCTGCCCTCCTTCATTAGCATTATTACAATACTAGCGACCTCTTGCGTTTATCTGGAACCCATAAAACCGCATTTACTACCACTCTAGGCTACATGCACAAAAATTTATCTTTACAAACAAAAACAAAAACTTAAAAAACAACCAAAATTGTAACAAAACGATTTAAAGTCACGAGTTGTTAACAATTTTTGTAATGGTTACAGATTATGGGATGTATGCTTATTATACATGTATCCTCTTTAAAAAAGAAGCAATGGCGTGTGTTCCTCTTACGAATCTCTTTATAAAATAATAACAAGGGTGCCCAAAAAAGAAAAGCAGACGGTTAATTCCAGAAGCTGAAGAATTGGCCACGGCGCCAGTGACCCACCCGCCCGCACCTCGCGGGCTTCCCCTCCGCCGCCCCTCCTGCCCGGTCCCGCCCCGCGCCTGCCCGCCCCACTCGCGGTCAGACTCGCTTAGCGTGCGCCGGGACTCTTTGCTACTGAAGCGCTTCGACCCTCCGGGCCGGCGCGTGGCGGGAGCGGAGCGGAGCGCGGCGGAGCGGGGCGGAGCGGGGTGGTGCGGGGTGGGGGATGCGAGGACGAAGGAGAGGGTACACAGGCCTATAGTCGGCGAGGCGAGGACTTACCCACAGGCATTACTCAAGGCATACATCTCTTCCGCGAGATTTTTACACGCGCTCTCCTAATGAATGAAGATCAAAGGTCGGCGTTGGTTGCTGAGTGGTGCAATGCTTTTTACGAAGAGCGGTGTAACCTCGTCTTCTGATACAAGAGAATGAGTAATATTTTTTATAAGTGTTATACTTATGAATGCATTTTGATATTTTAGTCCAAAATGTGCAATGTACGTAGGTCGCAACACGACGACGATGGAATGATGGACGGATGGATTAATTATTTTGTGTTTCCGAGTATGCTTACGAGTCTGGTAAGAATAATTTTGTAACGTTGCAACTCGGGAAACGGCGTTATTCCTCCACAGCCAAAACGAGATTTGGTGCCGACTCCCACGTCGGTTTTTCGGGAGGTTTTCAAAAATTGGAAGTGCTGCATATCTCCGCCAGCCAGCCAGCCACCGACACAGTCGGTACAAGATCTAAGGTCCCGACTGGTCTCGCAACATGTTATAATGAGCTGCATACAAATAGTGTGTGTATGTGTGTGTAAAGGGGTACGTGACTAAGGTGATAGTGAATGGAAGGAAAGATAGCGCGCGGTTCGTGGCCTGTCTCTTGAGATAATGTCCCGAATTGTGACTGTGATATGATACATGTGACAATGATACAGTTGCCTGGTATTGATTGAAAAAAAAAAACACAAAAAAAAAACGTTCACAGCAGCGGCTGAATTCCAGCTAGCGATCTTGCTAGTGGCGAAAATTCACTACTGTCGGGACTCGAACCCAAGGACCTACCGGTCAGAAACACCAAAGGATCTACAGTTGTTGCCCTGAGCCATCTCCGCCGGTGGGGGGGGGCTGGAAGAGGGAGGGGGGCACGAGAAGCCATGAGGAAGCCCCCGCGGCGAGCCTCTGTCACGACACGGCGCGCGCGCGCGAGCGCCGGGGCAAGAGCGTAAACCACGGCGTTAGCCGCCTCATTAACACGCGGGCGCCCCGCGCCGCCGCCGTCACCGCCACCACCGCCGCCACTGCCGCCACTGCCGCTGCCGCTGCTGCGGCTGCGTGACCGGCCGATGCTTATCTAGCGGGCTGGCGGCTCGTCCGATCCCGCCTGACGTCATGAGTGTGCAATTGTTGACGACAAGAGCAAAAAAACGGAGAAGGTGGTGGAAGAATCGTGGCCTGTAAACTACGGACACGGAGCCGCGTTCAGGCGAAAGCCCGGAGTTGAATGAATCTTTCAGGTCGGGTTTGCGCTTCTAGTGCTCTGGCTGCTCAATGTTTGCTAGTTCTTAGCTGATGCGGGAGATAAGAATATTTCAGTGGCTCCGCAGCTTTTAAAAGCCCCGTTGACTTCTTGATGGGTCAGCCGCGGGTAGCATTCGTTTTATGTACGTAAACACGTGTAGACGTCACTGGCATTTTTACAATGTTTCCCGAGAAAGAAATTTGAGGGGCTGCGTATCTTTCATGATCTCGAACGTAACTTTTACGGAAACCGATTTCCTTTAAAGGCCTTATTGATTACTAGGAGTTTCTTCAGCTGAACGCTGATTATTATCCAGCTCCTTTTGAAACTATTTCCTTCATACCACAAGATCATGAACACATTATTTTCATCGATGCTCCAAGATATTGTTAGCATTAAAGTAACGAATTACAAGTAGTACAAAATAGGGTGTGAAACAACAGATGACCATGGCGATGTTCGAAACAGGAAGTTTTCAAGACTAAGGCATCGGGTCGGTGGGCACTCTCGAGATCCACGCCGATCTTTACGGCCCATCGATGATATGTGAAAAATAAATCGCGCAAGAGGGCCAGAAAGACATTGCAAGCGGAGAACAATAAGGAACACGAAAGTGCATGCTGATTATCTAAGCCGGAAGATCTCAAAGCCTACGTGACGAGACGATGGAACACAGTGGCTATTGCTACCGGTCAAAACGACCTTTGAAAGTCATTGTAAAAATAAAGTAGAAAGCATTCTCGATCATACCGAACGTCGGAAGATTGGAGAGGCACAAATTCACCCACCTTACGAGCACCTGTTGTCCACTTCATTACACTAACGATCTGTCATGAAGCTCGGAGCGTAAGAAGAGCAACTTGCTGGCGGGTTCGTTTCTGCTAATTAACCGCGCCGCCTTGCCGCCTCCGGCCACGCGCTCTAGATTTAGAGGGAGGGGAAGAGGAGAGGGTGGTGGAAGACGGGAGTGCAAGGAGAACCCTCCTGCACCGACGGTTTGCGAGTAGCTGCCATCCCGCGCGCCGCAAAAATGAACGTAGCAACAGCAACCCAGTAGAGCGCCGACACTGGTGTGTTGCGTTCCTGCTACAAATGGTAAGGCCTTCTCGTACCGCGGGATTGGCTATCAAAGTTGCCATGGCACTAGGATGTGAATCTAAATGAATTCGTTGTCATGTTGGCGTTCAAACAGGGCATGAACTCGATAAAAAGGAAGTGAAATAAAATGGTTATGTTAATATTGTATGTTTCATCCATTTCGGCTAGTAATCCAAACACACCCACAATCAGAACAGCAGCTTGCGGCCAACAGCAAACGTCTAAACGAGACTCAATGTGAGGCGTGATCCCACAGGTTCCTCAGCTTAAGGTCTGGCGCATCCAAGGAATTCCGTGGATGGATCTGAGCAGCTAGAGCAGGAGAGCGCGTTCCGGGAGGGGAAGGCCGGCTGCTGGAAGAAACAAGAAGTGGGAGGGGCGGGAGCAGCGATTCGGGAGGGGGAAGGCGAGGGGGAAGGAGGAAGACGAAGAGAGAGAAAACGTAGCAAGTGATCTGGCGGCGCCGTGGCCATTCCGTGCGTGCTGCTGGCAATATTCCTTCCATCCGCCCGTAAGCTAAACTTAGCGTTTCAGCTACCTGGTTATTATTAAAATGATCGAAGCGAAAGGCCGGGAGAAGCGAAGACTTAGGAGGGGGCTTCATCATCACAAACCGCTCTTCTTCCGAGATGTAATTTCCTTTTCACTGCTTTTCCGATGCGCACCCACCCACTGAAACATTCTCCGGCGAAAGTATTGGGTGTTTCGAACTTATATTTTCGTCAGTGTATGAGCGTTACGTGGAAAATTTTAATGTTATTCAGTCAGAAAGAGTGTCATATTAAAAATAATTTTGCTCAATGTGAATTTTGGATAGTCACAAGTGCGTTTTCTATAAATTTGTCTTCGCAAATCTGTCTTCGGATGAGGGTACAGTAACTTACATCATGTTGTTTGTAACTATGCAATAGTTTATAGGATCGGTTTCTCAGTATCTTTGTCAAAATTTGCATCGTCCTAACTTGCTAGACTATACCTATATCATTCGTGCTGCAGAGATAAACATTTCCTCTCTTGTAACGCACAGGCACACCCACTCAAACATATTGACGTTATATAAAGTATATGCAGAACATAAAAATCACCTATACACGAAAGTTGGTTTCCCAGCTAACCTTAGAACTAAATTGTGAGAGTTCTTTGTTTGCTTCTAGACAAGAGCAGATTTCTTTCCCGGACATGTTCCAAACTGTCGCGCGCGGTGCTTGGTCCGTTTCTTAGGGTACTCCTCCGGCATTCGCTCGGTATTGATCGGAGAAACCACGGAAAACTAACGATCAGTACAGCCAACCGACTGAATTCTCCTGCAGACAGCTGGCTACTTAGTTCGTGTCGAGAATCCGCCACTTTCGGGGACGCGCACCCTAAGAACTCCCGGTCGGAGTCGCTGCAGAGGGAACGATCGCGCTGGCTCCGAGTCTGAACCCGGCTTCCTTCCGGCCCGCGAGCGCAGGGCTCTGCTTGCGACCGCCCGAGTACCGCGTTGCTCCGCGCCGTTCTGTGCTCCGCGACCGCGCGCCGCCGCCACCCCGTTAACCCGTCGGTTCGCTTCGCAGCCTCCCGCGCAGACCTTCTGCGCACAAATCAAACACACTGTGCCCGCGCGCCCGTGTAAATTTCAATACAATCCCGGCGGCCGTCGCCCGCGCGCGCCCGCCCCGTAAACAGTGTCAAAAGCCAGCGCCACCGCGGACGCCGCCCGCCGCCCACCACCCACCACCCATCGCCCATCGCCCACTGCCCGCCACACGCGTAGGGGGGTTCGGGGAGAGAGGCTCGCCCCTCCAGCTTCTCCCCGCTCCCCCTTGGGTTCCCGCCCCGCTCTGGCCCACCGTGCTCGCATCCAGCCCCGCCCCGTTCCTCTCCGCCCTACCCGATCGGCACCGCTACCCTCGCCCCTCCTTCCCCCGTCCCCCAACGACGTTCACCCAGTCCAGCTCCGCCCTGTGCGACCGAGTCTTGCATTGTATGCACTGCCAACGGAGGCCAATGTCCATCGAGGAATCTGGAAATAAGCCATTAGCATTAATTTGAAACAATGGGATTACCCTCCTTTGAAACTGAATATAAACCAAACGAAAATAATGCTTTTGGCGGAGGAGAAGACGGTGACAAGAAAATAAAAATAACACTTCGATAATACGGATTACAAAGAATAGAAATAAAATAACCAACGTGTCGCCAATGAATTCAACAAATATAATCGTAAAGAATACTGTTTTTGAGGGCAATGCTTGTCACATTACAAAACAAGGGCTCATATTTCAAGGAAAGAAAACCAACCTGTTATGAAAATACTCGCCTCTGCTACGAAAAGTAGAATACATATGCGAGTTTTGAACAATACCTCCAGCGACATCAGCTTCTAATTAGAATAAGTAATCGCCTGTACTCCTTTAGTAAAAGCAGGTGCACATCTGTTCTCCACGCCTTTCGTTCTGTCAACCACTCTAACGAAATGTCCGTTTGCTATTTTTTCATTCTTTCAGGGACCTAATTATTACAAAAAACGAAGACTTTTTTGAATATTCACTTGTCTCTCCAGCACTTCCAGAAATATTCAATGCTACGTTTGTAATTAGCGGAGTTAACTCTGCGATATTTATTAAAAGAAGACAAAAATAATAAACGTATATAGATAATAACTAAATATTTTAAGACGCCACTATATTTTATCTAAACGTTTTTAGAAATACGAAAATGGTTGGTTAATAAATGCAATATATTTTAACACAGAGAACAGCCAGAAATGCCGCAGTTTTGGGGCCTCAGCCTTTTTTGAGTCTTCTGATGAGGTCTTTTTCTTAACGCTCCTTGGGGTGGCTGGAAAAAGGCCTCTGACACTTCTTAATCGAGGCGGCTCTGCCACAGGGAGGCAGAATACGGCCTTAGATAAGGCGCAGACAGTGACAGAAAGAGGAACAGCGGACTATCAAATCCTGAGCGTATTCCAAAGGCAAGGACGCTAATATTTCCTGCAACACGGACATCAGTCAAAGCGATAAATAAAAATGCCTGTAAAAACACTTTCACATCCTTTCAGTGTTAAAACTATGTGTACATATTTGGAAAGTACGATGGTTAATCTTCCGTGAAATTCCTTTTATTGTTGTTCCACAGGCAGTGAGCCAATGGCAACACTTTCATAGTAAAAGTAAAACGTTAAGAATACTCTTGCATCTCAACAGATATTATAAATATATAAATTCACAAAGATACATGAAAAATTGTCACTAAAAATACATAAGAGATAATGTCTGCAACATACCATAAATAATTTCAATACAAGTAGCACAGTCACAAATGATCTCTTCGGTCACTTCATATAGAAAATGTCTCCTGGCCAAATTGCTCGAAATATGCATGTGTGACACGTCTAAAATATTTTCATTGATGTCATTTTCTAAATACAAAAAGTCTCCGATCTGGGCGGTTTCCCAAGCATTGATCCCAAGCAGGAGCAGCAGCAACAACAATAACAACAAAGGCAATATTGTTGAGCCCACCGCAAGACACTAGTATGCACGTTCCTATACAAACTCATTCAAGTCAGTGCTAGTGCAGTGAATTAAACATTTACATGAATATCTTTAGAATTATATCATTTAACATGAAACTCCGATATGTCACAAGTCCCGAGGAGACGACTACAGCCTTGACGCAATAATTTGTGCAAAAAATGTCGACTCTTTCACACATTGAGATTCACATTCTTGACTTTTATATAAAATGCACACAAAACACGCCAGCTCTAGGGGTCATGCAAACACACTTGTGCGTGTTTCAGGTGTAAATTATTCACTCTGATAGCAACCGTTGTAGTGTGCTATTACAAGACAAGAAGTTCTTTCAACTCTAAGCACTTGGCGATATCTTTGTTCATTTGCTCTAAGTGCCATCTTCCCGCACTCGCGCTGGTTCTTTATCACCAGCCGGATTTCTGTAAAAGCTTGCGACGTAAACATCCTTAACAACACGGTGTGTTTAAGATGGGAAGACAAAAAAATTGCAGCTCCCTTTTGAATCCAATCCATGAAGAAGAAAAAACGTTAATCTAAGCTAAACCAACGATAGAAGCAGTACAGATATTCTTAGAAAAAGTCTCAGAATATGCAATAAAAATATCCGTTCGATTGAAATACACTTCTCGGAGCGCATTACGGTAATCAAATGTTCTTTTCCTCCACCACTAAATGCCACCGCTGGACGTTCGAGAGAAAAGTACTATGAAACAAGCAACCTAGAGGAAGAACCATTATCAACGAGCGAGCCGTTGCGAAGCGATAAACGACACGGCGGAGTGTGAGAAGGCGAGCTCGCAGTATCGAGTGGAAGTGAAAACAGCAGCACAGTGATCGTTGCAAGGGTCTGACGGAAGTGAAATGTCACACACAGTATCAACTCTGTAACGAGGCAAGTCAGAAACAATAAGCGTCCGTTCAATCACGTTTTTTTCAAACAAACGTTGCGAACAAACCTTGGCGCCCGGGTAAAGGATGTTTACGTACGATAAGAATTAAGAGCCTCGTTTATATTTTCAAACCTTTGTACTTTTTCTTTGTGTACTGCCGGAAGCATAACGTTAAAATGCAAGGATAATATTGTTATCAAATTCATAATTTTCGCAGTGTGAATATAAAAAGTTAATGGCCATGAAAACGGATTTAATGCATTGGTGGATCGAAATCTAAAAGAAAAGATGCTATCGAGTTTTGCGACAATATTTTTTTCTTAAATTAAAAACTTTCCATGATTTGACCACCATTTTCGCTTGTGCTGTGTGGCACACCGAAGGGACTAAAAATATTTTTTGGGGAAAGATAAGGTTTCCCTTTTAATGACAAGAGATTGTATTTTCATATCAACACTGGGGCTGACGAGAGCTAAAGTTCAGGAGTTTGGCTTCGCCCAACGGTCGTTTCCGAGCAGCTACAATTTTCAACCGGGCACTGACACCGTCCCATTCAGCTCCTTAGTCCTTAGCTGGCGCCGAAACTCCACCACCGACGGGATGGAAGATATGTCCTTCGGTTATCAGCAGCATCAGTCGCGGCCTCACGACTACCTACGTTCCCTTCTATTGGTGGGAGCAAACTACAGGAGTAATGTGGAAATCGGAATATTTCTCGTTGATGATGACAGTTCCTAGCATTATAGCTATAGCTGGAGTGGATAAATGATTGTGATGGACTGGTGATTATTTTATCACGTATGATGATGGAGTAATGGTAGAATGGGCGTTGGGCAAGGGAAACACTACAACCCCGAGAAACTCTGCCGGGAAAACGATTTGTCATTCACAATGTCGCATGAATCGACCGGGATTTCAACTCCCTGTACCTACCCAGAGGTGAAAGGTACGTGATCTGTCACGTAGCGCGCAGATATGTAAAGCACATAATCTTATTTAATTCAAATTGTGTTTTCAATCTCAGTCTTGATTTTAAAATTATTTCAAACTTATTATTGTAACATTGTATCCATTTAACCTCTGATGTTATCTATTTATAAGTTGCTTTAAATAACGTTTGCTTTCCACTAACTACTTACTACTTGTAGATTACATTACATTTAAATTTTTAGATAACATTACTTTTTAGTACTTTTACTATTAGTACATTACTTTTACTACATTACTCTGTATATTTGTGACATGTGGTTAGGCGGAAGAGCAGGCCTGATGGACCGAGCCTCGCCATATTAATAAAGGCATATAAAGGTGCGCGCTCAGACCATTGGGCAAGCCAAAACGGAATTCCGTGGACATTTCCAAGCCCCACATGTCTGTATCATGTTGTGCCCCACGTTTCGAAGCCACGGTACCACGGTCCTCAATGGCACTTCGCTCGACACGCCCCGGGCCTGAAATAGTGTGCGGGGTCGGCGGCGTAGGCGGGGCCAGGGGCGGGGGAGGGGTTAGGGCAGCGGCGGCGTGGGGCCCGCCCAGCAGCGTTATTGCACTATCACGCCGGAAACACCGCGCCCCCATTAGGGTCGTCACGCCGGCCGCCCAATTAAAACGCTGCGCCGTATCTCACCGATAAACGGCGGCAACGAAGGGAAAGGGGGGGGCGGAGGATGGAGGCGGAGGCGCGCGACTTAACGCAAACGGTGCCGACCGCCCTCCCACCTCGCCCGCTCCCCTTCCCCGCTGTTCATCAGACAGAGGGTCACATTTTTCAAAGGAAGTAAAAGGGAAATGTGTATTCTTTACCGACATTTTTATTTAAGAGATTATAGGGGAAACTCGTAGACAAATACATTTCACTTAGTAGGCGCCGAAATTATGAGTAGCTGTACCCCTTCCACCACCATCGGCTGCTGGGCGGTAATTTCCCTTTCGACGTTTAAAAAATATCGCCGCAAGTTCGATATCGGCGTCATAAGAAGGGCTTTCGGTAGTAATAAGACAAGCCACCCTACTCTCCGCATACGTGCTGCACAACGTAATAAAACCCTCTGCGAACCTCCTGCAAATTGTAAAAGTTAATAATTCCATTTTGGTAAAAGTATAGCTTATCTTGATACTACATGCTTTGATTATACGTATGAAGGGCTTATGGCATCAACAAGATGACACAAAAATCGACATATTAACATCTTCGAATAGTGGGAGTCTTGCTGCTGGCTGGTGCGGATTATCACGTTACTGTCACAAGCTTTTCGCATGATGCGTCACACGCAGCTAGCGCCAAATCGCGTGGCATCCGTTGGTTGACCATCGCATAGAAAATCCACTACCACGGCGCCTCCCAGGCGGCACATCTGAGATCACGGGTTAGCCGTCCAAAGGTGTTCATATTTGAAATAGAAATTTTAAAACGGTGATACTTTTAATTTCTACACTATTTAAATGCTATCACCTAACTAAAAGAACAACTTTTGAAACACGTATGGCAATTTATGAAGAATCCTAAGACACAAAAAGGCAAATGCAAAGATCATTTAATATACAGCAGGAAATGTACATCAATTGAATGATAAGAGATTTAGCACGTGTTATCCTGCCACCTGACGAGAGAATGGAAACATATGATAACCTACAGACGGATCGCATCATCGTATTTTAAACTGAAAACACAGTTTAAACTGAAAACACAGTGTAGCTAATGACTATCACTCTCCTCTCTGTTCTAATTATCAAATGCCAAACGTAAAAACGTCACACTGAACAATTCCACTAGGTGACTAGTATGTCATAATAAATGCATTTCATTCTACTCTATTCACTTTCTTTCATCTCGAACAGTTACCGGTCGGCTAGCACATTGATATTTAATACGTCTGCGTAGGAGGTATTCCCATTCCAGAATCTAAGATGTGTACCCAGCTCTCTGTTCAAGTATTGAAGCTGTTGTCAGGACTTGAATCATAAATCATGTTAAATTGTTGAGCAAATGTCTATCCAAAGTCAAATACACACATATATATATATATATATATATATATATATATATATATATATATATATATATATATGATAATGGTCAAGATGAAGTCGATCGCCATCTGTATAAAACGGGCAGTATTTGTGAATTATTTTGAATATTTAATTTCAATACACTGCATTGCATACTGAATGCATACGGTCAGGAAAGAGATGGAGTTGGCAAAAATTCCTGGAAATGGTAATTGAACGAAAAGCCCGATGGAGAGGGAACATTTAACTTTAAAGAAAGTATTTAGAGGAACAAATATTACTAAATGAAATTTGCTCATTTTCATTCCACGATTAAGCATTTACCTTTGTGTTCAGTACTCGCTGGCGATAGTTGAGTAACAGCAACTTCAATCCAACGTCACCGAGCGTAATTAGGGCTTAATATGCATAAGCGTAGAAAATTGTTCCAGCCTCCAATAAATCTTCACGTCAGTGGGGTAGGCTACAGACCCCGCGCCGCGAACAATGAGCGGGGGCCAAACCCGCTCCCCCAAGAGGGGAAGAGGGAGAGGGCTCGACCTTCTCCGCGGCGCTCCCCTCCCCGCTTCCCAGCCCGGCGGACCCGCCCCCGCCGCGGCCGGACGCGTATCCGCCGATCCGCACGTCCACTGTGACGACAGGCCGGATATCGTCCGAACGAAAGGCGTTTGAGACATCAAAGCGTTTTATGTTTGGAAACGACAACAATGGAGGGGTCGCGACCTCCTGTGGGCCCCTGGCGTCCCATGCCGACCCAGCGACCCGCGTCCGCGTCCAACCCCGAAGTGGCGCCAATCGCACGCCCGCCGCCTCGCCGCGGTCCACCGCCGACCGACCACCGCTGCCGCCGTCGTCGTCCGCGGCGGCGTCCACCGGCAGAGTCACAGGGGAGCATGAGCAGCACCGGGAGCCCGTCGTCCCATTCGCTGTGCCACGCCCGCGTCCCTCCCCAGCGCGCGGGGCGGGGCAGGACGGGACTGGGCGGGGCGGGGGCGGGCGTTCCTCCGAGGACGTGGGACGCCTCCGAACCAGAGCCAGCCGGAGGACAGCTCCTCGCCGTCCCTCGTCGGCTCTCCGGGTCTGGGAACGATGCCTAGAGCAACTGCCTTCCGCCAGTGGCGACACTTTACCTACCCTCCTCCACAGCTCTCCAGGGAAGGCGGGAATTTATTGATTGATTCTAAGGCGTATAGCCTTATTCCGCTGCCTTGCCACTTGAGCAGGTTCAGGAAGGGCTTTCTCCTACATACACGATCTGAAATTTACTTTAATTAATTCTAGATGAAATCTAATCGTTCAAATTAAACATTGTGTTCTTTGGCATACCTCGTTTATAGTAAAAGTCTTAACATTAGCGTTGAATAATTTTCTTATTCAGAGGACAGATATGAGATGGTTATTTTTTTTATTCACACGACATTCATACTTTACTGACACTTGATCGTTGATCTCTCAATATTTGACAATTTAAAATACTGTCCTATCGCTTCTTGAGAAATATATATAATCTTTCGACATGGTGTCCGGCACAATATAAGTGAATAAAATATAAGTACTATTAATAGAATATATATATGTGAATATGGCAATAAATTGGTTTGAAATGTTATTAAATATATAATGAAAATAGTTTTACTTTCCACATTGTAAATCACGTACCTGTACAATTTATATTATTGATAACGGATACTTGCTTCATATTGAATAAAATCAAGGGGTTCGGTTAGTTTTTGGTGTGGACACCACTGATTGCGTGCAAGCAAGCGCGTGCACCTGCGCGGCCCGTGCGTGTCGCCTACGCCCCAGTCGCCAGCTCTCTCAGCCGCGTGAACTATTGGTTCGGGCCACGCCCCCCCCCCCCCCGCGGCCCGCCCCCGGCAGGCGGCGGCGAGCGACGAGCAGCGACGAGGGCGGCGGCGGCGGCGACATTTGGCACCTCGTCCGCGGCACGCGTCCCGCGTGCATCCCCGCCACGCCTCTTTCTCCCCCTCCGTCACCGCCCCCGCCCCCGCCCCCGCCGCGTCCGCCGCCGCCGTCGCGGCCGCCACCCCCGCAGAGCATCCAGCTCGCAGTCGCCTCATGAATATGGACGTTCGGTCTCAGAGAGAACAAAGCAAATTGCTTCGCCGCCTCTTCCCCGCCGCGGCCCTGTTCCACCCCGCACCGCCCCGTCCCGCCCACCCCGCCCCACCACCCTCCACCTCGACTAGCGCGCACCGCCGTACGAGGCGAGCCGTGAACAGAACGAGAAACGAAAGGAGACAGGAGGATGTGGGCAGAAGGCGGGCGAAGAAAACCCACAGCAGCGCGCGAACAGCTCTTCGAAGTTGTAAAGTGCATTCGTCCCGCGGGGGTCCGGGGAGGGGTGAAATGGCCACCTGCTAGATGGGGCAGCACTCCGGGGACGATGGGGGTGGGGTGAGAGGTGGACCAGGGGGCCAAGGCCCGGGCGACTTAAAAAGAAAACTTGGCCTGATAAGGTCCGGAGCACATAGAGGTGGAATTCCTACTTCACGCTTACTACGCTCTTCGTACGTATAACTTCAACAGGATTTGCTTTTGAACGTATCAAACATATTTGAATATGTGAAGAGTTTACTCACAACTATTTTTATCAGACTGAGGAAGCAATGACGCATTCGTTCCTTGGTAGTTGTCTTTTCGATCTAATTAAATACGATTCGTTTTTTGATAGCGCTGGACCGTTTGAACGTTTATTGGAAAAAATATCTTACTCATATGCCAATAACGGTTTACAGCAGCGAAGGGAAAATAAGTGAGAAGAGCCCATAGTAGTACAATTTTTAATTAGCAAACTCTGGTTCCCGTAGTAGGGCACAAAGCACCGGTGCAACTAGTGCTTTTCTCTTGTCTCTCGCGTCGTCCTCTGGCGTCTCAGCGAGGAGCAGATCGCGGCCCCGCCTACCGTTGGCACCCGCTCCCTCCCCTCCCCCGCCTTCCCTTGCTCCGTCAACCCGCCGCCTCCTCACTCCTGCATCCGCCGCCGCCACCGACGCCGGGCCGACAGCCGCAGCCCGGGATGGGCGGTGTCATTATAAGCAAGTATATCTGTTATAGCCATCTATGACGAAGCGCCTTATTACATACATTGCGGCAAAAAGAAAATACATAATGCAAAATCATTTGGACCCCAATAGCTTCCCTGCGCCGAACAGTGGGGCAAGGGAGGCGGTAATGCGGCTGGCCCACCCGGTGCCTCCCGGCCGCCCGTCACTCAACACACCCGCTTCCTTCCCTGCGCACAGAGCCACTCCGGCGCTTCTATCGTGGCCTAATCCCTCTGTTATCTTCTTTCTTTTGAACTGCGAGAACTGCCGAGAATCATTACACTCGAACGGTCTGTTCAGACTATTTAGGAGGTATGTATCAAGGAGACGGGCCTTTTTGGCATTAGCGATAGTAGTCAGATTTTTAGTGAATTACCATCACGTAAGACCTGAATTAAATGAACCGAATATTCGTGAAGTCGCCGGAAGGCCATAACTCTGACATACCTCGGAAATATTAAATTTTCTCGTAATACGGAAACGACGAGAAGTTCTTTGTGTGTGTGTGTGTGTGTGTGTGAAGAATTTGCACGTCACCAGTTCTGGAGCACAGAACATAATGATACTGTCTGCCTTTCTGATCTGAATGTAGTCAACGCAACTACAAATAAACTCAGAACTGACCTATCATTCTTACGTTATAAACCACCAAAGACACGCTCACTCAAGTTCATATTATATTCGAACGTCTCGTTAATCAACACACCCATTCACATATAATTCTAACGAATTCATATCGAAGACCCATTTAGCGGTGATATCTAATTGTGTCTTGAATATCTTGGATATAATCTCCTACACTGAAAAATACATCTTCACATTAAATCTGTCCGAGATGCAGCAAATGAGATAAGTGGAGCCATGAAACGACCGGCGAAAGCACTACGATAGAGTTTGCGATGAAAACTAAAAAAATTGTTTTAATGCTACTAATGATGGCTACTAACTGTAGCCACAATGGACAATTAAACACTATTGAATATCACTTTTAATAACTGATGGTTAATTTCCACGCCTTTGTTTTGACGTGTCTCATAAAAGAGATGTAACAGAAGAAATTGCATGCTTTGCGTCACCACACACTACCTGTTGTAACTAGAGTGACTTCAATGCAACTTCTTGACTGATTTATGTACTTGAGCGTCAAGGGACAGAGAAAGTTTTTTCCAACTCCTGATCTGATATCGCAACCCATAAAAAAACTCGCAATAATTAAGAAGTCAAACGCTTTCAAAACCAGGAGGCAAACTAGCATTTACGATTGTAGAAAAGAAACTAATCGTAGAAGTTGAGCAAGTGAAACAAACTCGACTCCCAATGCGACAGCTATGAAGTTCTAGTGATTTTTGCCTCGTGGTTTTCCTGTCGTATACGAGAAAATAGTTGACAGAAACTGCCGAACCATAAACTACTCCGTAAATCGGAAACCTCTGAAATACTTTTTTTTAATTAAGCGAAGGATTTCCCTATTGACCGCACTTTTAAAAAATATGCACTCTTCATTGGCAGTTTTGTCTTTTAAATTTCTGCACGGTTTACTTATAAATATCACGCAATACAACGACTTTCACAGGTTAACCCAAGAAGGGACAACTTAATACATTTTAGCCGCTTGTATGATACCTGACTTATTTCGACGTTTCGTATGAAAGAAGTAAAAGCGTTATATTACAAACTACTTAATGTTTAGGATAATTTAGGCGAGAGTGATTAAGGAGGGAGTAGCAAGTCCTTAAGATGACGTGGAAGGATTCGTCGGGAGGGAAAAGCTTAGGTTCTGATATTGAGACGTGACTTGTCCGCTCGGAAGGGTAGTGGTGACAGGATGGGAAATGGATTATATCTGATTTATTTTTGTCAAAAAAGTGAAAACTGTATGTGACGTACGGAGAAGAAGAAGAATCTGCGAACTTTTTTTACCTCCAGAATTCCTTTCATGCCCTGTTACTACACACAGTTGGATGATGAATGTAAACCCACAAAGAAACGTTAGCAACATTTAAAAGCTAGAAATTATCACTCCTGAGTCATAGAAACTGTATTTGCAACGGTAAACAAGCTATTGATATTGTCAAAACAACTAACAAATGTGATTTACTACACAATACAATAACAACTCACGCCCCAGACTCTACTACCTATGACAACTAGCGAAACAAAAGGGGAGAACTGGATATGATCCGTGGCCCATTGTTAAAGGTATTTACTCGGTATCAGCCTGGAATTGTTCAGAGAAAATCTCGCCAGAAAATCCGCCAACATCGGGGCAACAACGATCTCCAAAGCACGGTGTCTTTCGAAGTCCAATGGCAGTGTTACCTAAAACTAAAGGTGATCATTCACTTACACTCTCAAGTGATAGTCCAATATATTCTTAATATTTTCTTAATATTTTAATAAATCTACAAACTTTATATCAATACTGCAATAAATATTTAAAGCAAACTTTCATGAGCAACAATAAAAACAAAAACTTTTTCCGAGAATTTCAAAA